>JAODTK010005809.1:0-305289 GCA_026419785.1 Sclerodactyla briareus | reverse complement strand
TGAATATTTACTCAGCGCATGAGATGAGATACTGTTGCTTAGACCGAGGTCACAAAAGTCATCTGAGGCAATTGAAATGAAATACTGAAAAAATAAACCTGTAGTAAGTATATCTTGAAGAGTGAGCTAAAAGTCACGGGTCATAACCAGCGAGGTCCAATGTTTTCATTCAGTGTGGGAAGTCCAGCGACCGTAACCGAAGTCAGCAGAATGCAGGCAAGGTGAAATGATGAGGATCACTTAGCAACATTCATTACTCATAAAGTGACTGGTGTGGTCAAAGCAGTAGATTGAATTGAGTGGCAGTTCTTTGAATCGGACGACCAAATTCAGTGACAAATGTGGGAAAGAAATATGTTTTTGGGGTATATATGTGGGGAAAGCGAAGTGCGTACAGGCCTATTTATTGTCAATTGAATCCCTTCACTCTCCCGGACCAAGGGCGAGTCATTGTAGGTACAGTCAGTGTCCAGTAGCATGGTGTCACACATGTTGGGGGTAATTGTACCATATGTCGTTAATCAATACTGTGACTGAGGGCAATCATTGCCAGTCAAATCGTTTCAATTTGTACAGGCAGAGTAGGCGTGTCTTTCAAAGTGATGTGGGTGTATCAATTTCATTATTTTTCAGGCACAAGGTATGAGGGGTCATCATTTTGTTGAAGTGCAATGGACTCATCCTGTCTGGGGTACAAGGGGTGGGTCATGCAATTGGACCAAGTGCATAAGTTCAGAATACTTGTTCATAGCCATTTTACCAGTCCATCAAATGTTTATTGCTATTTATAGGGCAAACTTTGCACAAGTGCTTTCAAATCACAATTCTATTCCTACATTGGTGGGGTTGAGGAATGTCTCTCTATATGACCCACCCCATGCCAGCAACCCCCATAACAATAGATCTGCTGCACGATAATAATACAAATAGATAATTAGAACAGACAAGTCCTTGAATTTTCTAGTCTATATAGCCCATGTTGAGACCTTCTGACTTATGTGGGCTCAGTTTAATGGTGGATCCAGTATGACTTCTGGCTAGTTGTTTAACATGTTATTATCCTGGCCATCACTTTTCCCAAATAGTCACATCATGGACAGTCAACACAGATAGAGAAGGCACTGGGGAAGATGAAGGAGATACTTTATAGACTTAAAACCCATGCCCATTTCTGCCTGGGGTACGGGTAATGCCCTCCCTTTTTTGCTCATGGGTCCAGGGTAATGCCCTCACTTTTTGCTCAATAGCAAAAAAACCACAAATGTTGTGCCCATTTCCTACTTTCAGAAGTTTCCTTGACCCGTCCTGTCTTCTTCCTCCCAACTCACTGCTTCACACACACCACAGTTAATCCACTCATGAGCTTGTCTATGAATCACAGGAATAATACCCAATTAGGTCAGTCCGCCTGATCAAGTCATTTCACAACATGGGACAGTGTGCTTTTCGCATTCCCAGTAGGGAAGTGTAAACAAGCAGATATCAGTAGACTGAGTGCACACAGGAATAATGGGATTACCCCTCTCAATCCTCTGAGCCTTGCCAGTGCCAGGTACCATTTCCACAATGAATGTCTGACAGGCATTCTAGTTATTATGGGTTTGTTTACTCTCACGTCTTTGCCAGTCTCAAACACACAGCTGAGAGCTTAAATCAGTTTGAGGATTGGGAATGTTGACCAGTCAAACTGAGGCTATATTAGTATAAAACACAATTGCAGAAAGTGGTTGAAGAAGGATAAGGGCTGGGCTAATAGGGGTCCAAAATGATTCAGCAGGACATTCTGGTGTGCATTTCTGCGTAAATTAAATAGTTAACTGGGAACTGTGAGGATCATATCACCGTTTCATTAATGTAAAGCACAAATTGGCATTCTCCCTCGAGTAAATATAATATACGCCTATGAAGAAATTGCCAGTTTTCTCCCCGCTCCCATCGATATCCATATCTCGTATAGAAGTATACGCAAGAAGAAACGGATCCGCATCGCAATTAGGAATTTGTCAATGAAGGCAGTGATGCAGGATTCAAAGTAGGGCTACATTTTTCAATTGTCAATAGGGGTGCTTGAAACCTGGGGGGGGGGGGGGTGCATTGCTAAGAAGAGGCGTATCTGCAATGAATTCCACGCCACAATAGGCAACCACTTGACCACTACTGATCAGGAGGTAAACATACATAACATAGGCTGGTCACTGGTGCAAGTCCAATTATCAGACATATCAGGAATAATAATTAAAATGACAATGAAGAATTTTAATGTCTTCAATGGGGAAATACTTGTATTGGGGAAGGGGAGGGGGAGGCAACCCAGATTTTATTGAAGAGGGCAAAACAACACTTTGGTGGTCGAAAATGTAACACTAAATGAGAGGAGGTTATACGCAAAGAGAGGCGTTTCTGCTTTGCAATTAGGAATTTGTAAGAAGTGCAGTGATGCAGGCCTCAAACAGGGCTACATTTTTAATTTTCCTAAGCTGCCTATGAAACCGTGGGGGGGGGGGGGGGGTGCGTGCCAGACCAAAATTGCCACCCCCACCCGTAGCAATCCCACTACTGGTCAGGAGGTACATCTAGGCTGGTCACTGGGGCTAATAATAAAATGACAATTCAAGAATTTGTAATGTTTTCACTGGGGAATAATGGTGCTAGTCCATACTCAAAAATATAAGGAATAACAATAAAATGAACAATTCAAGGAATTTTGTTTACTGTCTTCACTGGGGAAAATCTTTGTTTGGTGGGCTATAGACTCGTTCTCACTCTGTACAATGAATCGTTGCCAAGATATAAGGATGCCTATGGTGACCTGGATTGACCTTGACCTGATACCAAAAACAATAGGGTTATCTTCATCATGTGTACAATCCACACACTTACATTTGAACTTGAAGGATACTTGCATTTCTTAGATATCATGCTGAGAGCAGATGTCAAATGCCAAATTACCCACATTTCCAGGGTTTTAGATGTCTTGACCTTCCACATGTATTGAGATAGCTTGTGATACAAGAGTATCGTAGTATGGTAGTGTCATTGACTTTTTAGTTTGTCTTAACAAGCCGCTTCCGCCAACACATAAAAAGCATGCAAAATCACCAGGTCAAAAGGTCAAATGAGGGCAAAAGGTCAATAGGTCAATGAGGTCAAGTTGGGTCACAAGATGTATTTCACCAGGACAACGAACACTTTCCATTAGGACAGCCTCCAAAAGTTTTCGTTGCCAAGAAATATGACGATTTTAAGCTGTCTTGACCTTCCACAGTTCATTGGATAGCTTGGGATAAGAGTATCGTAGTATGGTAGTGTCATTGACTGTTTTGTTTGTCTTAACAAGACGCTTCACGGACAATACAAAAAAGCAGGCAAAATCACTAGGCCAGAGGTCAAATGAGTCAGTAGGGTCAAAAAGGTCAAATGAGGTCAAAGATGGTCACCAGATGTAATTCTCCCAGACGAACAAAACTTCCATTACGACATCACTCTGAATGTTCGTTTGCCAAGTAATAAAGATTGCCATATGATGACCCTTAATGACCTTGACCTCACACCAAAAACACTAGGGTAATCCCCGCCAGGGTTACAACTACCTACCAAATATGAAAATTTATCACCTGCTTGCGATAATTAGATATCGGGCGGAAACACTTTGCAAAGTTGACTCTCATGACCTTGAAAACGACCAGCGATTGGATACAAAAACCAGAGGGGTCTTCCCTTCCATGGGTGACACCTACATACCTGATATGAACATAAACATGCTTGCGTTTTAGATATTCGCGTGGAAAACGAAGTGTCACACACACACACACACACCACACACAATACACACCACAACACAAACAACATTAACACACACGCACACGCGTGACCTCATAGATTCCTTATGGCTTCGCCAAGGAATCAATAAACATGGCCTTCCACTCCATTGCCCCAGCAAGCACGCCGAAAAGTAGATAGGCTATACATTTTCAACTGATTCCTGTAAACAAGAAATCCTGGATAATAGGTACCTCGTGTCCCAGCACTGTATTATATTAACTCAGTGAGATGTGGATCTGTTGCCTGGGTCAGAGGTTAAACCCATCACACAGCTTTCCCTCTCAGACCAATCCCTGTGATTGGTACATCATTTGGTCCCTTGGTAGTTGGATGAATACCAGTACACAAAGGTGCTAGCACGACCTAGATTTAGGCTCCCCCCAACCTCCGTGGTACAGAGTTAGGACTCAGTCTGAGTGGAGAGCAAGGGCTGGCATGAGTGGAGGTTGGGAAGTAGTACTTGTAGCTTGGGGCCATTAAAACTGTCAGACTGGGGATTCTCAATTTTGCGAGAGAAAAACCTAATGATCAGCATTGTAGGAGGCGGAAATAGTGTTTATCGACACAATTTTGAAGCAAACAACAACAGTTACAGCCTCTTGTCTAGTCGTGGAGACTCACGCGCAGGAGGGGGCACCTGATTAAACGTTTTCTGCGACAGTCAATTATTCTCTTCCACGTTTGGGTTAACTCATGCGATGTTACCCATACATATCTGATTGCGTCAGCATTACGATTTCTTATTCTCCCTAGTCTATGTACATCACATACCCACCCCTATCGTGATTCAATGACAAATTTCAATGTATCTTCGGCATTTTTATTTGCGCCCACTGGCCTTGCGAATCCGTCCCCACTCTAGCCTCGCATCCATCGCTTTCGCTTTGCAATCATTGACCAGCCTCATTTTCTGAGCACCCCCACTGACAAGGTGAGACTGGGCCCTGGCCCTCCCAACTTCTCCCGAGGTACTGATGAAGCTTTTGACCGCCCCCGGTGGACGGCGGCCCCAACCCGAGAGGTCTCGTGAGATGGAAGAACGCGTGGACGGGATCGTTCACCGAGAGGCGCGCCATACGCCAAAGGCGGCGCTAAGTGACAGATCACGAATCATCAGGCAGCTGACCTTACATCCCCACCTACCTTCGTTTTGAACATGCAGGCACCCGTCGTACTTAGCACCAAGAATACGGCGAAGTGGGGGTAGACCCAAGAAACATTTCAGGGAGTTTTTCAATTCAGTAATTCAGCTGTGACATTGGAGCTCGGTTGCTGTGATCAGAACAAGCAGTGTAAAATAATGCCTACGCCCTCACAATTGTGTAAACTTATAATTTCCTCCACTGACCTACAATACATTATGTAAACTTGGCGTTAAATTGAAATTATACCCCCCCCCCCCTAAGTTGTTTCCGTTGCCTTCGTCGTTTCGTTACCCGACTACTTTCTTCACCAGTTCACATGAGGGTTAGGTGACGTCAGGCTGTGGATCGCCCCCTCTGGGAACTCCCCACTACCATGCCCCTCGCAAAACAGCCACAACACCCCCACTCATACCCATCGCATATCTCCTACCTTTGAATGTCACAGATAATGGTAGGATTGCTGACTCAACCCTGACCCTCCCCATTACCTACTGGTCACGCTAATATTGTATATGGGAGGGGCATCATGATTCGAATAAAATAATGGTTTGAGGTTCCCATGCATGGACGGTAATAAATTAGAAGCTCAAGCAGAGGCCAATGTCTTCCCCTGATACGAAACTAACCAAACATTCATCAAACTCACCTGAATTGATCAATATTACCCACTTTTCACGCCAATTCTCAAATAAGCCTGTTGGGCGTTCCATACTCTCTGCCAGCAGCGCAATTGATCGCATCCGATAAATCATCGTACGATAAAAAGTTAAAATGTTTTCAACTCGACCGTCCGATAAATTATTCGATCGTATCGTTACGCACAATTAAAAGTGTGAAACATATAGTCTAAACCGTGCGAAAAACACCTGGCAACGCAATTTGCGATTTAAGAAAGCAGTACATGAAGATACGTCAGGGCCGTAGATTTGGCACCACCTGGCATTCCATTCACACCTTCCTGTTATACCAGGAAAAAACACCGTTAATTCTCAATGAATCATAACACTTCGTACAAGTAACAGGTCAGAAACTGACGGCGGCGAACAATCTTCAAGATCGATATGAATGAGAATAGTTTGATTGGACATGTCACCGTGAGTAGCCTATATGAGTCAGAGGGTTGTGTAGGGAGACCGCCCGATGTTCATAAGGCATTTGATTCATAATTAAAATTATAAGAGCGCATTCAAAAAGGTGCGTTTCCCCTTCAGTAATTTGTAATTTCGTTAAGCGCTGTAGTCTCATCGTACGCTATTTCACATATCGGGTCGAGCGTCGGTACTTCGTTATACGTATTTGGCGAAGTTTGGCCCGATCAGCCTTCATCGTCCATTGCTATTCATATACGGCACTTTTATTTAAAAGACGTATCCTGTTGAAGGGTCGTGTGAAAGGAGGAGGTTTTTTTTGCAATATTTGTTACTTCGTATTATTTCTTTTCCCTTTCAATCATCAATTTAAATCGTTCTATCGTATTGAGTGTCTGTTATTCTGCCTGGCGCGTATGTCTTCCTGTTTATTATAAATTTCATCTATTGGGCGGGGAGGGGGGGGGCAAGCCATTGTCTGCTACTGTCTGAGACGTTACTCCGTTTGTATAGATCCATAATAACCGGACTGTATTGTGAGAGAATCACTACGACGCGCTATTGTTTGTACACAAAATTTGTTAACGATGCCTCGCGCTGTTCACATTTTATTGTGTGTGGTGCGTGGTCCTGTTTGTGTGTGTGTGTCCATTCCTCGTTAGCCAGGATTTCTCCAAACGTTAAGTAAGACCGATTTGTGAAAATTCTGTATGTCTTTCGGGTTAGGTGTGAACACGATCCGGACTAGGAATTTGGGGCTCAAAAGTCATTAATTAAGTAAGGTAATTCGCCTATTTTATGTAATTTTAGTGTTTCGGCTCGTTTGCAAGATTACCAGGAGAACCGTAGGTCTAGGTCACGGTTTTGCACATAGATGCAGGATAGAAGATATAACGGGGAAGATTTGAACTGATTAGATTTCCGGTGAAATCAGTGCGAATTAAGTCGTCTAATTTCTAATTTATGCGAAATTTAAAGGTCGTCGGATTTCATGTAATCTTGGTGAATATCGTCTACCTTCAGTCGCCAATTTTTTGAAAACAAAGATGCGGGTCAAGGAAGGTCATTCAAACCTACCTTAATTTGCAAATTTATGCGAAATCGGAATGTTGCTTTGATTTTTTCCCTGGAACAGGTGGTAGGTTTACCTTGAACTCCGTAATTTTGAAGTTTGGATTAGGATTTCCAGAAACTAATTGGTAAGATATGGCTTACCTTTATGCCAACATTTCATACATCGACTGGGGACACGGGAGGTCATTAGTTGTGTCTATTTTGCATGGTGGGTGGGGCAAAAGTTGATCCTAAAAATATGACGTATTCCAGTAAACCAGAGGTTCGAATCTTGGTTAGATGTGGACTGTTGTTAGTCAAACAAACATGAAGGACTTCCAAGGTCACGGGAGGTAAATTTTGCATAATTCATGCCAATTTGTTAACTTTGTCGTATTTGAGAGGAAAACTTGGAGAATGCGGAATACGTTCGATCCTGAACAACAGGTAGAGCATCTCAGAGTCACCGGAGGTCAAATGCGATATAATATAACGTGCTTTCTCTAAACGAGGGTCCGCAAAGGCGGGTTTTCTGTGGGGAATTACAACGTACGCGGTACATGCCTGAAAATGTCGAGTGTATTAAAGTGGGAGTAAAACTATTAATGCAAACATGTGGAGGGTACACCGTACATATTGGGAGTAGGTTGGCCATATAGAGTGAACAACTCTATGTTCTCGGTAAGTCATCAACAAATCTGGTGGGCTACTTAATTAGTTCAAAATTCAAAACTCAAACGGGATGGAGGACAGCTTCCTCCTTTTAGACACATCCTCCAGAGGGTAATCGAGGTGTAACCCACCTCATTCGACATTCTGTAGACGGCCCGGCGTAATCTCACTCACGTTCCCATACCTGTGCAAGCCAGCCCAATTGAGGAGGGGCGCTTGCGTGTTACCAATGTCCCTAGATCTACCTCCACTTGTCCTTCCTCAAAAGGGAATGCTCCATGTTACCTATGATGGCCAAATACGGGAAGTGGCGTACTGAACCTTATAGTAACCACTCAGTGGGTGTGGGTGTAGGGGGAAATATATACCGTTGAAGTTGCGCCCAGGAATTAGTCGTCATCCCCCCTCCCGTCATTTCTTAATCTCCATAATCCTTTTCCGTCAGACATGTTGAGGAGGGGGGTGGGTCTCGAGCCCTCGCAGATCCACACTGGTGTTTGTTTTGACGACGATGAAATCGCTTGGATGTATCGTTTTGGTGCGATGGTCTTTCGATAGTCTTGACTCAGTCGCTTTGGCGATTCGCATCCGGTAATGTGTAAATATTTTTCTTTATCTGCCACAAGACATCCTTGCGTGATGAAAGATTGCCATTTCACTTAAGAAGGTGAAAAAAATACATTTGATCTAAGATTATTTTAGGTCCATTCTTGTCTACACATGACGACCCTTGTGGGCAAAGCACGTAGACTTTATATACGACCTTCCAAGCTCCTTTGCCCATATTAAGTAAACTCTAATAAGCGTATCGAGGCCATTACCTGTTTTTTCAACTGCAACCACGTTCTGCACTCTGATTTGATTTTTACAGCGATGAAATCGCTTCCTCTTTCTCGGTCTGTGAATTTTGAGTCTTGACAATTTTATTCTATAAGGTCTGTCGTTAATATTTTTCGATGCAACATTACACACCGAAATGAAATTTATCGAATAAGAATGCATTTGAAGCCTAAAATTGAACCGACGCCACGGTTTCGCTATGCGCAGGCGATATTGTCGGCTTTTGGTAAATCGCCGCAGACTTTCAAGCAAAATAGATCCTTCAAATGGGCAAAATAAAAAATATCCTCTACGTTAGCCAAAACCTGTTTGTAGGTTATCCAAACACTCCAATGCATACCTCATAGAGTAATTTTCCGGCAGACACGGCTGTTTCCCGTAATGTAGTGAAAGATAGAATGTCCGATTGCGCAATCAACGTTGACGTTGTACGCGCCTCCACATTACCGCCCTGATTGAGCTCGACAGCGAGCAGACCGAAGTCGCACAGGTGGTTGTTTAGCAGTTTAGGCAAATCACAACGATTGGTCAAAGGGGTCCATCCCGCACATATGAGTAAATTAGGGCTGATACAGCGAACAACAGTCAAATGCCTGTTTTCAACAGCTAGTACGACTGCTGGCAAGAATAAAATGACATGCAGCTATTCGGTTTGTAAACCATCAGGAGGCCTACTTAAAACAACCATGACTCTCACTTACTGGTCATTTCCCGTAGTGTAGTGGTATCATTTCTCGAGCGCTGAAGTTCGCGTTCCGGGTTCGAAATCCCCGCCGAACGCGATTTCTCTTATAGCTTTTTTAGATGTTTTTTCATGCAGTTCGCTCCGTGTCTAATTATTACGAACATTTTAAAAATCTATATGGTCGGAATTATGTGACTAGTACTCCTCGCCGGCGTTACGTGTTGACCTCTATCAGCGGTTTTTGTGCGTTTTGCACACACCTGTCACGTTTGACCTAATCCTGAAGCACGCCCCTCAAATTTCGTCCGCTGCTTGTTCCAAGTCTCAATTCTTTGTTCTTAAATCACACCTCATTCGCATTTTCTCAAGATGGAAAGAGCTTTACAGAGATCGCAGTGTGTGCTGAGAAGACAAATGGAACTTCTTTCCTACTTGAAATATGCAAAAGTCATACGTATCACCATCCTTAGATTCAGGTCCCTTATATTAAGGAGTCACCTCAACCTCAAAGTCGAAAACTCTTCAATGCACACGGTATTAATCACGTGACACCCTTCCAAATCGACTATCCCTTATATGTTCGCTATTTGCATGCTTGAGGCTGATGGTCGTAGCATTCTGGTTCAATTATGAATGTCGGACCCTTTTCTCTATTATAAATAAGTAACGACCTTTTTACCCTATTATGAATAACGGACCGTTTTACTATTATGAATATCGACCCTTTTTTACTATTATGAACATCGGACCTTATGAATTAAAGACCCTTCCGCCATTATGAATAAACGGGCCTTATGAACAAAATGCCATGAATAAAAACGCCTTATGAAAAACGGACTTTGAATAAGAAAACCCTATGATTGACACCGGGCTGATCACCGCTGCGCTGGTGTTGGGGGTCCTTATATCACAGCCGTTCCCTTCTCTGCAGTGTGTCAGATCAGTTTGTAGCCGACAGCCGCCGGACAGGGTGTGGGATTATAGGCCACACAGTCTTAGTGGAGGGTCGGTGCAAGAGTAGTGTTTTGTGGAGGCCAAATCAGAAGTCTTGCGAAAGCACCGGAACGGGTATCGAACGGCCGGCTGTCGTGTCTATTTTGGGCCATACTCAGGCGGGGGGGGCTCATGCTAGGCATTAAAAGATGCCCCGCAGCCTCCCAGGCCGGACAAATGGAGCCCAGCGTTATAGCGTACAGTGAGAGAGTGAGACTCGCGCGTAGTATCGGCAATTAAAGCCCGGCGTATGCGACTGTACGTGTGAGCTATAACACAAGTTCAAAGAGTATAGTAACCTGGGGGTAGTCCGCGGACACCTGGGTAAAAAGCGGACACTGTTTTTCGATCGAACGTACCCTTAGGTCAAACACGATAAAGTCGAACAGTTTCGCGGACTAATCAGGGTAGATTATATCCAGCGCAATGGGCCGATTACGAGTGAGTACTTACAACAAAATGGCCGAATGAGGGATTCAGACCTCGCTTTTGACAGTGACCTTCTTCGTAGCATATTGTTGTTTTCAAGTTTCTACGCTGTTAGTATGTAACTGCATATGGATCATACATTAGTTTACGTAACTGATTAGTGTGTCGTCTTTCCTGCAGGTTTCTAAAGGATCGGATGTCACGACTGGACGCCTGGGAAATCTCGAAATCCACCTTGAATTCATCATTTTGAAAGCGGATCGATCTATAATATGCTTGTACACACCCTACTTTACCTACTTTGACTATTTTGATTGCGGTTTCCCCTCTGTATTTTGCGATTTGGAATCTTAGAAAAATTGACGAATTATCTTAGGTGTCTGTCCTCGCCCGGGACCATTATCCCCACGCATGATTCACTCGCTACATATGTTTACAAGAATAAGGCATATATGACAGATCCAAAGCTACTATTAACTGTTACTTCGCGCTTACATTCGCGACCTTATACACTTTAACCTTAACCTATGCTCAATATCGACTCAGACTCTTATACCATATAAAAAAAACTATCACGCGCATAATCTACCGCTCTGCCCCACCCGCTTCAATTACCGCGGGAAAGTTCCCACTATCCTACAACACTACCCTCGGTCTATACACATGACAACTTTGCTTCACTATTACCCCAATGTTGGCATATTGTCCTAGCTGGTACCTAGAACGGTGACAGCCCGAAGTTCATAGGTTTTTTTATTCATAGGTCCGTTTGTCATAAGGCCTTTTATTCATAAGGCCTTTTGTTCATAAGGCCCGTTATTCATAATAGGAAAAAAGGTCCGTTATTCATAATAGGAAAAAAGGTCCGATATTCATAATAGGAAAAAAGGTCCGTTATTCATAATAGTGAAAAAGGTCCGTTATTCATAATAGTGAAAAAGGTCCGTTATTCATAATAGGAAAAAAGGTCCGTTATTCATAATAGGAAAAAAGGTCCGTTATTCATAATAGGAAAAAAGGTCCGTTATTCATAATAGGAAAAAAGGTCCGATATTCATAATAGGAAAAAAGGTCCGTTATTCATAGGGAAAAGGGTCCGATATTCATAATAGGAAAAAAGGTCCGTTATTCATATAGGAAAAAAGGTCCGTTTTCATATATGCAAACAAACACCGTCGGGATCTGCCAGGGATCGAGACCCCCCCCCCCCTCCTCAACATGTTCAACGACAATGATAATATATATTCCAGAGATGACGAGTGGGAAGTTACTATCAGGAGTGGGGGGGGGAAGGAAAGAGAGCTGAAAAGAAAGGAGCATAGAATGTGAAGCCAAATTATTATATTGGCATTATCTGTATTGTTTTTATATTTTTTACTATAATATCGTAATATACTCATATTAATTATATTATATTATATTCTATTATCATTATTTATCTTATATTATATTATTTAGATTATATTAATATTATATTATATTCTATTATATTCTATTATATTATCTTCTAATTATTTTATTAATTATATTATATTATATTATATTATATTATATGTATATTATATTATTTATAACTTATATTATATTCTATTATCTTATGTTCTTTGTCTCGATGTAATATGTTTTATATTTATTGTAATCATTATTACTATTCCCATCTTCTTTGCTCGTTTAAAATTAATTCTCCATAAGTCGGTACAAACTTCACACGTGATATATTCCCCTCCCCAACCCCACACCCCACTGAGTAGTGACTATAATTTCAGTACGCCACTTCCCGTATTTGTCAGTAGTGAAGCATTTCCTACTGAGGAAGGACGACGTGCAGGTAGATCATCTAGGGACAGGGGCATTTGGCACACGCAAGCGCCTCCCCTCCGTGAATCGTGGTCTTTGGCTTGCACCTGTGAACGGAACGTGAGTGCACTGACCCAGGCCGGGCTACGAATGTCTCTGATGAGTTTGGTACCCTCTTGGAGGTTGCATCTAAGTTTGAGGGGATGCCGTCCGCCATCCCGTTTGAGTTTTGATTTGTACTAATAAATGCCTATTAGATTTGATGACGACATACGCAAGAACATAGGAAATTTCACCTATATGGCCAAACTACATCCAAACCCCTGTACCCCCACTTGGTTGCATTAAATAGTTTACCACGTTAATCATAACTAGACAATTGCAGGCGGGTAAACCGGCGACTTGCATATCCTCGCAGAATTCGCCTTTGCGTACCTCTCGTTTAGAGAAAGCACATTATTTATTTATTCATTTGCCCCCCGGTGACTTTGAATGCTCTAGCTACCTGTATTCAACTATAGTCCACATTCTCCACGTTTCTTTTAAATACGACAAAGCGGTTGAATCATTTAAAATTAATGGATTAGTTTATGCAAATTCGATCTCCCGTGGACCTTGAAATGACCTAACATCGTGTTGAATTCAGGAATAAGAACAGTCCACTCCACAAATTTTCGTTCAAACTCCGAAAAGTTAAAAATTGCGAAGAACCGCACAGATTGGACCTTTTTTAGGAGACCGTGAAACAACCGTAATGTTTTGCGCGACCAACTTTTTTCCTTCCTCCCCACCTACCCAGAGTTTCGTGTGAAACGTACCAACTCTGTGTTTTTGTGTACAACCTGCCAAATAGAGGCAGAAGACATTCAGCCATGCCCACTGTTCTACTCCCCCGAGATTTCACTAGGACGGACATGTTGTACCAAAGTTTCGAGTCAATTGGATAAAATTGTTGGATAGTTATTGCCTAACGGCCTGGAGTTTCCGGCGCGCGGTAGTCGGCGGCCGGTGGCGGAGACAAAACGGCAGCGCTACACCCAAAACGATAATGGACGCTTCCAGTGTAGCTGTGATATAATCACGTCATCAGACGTTCAACTTTAACCCATCTGCCAGTGGCCCATGCGAAAGCAATAAGGGGTTATCTTTTCATATGGTCAAGCCAAAAACCAACATGGCCAAGTAAGAACCCTATAGCCTCATCTTTCTGTTGCACGGTTGTTCTTTTTGTTGAATAGTTTATCGGTTTTACAAGTTTGTCAAGACATCGACTGCTGTTAACTCCAGGTTGACCCGGATCTGACTTACAGAACAATGGGGATAATCGACTCCACAATGGCGAACCTGACCAGGTGGCGTCGTGCCCCTTGGGGGCGCATCGTCATAATTTAAATTGAAAATGTATTCCCGAAATCGAACAAGCAATGATAGTCATTGTCCCTTGACATCGTTACGGAGTTCGGACCCCCCCCCCCCCCTCCACACACACCGGGATGCAGGGCTAAGACACACGCGAGACCCTCTGCGCCTCCCAGTGGTTTAGTGCTGAAGGATTGGCCCCCCCTGGAATAGAATATTATTTCGACAGAGTGAAGACATAATGAAATTTCTTAGGTGCGTGAATTCTGTTATTCTCAACCGTTCCTGCAGAAGTTTGTGTTATTTTTCAGATGTTTAAAGAGTTGTATGCGCGCATTCTGCATCAAGTTGGTAGCTGTGATTAGCCCGACCGCTGGTAAGAGATGTTTTCACACAGTTCCCCAAACACGATTTATTGCAAATTTGCAAGCGTTGAGATGCTAAATTGCATACAGTATATCTGACTTGAATGAAGACTATATAGCTAAATAGCAACTTCGCTGAAATTTTCATCTTTCATTCATTTGGCAGCAATAGATTGGATCGCCCCCACCAATTCTGAACCGGGTAGGGAACTCAAACATTTGGAGAAAATAAACGAATTAATTTCGACAGAAAAGATGATGAAGCAATACAACGATCGTATTGAAAAATAAATAAATTAAATATTCAAAATTATCTGGATGTAAGAACTAGAGAGAAATACTTGATTCCAAGGCCAAAAAAAAAAAAAAAAAAAGATCGGGTTGTCAGTTTTGTGGCCCAGGAAATGGATTTCTAGTACCTTAGGGTGTATCATAACCCAAAAACTTCCGTGCGCGTGACGGTTGTAAGCAATTTAGAAAAATGATTGTTGTAAAAGACACTCAACAAAAAGTGGTTCAGTGTGCCATTAAATTCCGTGATGGGGGTATCGAACCCCAAATTTTTCTGACACGCCACGCGCCAAACCTGTGGTGGACGTTCGCTTGGAATTGGTCACAAGGGCTAATGCAATGGAAATAGAAACATATACGCGTGACAGGGTATGCAATTTAGAATATATGGATGTAAAAATCACTTAGTTCTAAGGCTATGAGAGGATTTGGTTGTTAGGATTGTGCCAGTAATGCAACTTATGAAAACTCACCCCCAACCAATGTCACCAGACGATAGTCCTACATTCTAAGATATGGGCTTGTCTTAATCTTTTCGTTAAAAGGTGTCGTGTATTTACAAGGTTTTAGACTTGGGATCTATGTTGACCTTACGTGACCTTGAGGGTGATCGAAGAGAGAACCATAGAGATTATCTACACACATGGCAAGGGACCTAACTGCCAAGGATGAGCCATTTCATCATTTGTCGCACAGTTCGGTATTACAAACTTAGAAAGTTTTCAGACATTGACATTCTATTATACATTCTAGGTTATAGATGGACATTGACTCCAAAACAATATGGTACATCTTTTTTTTCCCCAGCGTCCAGCCACATGAGACGAAAGTATGGGCCCTATACTCTTTGAGTTAGAAGGCTATCGTGCTGACAAGCGTTACAAATGTTGTGGTTTCTGCGAACCGTAGGTGACATCAGATCCGACCCCCAAACAATGGAGTCTTCCTCACCATTACAGCACCATAGCATAATTTGATTTCATAGACGTTGCGTTTTGGATATTGTCCTCACTAGCAAGAGTCACATTACTCGCCCACCACACATACACACGCTAGCGCGCGCAGTGGCCGCACCAGACTTTTTATCTGGGGGGGGGGGGGCGGGGAAGGGGGGCAAGAAATTCTCTAGGGAGGCACAAGAATACTAACTAGGTAAGCCTATCTACCAAGTTTATGGAAATCGGCAAAACTTCAAAAGAACGTCATTTATTTATGCAAAGTAGACCACACGTTGATTAACCTCCAGTGACCCTGGAATCCATGATGAACAGTTTCGGAGCTCAAGGTAAACCATACACAACAGGTTTCATGGAAATCCAAGCAACTTCGAGATTTCGCATAAATTATGCGAATCTTATGTACGAGTGATGACCTCCATTGACCCCGAATCGTTGTTAGAAAAGTTTTGGGACTGAAGGTAGACCATATTTACCAAGTTTCATGAATCCGACTAAATCCGACGAACCTTTAAATTTCGCTATAGGTCGTTATTAGTAATCCCCTTATATTCCTGCCACCTATGTGCCAAACCAAGACCCCATAGCACCTAAGGTTCATCGGTAATCTCGCTAACGAACCTCCTAAAACAATAAATCACATAAAAATAGGTAATTACCTACTTAATACGTGACGTTTGTGCCACAATTCTAATCAGATCGTGTTCACATAACCCGACACTACAACGAAATCTCCTCAAAATCGGTCGTACGTTTGGGGAATCCTGCTAACGAGGATATAGGAAACACACACACACACACACACATATTACGTACACACACTACACTCATACATTACACACACACACACACGACGACTGATGCGGTTAAGTCTCTTCTGAACTTGTTCGGCGGACCAAAAAAAAAATTAGAATAAAGGACCTTTTTCGCGATTATGAATAACGGACCTCTTTTGCTATGATAAATAACGGAACCTTTTCGCTTATGAATAACGGACCTTTTTTTGGCGATTATGAAAACGGACCTCTTTTGCTATTATGAATATACGGGACCTCTTTTACAATTATGAATTACGGACCCTTTTCGCCATTATGAATATCGGACCCTTTTCACTATTATTAACTCTCGGGACCTTGTGCTTGTTATGAATAACAGACCCTTTTGATCATTATGAAAAAAAGGACCTTTTTGGTCATTATGAAGTCGGACTTATGAACAAAGACCCCTTTTTGATTATGAATATCGGACCTTTTGGTAATTTAGGAAGAAAACGGACCTTTGTTCGAAAATTTGCACGTTTGATTAACGGGCCTTATGAACAAAGCCTTATAATAAAAGGCCTTATGAACATTTCGAGGGGTCCACGCTCCGACAAACAATGAGATGCAGGGGATGGCCTGGCGGGCTTATGGCCAGCCGTTTTACGTTTTATTCGCTATTTCTGATATCACCATTATTTGATTATATAATTAATTGAATTGTGATATCACCATCATTGGATGATATCACCAAAATTTGTGATATCATTGATTGATGGTGTGAGATCACAAATTGATGGTATCACGAATTCATTTGATGATATCCACCGCAATTCACGTAATGATATCATCAAATATTTGCGTGATATCACTCACATATTAAGTGTATCATTAAATGAATTTGACTGAATCATTCAATGAATGGTGATATCATCAAATGAATCCATGATATCAAAATTGCTTGCTGATATCACTAATTACGCCAATTAATGCTATAAGCACTGCTTTGATGATAGCATCAAATGAATCAGTGATATCCGTAATCAAATGAATGATGGTATCATCAAATCATTTAATGATATCCACCAATTCCAATTGTATTGGAGGCTATGCTGAAGTAATGATATCACAATTCATTTGGTGAGATCAGCATAATTCAATTGTGAATCCTGGCTTGGGGCGTCATCAGTTTGAGCACTGTGGAAGATTGACTTGGACGCTATGCATAATCGGTTTGTTGTGATAGGGAGTGGAGTGTAGAAAGGGGGGTGGGGTTGGCGCCGGTCACCAGCTAGTGTTGAGCTTGCCGGCGGACAAGACTTCATTGTTATGGGATAGGCTACCTGAGATCCTGGAATCCAGCTCAACCAATTTGGGTCTGGATCTTGGGCAAAAAAACACTTTAATATTTTGTGACCATGGTGGCCGTGAAGTTTTGAGCAGCTGACTCCACACGAAAAACTCGGCCAAGGCACCAGCAGCACCGCCCTATCCCGTCAATGTGCTCATTTAGAGCTACCCAGAGCGCCAGAAAGACAGAAAGGGTCGCAGCAACTCATCTCTCGAGCAAACAAGCCTGTGTTTTTGTGTCATTTCTTCTGCTGACAAAAGAATAATGAAACACGACCCATTTAACAAAAGACGAGGTTTTTAACAGAGCAGGTATAATCATTAATCATAACAGAATCAATATCACTGCCAAACTAAAACAAAATAAATCAAAGAGAAATCAGGAACGGGCAGGAATCAGCGTGTGGGGGTCCCGGGGCACGCGGTAGGGGGGGGGGGGATAATACAGCTCACGGCACATGGGACACTCAAATTAGTGTTTAATATTCCCTCCGAAAAATACTATTTTTTGAAACAGAAACTTTTGCCGATGAAAAACAAATTCTCATTGCATATCGTGTGTGTTTTACACGCCCCCCTCTACTGTGCATTTATGAAACAAGAACCCACTTTTTTCCGGAGGGGCAGTATTCCTGTATATATGCGTTAATGAATGAAACTCCCCCTTAGTAACATAACTAATTCAGTTCAACTCTCAGTGCCAACCAAACGAGTTGAGATTGAACAAAAGCCGAAAGCGCTTAGTGATTCCTTAACTCTTTCTGGAAACCTATAGCTAGACACAGGAAAGGAAGATTGCACCAGCTCCTTATGAGCAACATAACACCTGAACAAAATTTCCCCATTATCCAACCAACCAATAGGGTTCTATATAATCTTGCGAAGAAAGCTAAACACTGAATTTAATGATTTTCAGACTTGAAACTATGGTGCTAGAGACCTCTGACACTGACCCCAAACAATAGGAATTCATGTACTCATTGATGAGGAACAACCTTACCAAGTATGGGCCAAATCCAAGTGAAGTTGAGTTATAGGTTTTACAAGCCAAAATTGGGACAACATATAGACTATCACAATTTTCAATTTTTGATCAATTCACTCGACTTAACTTAAAACAATAGGTCCCTTAATGCCTCATAAGAAAAGCTACACACCAAATTTTCAACCTGATCAGACGAACCACATTCCCGACTTATCAGTTTACAAGGTCTTCACACTTTGACTTCTGGTACCTCGATGACCTCTGACCTGAACCAAAACAAGAGGGTATTTTACTCATCATGGGAACACAACATACCAAGTATGAACTCGATCCATTCCAAGGTGGTCAAGTTATCATGTGTAACGAGCTAAAATTTGCCAAATTATCATTTTTGATTCCGTGCCAACGGCACAGGAATCTATGCGAGTCACGCAAGTATGGTGTGTGTTCGTGTGTGTGTGTGTGTGTGTGGTGTATGTGACACATGTGTCCGGACGATATATGGAGAACGCAAGCATGTATCAAGTCATATTGGCATGCAGGTTCTCCATGTGGTGTAGTTGATCCCTAGTTCTTCTGTTGCCGGTCAAGGTCACCAAAGGTCATGAGTAGGCCAAAATCTGAAAATATTAAAAAGGATGCAAACTCCTATCAGCAAGGTCTACATCGCTGGCCTTTGGGGAACTCGTTGCGATTGATGAGAGGGATCATATTCGAAAAAACGGTAATGTTCACCAAGGTCATCAGGTCAATTTGGGTCAAAAATGGTTTTTTGGCCATAACAGGGAAACCGAATGTCTGCCGAAGTTTGGAGGTGCACCATTGTGATACATTCGTTGACCCGTATTTTGTGTAACCTTTGACCTCAACTACCTTACCATATTGTGGGCCGAATCAAATTTCGGGGCCATTTTCGGATCTCCCAAAGGTACATCCGAGCGAAATGGACCATAATTCGACCCCATGTGACCTTTGTTTGTGTGTGAAGATAACTAATGGCGTCAAAGTTTTTCATTCGAAATTTAGTGAAGTTGGATGTTCATAGTTGATTCTGTTCATGGGGTTTTTTAGAATCAGTGGTCAAACTACCGCTGATGATGAGGTCAAAGGTCAAAGGTCAAATATCGAATAGATGTGCATTTTTAGAGAGACAGGGCAAAGAAAATTTAAACTGTCAATTTTTGGATAATGCTAGCTCTGTGTGCTGAATAGATTTACATCAACTCCCGCTTCATCAATCGGGCCTCGTTCTCTTAAGTTACCAAGGGGTCAAAGGGTGGTTTTGATACCTTTTTGGCCATAGCATCGTCCAAGTATACTTTGGGGATACTTATGCTTGTAGGACGCGTGCATCCTCTGGAGTAACATTTTTCATAACAATTGTCATGTCATCAAAGGTCATTTGAGGGTCACTAGGACAAAAAACGAAATTTGTTGGAACCACTACAAGTGACATTGCGTTGCAATGTTGAATTTCAGGACAGTAATGTACGTCCATAAGTATTGTCTGGTCACAACAAGGAATAATTATTGCCTTAAATTCCTGCGTTATGAGTTTTGCATGTTATTTGTGATTTTCCTAACCTACTGCTCTTTCATTCACAGTGATTTATGTTCCCCTGCATTTCAATTTGATACTACCACCCAGTCCATGGTCTTCAATTGGCAGCAGTTCTGAAACAAATAGCATTTATTACACTGTCTGACAGCTGTCTGATATAGTCTTCATTTGGCCCTTGACCTGGGGGCCTTCCCCCTTGTACTCCCATAAATAGCAGCAATATTAACTAGAAGAATAACTAACGGCCCCTGCAACTGTGGGCTGACAGTCTGTCTATCCGTGACCTCCCCCAGTGACCCTTGTTCAGGTTGGCCTGGTTATAGCTCTGTCTTGGAAGTACATGTATTTCTTACATATGTCCTTTAAAGGACTGTCCATGGATCAATATTCGCATGAAATTTGGCAGCCCTGTTTTCAGTAGCTGTCTGCGTAAGTTGTTATTTAGTGTATTTGAGCAACTAATGGGAGATATTCCAATATGACCCTAACTTTTTTACTTGAACTAATCTGATGAATTGATCGTATAGTATTGAGAGAAGTCTCTTGAAGTTTTCTTATATATATCTATAGTTATATCCCCGTGCAACTAGAAGTGTCCGGGGATATTATGGTTTTTGGGTGTGAGCTTGCCGCCAAAGCCATCACAGTGCCAATGTATTGGACACTCTAGTTTTTAGTTGGTGTATCTCAGTTGACAGTAGTGAATGAAAACTGAATATTACTGCTAAATGGCCTTAAATAACATGTTTTTGATAATTTTTGGGCTCCTGTAATGAGGTAGGGGGGTCATTTTCTCCCCAAGATCACATCATGTGATTGCAAGGTCAGTAAAAGGCCAATGAGGGGTCCTTTACCTAGTTTTTCATGTGCAAATTCATTTTTTGTTGGCATTCAGTTTCCATTTTGAATCACAAAGGTCTTGGTTCCCACTGGGACAGTTTGTTGGTCACTGTCACATTGTCCCCCCTGGTCACAGTGTACTGCATGATGTTTGACTTTCTTGATACTGTTATTTCATAGTGAGAGTCTAACATGCCTGTGGTAAGCAAGTATAGGGCTTATAACTGATGCTGGTGGTGCCGGGCAGTAGCGTGCGCATATGTGGTGGTGCCAGAATCCCTTTCCCTCAGAAATTTCCCCATACATAACTTGAACCCAACTGTTTTGGTCCCAAAAACACCAAGGTATCAACATTTTCCTTGACGTGGGGGCCATGCCTCCTCCCTGCATAGCAGCACAGGCATCCAAGGGTGTATTTTTTTTTGGGGGGGGGGGAGGGGGAATTCCCCAAACCACGAGGTTCCCATCGCCAACTGGGGTAGAATGAACCCTATTTTCCAAAATTTGATCAGTGGTAATATCGAACAACCTGAAACCGGTCCCAGACAAGTCCATTAACCTTCTGGGGCAACTGCAAATTGGGCATAGGCCCCAAACCACCCATACTAAACATATCTAATCTGTTCAATGTATGAGATCTCACAACTGTCAAACAAAATTTGAGTGTAAATATAGGGTATGTGTGTGACCAACTGTGTTATAGTTGGACCCCTTACGTTAGTCGTCTGTGAGCACCCCAGAGAAAGGAGACAAACAAGTCAGGCCTAAAATAACAGTTCCCAGTCCGAACCCTCCACCCCCATCCACTTGTGGTTCAAATTCATGTCTCCTGGGCTTATGGCAGTGAGGAGTTGGGGAGGTAGGAAAGAGCCAATATGCAACCAAAATATATGCTCTAGTTAGGCCTGGGATGTTGTACTGCTAGGGGGGGGGACAGAAGGAGAGAAGGGGGGAGAAAAAGAAGAAGAAATGAATGCAGATTGGTAGTGGTGTTATCAAACACTAGGTAAGGTGGGAGCCGCGGGACACATGACTGTGACCGTTAGTAGTGCATCTCCCAAATGTACCAATGGATTCTGCATGCACATGAGACAACCACAGATTGCAAACTCATGGGACTTGTGTGAATAATATCCAACTCATCCAACCAAATTGTAATTTGTGATAGCCTAGGCAGTAGCATAGGCTTAGGTTGTAGACCTATAGACTGATATGATTGTACACCAAGCCATCCAATTTTTCATGTAGGGAGGGCTAGGCCCTGCGTCGTTACGGCTGTTACTGTTTTCCACATGATTCTTCGTCTTGAAGTCATGGTATTTCCACCCAGGTCTTCCATGTGATGCCATACTCTCGGATCTGTTCCCCCTTGCATTATAATCTGGTTGACTCCTGCGTGGGTGGCTACCATGAAATCAGAGCCATTACTGCCAGCTTGCATCTTCACAAATTTGCAATTTTATCAGAGAAGGTTTCATGTTGCATTCTGGGAAACCTCACCAGGTACAGTTAATTCTGTCAACTCAAGCCTAGATGTAATTAGGAAGAGAATGTACACCCCTTGTCATTTTATTTAGGCGTTTTGTCAAGAAATTCATTATTATGCTGTCACTAGGCCATCATTTATTTGGAGCAAATGTTTGAAATTTTACAAAACTAGTTCATACAATTTATTACTCCTTGCATTTCATTGGCGCCCCCTTAAGACCGCGTTTCCATGTAAGCGGGCGGCGGGCACGCGGACAACGCGAGTAAAGCGGTATCGTTGACATTTGGAACAATGTTCTAAGAAACTAATACGGTGGTTTAGGTCAAACACTAGGGGGCCATGCGTCCATTGGTTTGATAAATAATAATAATGAAAATGATAAAAAATTGAATAGAAATGAATACTAAAAATAATACAGGAAATAATGTAGGCTACCTGTTCTTATATAGCGGCATATACACACTAGGTGTGTGATTTCAAAAACGCCCGCCCGCCCGCATGCATGGAAACGGTCACTCGCGTTGTCTGCGTGCCCACCCGCCCGCGTGCATGGAAACGCGGCTTAAGTCATATTTGCTATAACGATGGCGGCCAGTCAATGTTCTAGTAAGGCACCCAACATTACATTTTTCTAACCACTCACAGTGACAGTAACTTGGGAACTGTTAAAATTCTGCGACAAGGATTTCAAGGACCAAAGGTGTCTCAAAAAAAGTTGATATTCGTTATATGGCAAGGATCATACACAACTGTGTGTTCGTTTCCAACAATTTCACAAATTTTCCAATACCTGACCCCTGATTCACACCAAAAATGGGGTACGTCACTCCTACATGAGAAAGCTGCCTACGAATGCAAATCTGATCGGACCAGGCAGTTGGACTTATCGTGTAACAAGATTTTCAAACTTTGACCTCTCTGACATACCAGATGGACCTCGACTTGACCCCAGAGAAATAGGGATCATGTACTCATTATAGGGAACCCCCTTCTTATCAAGTATGAGGTTGGTCATCCAAAGCGGGGTTGAGTATCGTGTTAACGAGGCTAGGGGTCACACCCCACACAACATACACACACATAGACCACACACACACACACACGCCACAAACACCACACCATGTCATTGAGCATAGATCTCTGACTTCGTCAAGGAATCAAAAAACAAATGGAAGCAGGAATGATATAATGAAACCTTTTGAGGTGAATGCTACCGAGCATCCGACCATTGACACACAACCATGTAGATGCAACCCATGGACTGGAGACTAGCCTACTCGTTAACCAACAACTACGGGAAAATGAGATAACTTTTAGCCGGCAATAATTATATGAGATCAAATCATGGACTTACCCATTCTTACGTCCACTGACGGGGACGTCACAAGTGACAGGAACAGTGAGGTTCCTCCCACTTACCAAAGTCGTTTGAACCCACCGTAAAAGTTTTAGTCTAATTACTTGGTTCAATCCATAGTCAATTGTTTCATTGGCATTTATAACATCTATTTTGCCTGATTGGACGATACCACCCCTGCCACCTTCAAAAACTCCTGCTCAACTCGCTTACAAGTTTGGCTGATAAAAAGGTTTTCTATTGTTCAAAATTGTTCAATGGCAATGAATTCCGCCTGATAACAATATTAATATATGGATATGAAGTTCAAATGTCTTCCGATGGCAAATGTTTGTCAAGTCGACAAGCAAAGGTATGCATGTTGGTTCACAATCGCCAACGCTTCCTTCAGTTGAATGGACGAAATATTCAGGAGTGATTTCAGAAAAAAAAATCTTGGGGGTTGTTTGACTCCTCTTTGAAACCTTCCAAACAATGTGCCGAAGCTGCTAGAAGAGGTAATTGGATTCTCGGCTTGAGTCGACGTCACTTCAGTTTCCTTGATAATGATATGTTGTCAGAGGTTTTTGAAAGCAGCTGGTAAGACCGCACCTAGAGTATTCTGTACAAGTGTGGAATCCCAACTTTGCAAAAGACAAGCCAGGGGGTAGTGGGAAATTGAGGAACGTTGCAAGCGTAGTGGCAAACTTGGAATATTCACTGTCTGAAAAAGTTATCGTACGAGGAAAGGATTAAGGCGTCTCGGTCTAACTACATGGAGCTGAGGCGAATAGGGGTGACGTGATCAGGTTTCAAAAATTGTCCATGGACCTCGAATGGGCCTGTCTTACTACTTCTTTGAATTTCTAAAGTTACTGAAAAATAGAGGCCACTGTCTCACGCTTAGTGGCAAGCGCTGCAGGAGATGGAACATTCGTAAATATTTCTTCTCGCAGAGAGTGAGCAATGAGTGGAAGTTGTCTTCCTGAAAATGTTGTTGCTCCTAAGAGTGTGAATGCGTTCAAGAACAGTCTTGATTATTTTTTCAGGAATCAAGGTGCAGTATGCGTATTATTTAGTTACGAGTTTTGTTCATTTTTCTTTCCTGGGGAGGTGTTGTGGCTTCGGGGTCGATTATGAGGATTAGGTCCTGACTCTCATTCACTAAACTAAACTAAACAAGACACGGACCGGACAGTGCTTATGACAGACGAACAAGTCCTGGGCAGATGCATAGCCACCAGCCCCTGGAGCCGGGGGGCGAATGTTATGAAACATTTCCCCCGAACTTCAATTATCAAAGAGAGTTAACTCGCAACCTGGGTGACGCGCGACCATAGTTTGCTCTTTCTTTTCCCATTCGTCGTTAGCAGTGTTTCCTCTTTTCCCTTCCCCGTTCTTCTTTGTCCGTCTTTTTTCTTTCTCTTTTCCCCTGTTTTTCCTCTCTTTATACCCTATCTATCTGTTGTTCTCCGTTCTCTCGATTTCTTACTCTGTTCTCCCTATTGTCTTTCTCTCGTTGACAGTTACCCATCTCTTTTCACCCTACCCTCTTTTCATTTCCAGGTAAATTTTAGATTCTTCTCCTTTCCCTGTCTTTTGACCTTTTTTTTTCTTTCTTTTTCCTTTTTTCCTTACACTTTGTTCTTTCCCCAATTCTCTTCCCTGATTCCTTTTCATTCCTTGATGGAATCAGAGGAATATACAGTCATGACAGTGCGTGCGTGCGTGTGTGTGTGTGTGTGTGTGTGACGCTGGCTTGTGGAACACGACGCCATCTAGATGGTCAGCTTATTTCTTGATATGTGGGTTCCCATGATGAGTACACGAATCCAATTTTTTGGGGTCCAGTCAAACGTCATCTATAGGTCAACAGAGAGGTCATGAGTCCCGAAACCTGTGTCCAGGATGCCTTGGTCCAGTCAAGCTGAAATTCGGTGTGCGGCTTTTATGGTGAGTACATGAATTGTTTTGTGTGAACTGAGGGTCATCAGTTTTGGGAAAAAAATGTGAAAAGAATAATGGGCCAATTGAGTGGTACCACCGTATAACTCGACGCCACCTGACTGAATAGATGAAGCTCATACGTAATACTCATGCTTAATACTTACCCATACTGTGTACATGATCCTATTATTTTGGGTAGGTCAAAGTCTGAAAATGTTGTCAATATTGGATGATATCGACTGCCAGGAGGCAATTTAAGATCACTGACTCTCACTATCCCAGCCTCATGCGAGCCATGACATGGTAATCCTGAGGTTATCAAACATGTAAGTGAAAGGTCATGAGGCAGTCAAGGAATCACTAAGCCTTTTGGTTCTCGGGTGTTTTTTCCTTTCCCTCTTCCGTTCCGTGATTCCCTCATCTTCCTCTCATTTGACCTTTGAATCCCCCTCCCAATACACCTCTCGTCGTTTTAACTTATGTTCCATTACCAGGTTAATTTCTGGTTCTCTCCGCCGTTCACTCATTTCTCTTTTTCTTTACCCCCCCCCCCCCCTCCCCGTTACGGTCCCTCTTTCTTCCATCTTTTTCTTTCTTTCCATTCTTTTTTTTCTTCCCTGTATTGCTTTCACTCTTTCTCGTCCCTGTTCACTATTTGCCCTTCCGGGCGCCCCCTCCCATTTTCAGATACATTTGAGCTCTCTTTTCCTCTTTCTCCTTCTTCTCTTCGCATTTTTTTGTTTGTTCTCTCTCTTTCCCCCCTCTGGCCGGCCCAAAATTCGTTGAGTCGGATTCCAGGATCTCAGGTAGTCTCCCATAACAATCAAGTCCTGGTCGCCTACAAGCGCACCACTAGATGGTGACCCAGCGCCAACCCTTACTACCTATTACTGTATTCCATTTTGATAGAGGCATAGCGCCTCATTCTTTTGGTAATTGGGTGATATCACCAATTCATTCGATGATATCACCAATTCATTTGATGATATCACCAATTCAATTAATGATATCACCAATTCAATTAATGATATCACCAATTCATTTGATGATATCACCAATTCATTTGATGATATCACCAATTCAATTAATGATATCACCAATTCATTTGATGATATCACCAATTCAATTAATGATATCACCAATTCAATTAATGATATCACTAATTCAATTACTGATATCATCAAATATTTGCTGATATCACCTATTATTTGATGATATCACCAATTATTTAATGATATCACCAATTCATTTGATGATATCACCAATTCAATTAATGATAGCACCAATTCAATTAATGATATCACCTATTATTTGATGATATCACCAATTATTTAATGATATCACCAATTCATTTGATGATATCACCTAATTATTTAATGATATCACCAATTCATTTGATGATATCACCAATTCAATTAATGATAGCACCAATTCAATTAATGATATCACCTATTATTTGATGATATCACCAATTATTTAATGATATCACCAAATATTTGATGATATCACCTAATTATTTAATGATATCACCAATTCATTTGATGATATCACCAATTCATTTGATGATATCACCAATTCAATTAATGATATCACTAATTCAATTACTGATATCATCAAATATTTGCTGATATCACCTATTATTTGATGATATCACCAATTCATTTGATGATATCACCAATTCATTTGATGATATCACCAATTCAATTAATGATATCATTAAATAATTGGTGCTATCATTAAAAGTGAAAAAAGTAAAACGCGTTGCCATACGGGCTTTGGAAGGTTCCTATGATGGCCTGTTGTCGTGTTTGTTTTTGTTCGCTTTAACAAGGCTTGTAGGGGGTATTCCACATCTTGAGAGAGAAACTGACGTTGTGATGTGACAGTGCAACTAGGTCATTTCCCTGATGAAGCCCTGATGACGCAACGTCGGAAATTCAGAAGTCCAGATCTCGATTGATTTCTAATAAATATCTTATGAGTGTATTTATACAATGATTCGATTTTTATAGCCGCCTATATGTGGCAAACAAAAATCTCCAAAACGCTTCACAATCATCACCCTGCTCATTGGTAACTTTCCACACCCACACTATATAGTGCACCACCCTTGCTGTTCGCACCTGGCACACTGAACAGTGTATGCCACATCATCGTGTCTTGGGGACTTCCTATAGGTGCAGCCACTACCACCAACGCTATATAAGTTCCCTCACAGGGTACCCATTAACACCTGGGTGGAGTGAAGAAATCGAGATACTTAATAAACACCTTGCTAAAGGGCTACAAAGTGGACTCAACCCACAACCACTGAAGTGGTACGAGCTCGACCCTCAACCATCAGGCCACCACGCTCTCTGGTGTTTGTAGTTGTGTTTTTTTTCCTTCACGGATTAAGGAGACAAGACAGTAAGAAGGCTCTTCAAGACAGTATTGTAAAAAACACACATTTCGCATTCCATGCCGCACAGTCGTTACGACAAATGAGATAAGCGCACATGCTCTCATGATATGCCACGCAACGATAAGTGCGCACCAAAGGCATCTGAGGCGTCTGCCAGTGGCGTTGTTCCGTGCACAAGCAGACAAGTGACAGTTCGGATCTCAGAAATCACCACCATCACATCTACCAGCTCACGCCACTGTCTGGACTCGTCCGAGCCTTGAAGTCCTATTATACATACTATGCATACACGTATACACCCGCGCATACGAGACAGGATTTCCGGAAGGTTTTAGTCTTTTTCGAGTAAGGACGTTTCCCCGCCAGGAATCTACAGGCCCCTATCTGCTTTTGCATAAATCTCCATATTTCGCACACTTCTCAGCTTGGCAAATAAGCACCGCAAACCTCCCTCTCGATAGCATGCTCTAGAAAGCAACCACTCCAACCTATTTCGAATGCCTCAATGACAACAAACACGGGTATCCACGTGACTTGCAGAAGCGATATGCTATCATACGCAGATTCGGGATGTTTACGAACTGAGATGCTAGATAGTTTAGTGAACCCGAGACTTTCTTACCAATGTTTGTGTGTTGAGTAAAACATAGTACGGAAACTTTCCCATGTCCATTCGAAAGCGTTCCGCAAAATATTCTGCAAACCTTTCTTATTCATTGACGAAGTCAGAGGAGTGAATGCAGTCATGACAGTACGTTTGTTTGGATTCTATTTCCTATGTGTTCCGGAGCCAACTAAGCCTCTCTAAGAACCCTGGCTGTATTGATCCGCGATGACACCGACGAAAAATCGCCTTCTCTTCTCTACCAGTTCTCAGATGATCTCGGCAGGAGTGTAACCATTCCCACCCAGGATTCGACCTGGAGTAGCGAAATATTCACTTATTGCAAACATCCCAAAGCCCAGGAATCCATGCACACATCCACTGTATTTCAGTGGAACCATAAAGTGAAGACGATCAAGACATTGCTAATCGAGACTGTAAGTTCAGTCACTTAGAGAAAAACGTCTGGTGACTGCTGGTATACGAACTAGGAATGTTTTGCTTCCAAGTATCACTGATACCACTCTGTCATTTTCCCGATGCTATGATGATAGCAGTATGTGTTCGTGGACGCATGGCTTAGTAAACAAGATTTCTGATCAGAAGGTGTTGAAGCACATACTTAGTATGTGTGTGCCACATTAATGAGTAAATGACCACTATTGTTTTGGGTCAGTACCGAGGACATGTCAAAGTCACTGGATGTCAGAGTCCGAAAAAACTTGTGAACACGATACGTCTAGGAAGCACTACATTAGAACAAGTTGAATGAAAGCGATATATAGCTTCATCGTGGGAGCGTGTAGAATTCCATGTATATTGCGTATTAAATAGGAGTCGATTGGGATAAATTTGCTAAATACGGATATTACGGCCAAAATTGTGGAGTGAATACGATTAAACGACTAGGTCTTGGTGGATCAAATCAAGTTACAGATAGTATTTGATTCTCAAGGATGCGTTTACATGAACCATATGGTTTGTGGTCAGGTCTCAAAGGTTATTGAGGTAAACGAAGCGTCAAAGTCTGGAAGGAACAGTGTGAAATTGAACATGATATGTCCGGAATGCGTAATCAGCTCAGTCGGAATTTCGTTGTACAACAGTCCTTATGAATTTATGAACCTGTTTTTGGTGTAGATGAGGAGTAGATTCCGGTTACAATGGAAAAGGTGTAAATTTCGATATTCCATGCAATGTTAAATTGCAAACACGGGTACTCCAGTAACTTTTCAAGATCTGGAACAAACGAATAATTACTGGCATTATGTTCCCACATGTGATGAATGAGCCTTCCGGGTTGCCGGGTAGGTCAGAGGTCAGAAATTAGGTGTGTGTACGTCTCCATGGAGAGTACGGGAATTACTATTGCTTTTGGGTCGGTGAGGCCATCTTGTTCTGGAGAAAATAAGAAATTAGTCAAATTCGGGTATTCTGGCCGCGATTTTGGCTTTTAGACACGATTACTCGACCATCTGATTTTGAAAGCTAATGTCCTGTTAGGATATTCCCCATTATGCGTACCTGAGCCTCATGGTTTTGCGGTCGTTTCAAAGGTCAGATGAGACAACAGAGGTCAAAGTTGGGAAATCATTGAATGATTTAAAAACACAAAAAACGTACAGTGAATTACAGTATATTCGTCGCTCTCCATGTTTACACTCACGTGGATTTGGCGTGTATAGGGTCACGCGACATTCTCTATCTGCACGAAATTCAAGCAGTGAACATCGCAGTTTTTTGCGAAGACGGATTATGTTTAGAAGGGTATGTTTAAAGAATTTGTACCTTGAAAGAGCCAATTATATTGCGGAGCATGATGATGTTTGGATACTCAGTTCCACACCCCAAAGGCTATTTTTAAATTATTTTACGAAAAAAACATCATAGAAAATTTCATATTGATATAACGGTACACATCTTAGTAACAAAGTCTATCGAAAAACATCATTACATTACAGTAATGACGAATTGGCCCTATCGAAAGAGTTCGTTAACACAATGTAGTGACAATGCTCGATCGAATACTTCGTTAACACATCTTAGGGACGATAGCGCTATCGAAGTAGTTCGTTACATATCTCAGGACGACATGCCCTATCGAAAGACTTTGTGCACACCATCTTAGTGGACGAATGCCTATCGAAATACTTCTACGCATAATTGGAAGTAACGATGCCCATTCAAAATGTTGGTAAGAAGGTTATTTTGGGATTATCTATTCAACGGGATATGAATAGTATCATAATTTCTGAGTTGTTTAAATATAAGCTGTAGACTAATGTTCATATATTATGTTGAAGTGCGACAGATGGCCGCGTGTCATCCTCGAGGTATCGTCAGACTGTCTACGCGCTGATGTAAACACATCGACATGTATCAGGGATGGTTAGAGTTCTGTGTCAATATTTATAACCGACAACAGCAAAAGAAACATTAAACTCGGGCAGCCCTAAGATGGGAAGGAAAATATATATCGACATTCCTAGAATGGATAGTTTCGGTTTGACAACTTGATGTAGTACTAATAGAAATGAAGCATATCGACGAAACACGAATGTGGGAGTCTCTTAAAAATTGAGTCATGGCGCCAGATTTTCTATGGTTGAACTTGAACGTTAAACGCTAGTTCTTCTTATAACCTGATACCATGTTAGAAAACACTAGGGCCCGCTTGCTCTCCTTCCTACAGTTTTCTCATTACGTACATAGGTACCGTATGTACCGTACATTTTAACAAACCTTGGATTCCTATGCTGAAGTATCTCCCTAAACAGTCGTCGCCTTTTTAGGACATACGAGGGATAGGCAGACTGTGTTTGGTTCAAGTATTGAAATAACATTACACATGTCGTGATATGAGATAGCCGTACGAGGGTACGTACTGTTATTATGAAAGAACAACCTGTCCATCAATTGCCATCCTCGTTAGACTAAGTATTTTTTTTTACACGTTGCCCGAGTCCTATATTGGACGAAGTCGATTTATGCAGCATTCCCTTTAAAGCATGCATACTCATACTTCATGTGGTGCTACCACACATCTAGGATCTAGGTACACGACATAATTTCCTCATGTTCGTCTTCCTTTCAACCTAATAGACAGTGACTGTGTTTGGCGTTTGTGACAAATGTCAAATGAAATAAAAATGCATAAAATTCGCAATAAGCTGAATTGGGCTTCGCCTCCTCGTCAGTACTCTGAAAGGGAAACGTAGTGACAGGGGCGTAATACACACGTTTTCCAAGGGGGGATGTGAACTTTTGGAACCGACGAGATGTTCTGTCTGAGACCGAATATTCGATTGACTATCTGGTAACTTCCAGTTTTTGTTATTTTTTTCGGCGACCGTGTTGACGTTAACGACGAGGGAGAGGGGGGAGGGGGGGGGGGTAGTTAGTAGCCAATCTTTCAGTAGGTGGCTCCGTACAACGCTTCATTGTTAAGTTTTTATGAATTTTCGTTCACGGACACATCCATCTCGGGGGGTCATCAAGGTTCCTTAAAAATCGGGTTTGGCCGCTCAGAGACCTACTTTTGCCGCCCGCCGATACGGGTCCGCCGACTTATCACAGGGGATGTCACACCCCTGCACACCCCCCTCCCCCCCATATTCACGCCGGACGTATGCTACTATCATCTTTGGTGCGTCGTAAGTCTGACTGTGAACAAATTTCTCACAACTTGTCTTTATCCAATTTACGTTCGCCTCCAATTTACATACAACTGTACGATGAATTTCGGTAGCCGCCATATCGCCATTTATTCATTGAGAGCTTCACATCCCTTCTAATAATCGCAGTAGTAGCTTTCTCGCATATTGAATAGAAGACAAATGCGGTGCTCGACGCAAGTGCCAAAATTGTCTGTTGGAATAATTGTACACATTAGTAGTGTTATCAAACACGATTTGTTGGATGCGACTATGTTACCTGACCGTTTTTTTTGGATATATACTCTCCTCTCCAACCTATGAGTAATTCTCAAAGACTGATCGGGTGATAAATGTTACCAATAGCGGTCACCTCTTCAAACCAAACCTTTGCAACCCTCGTTGCAATGCAGGATCTCTCGGACCTAACTTGAGGCATCGCCTCATCCCTCTCACAAGACCGACTTCATAACTATGTGTAGCTGCCTGTTTCTCTACGTGTTTCCATACGTTCTCAGCTGGCTCGAGAGTAGAGTCGCATATGTGCCTAATCCCGCCTAATTGTATCGTCTACGGAAGCTGTTAATTGCAGTACGACGGGTAAGACGCCGTCAGCGCCTCTCGCATGGCCGTAAATAATGCTATGTAAGTTATCCGTAAATTGTGCCGCTGAAGGCAATTTCCGATTTGTCGCAGCGGGATGTCCATCTTCTATACAAACATTGCCACTGGGGAGGAGGCCTTGAAGGATAGGCAAAACGAACGGTTCATTAAAAATGAACATTCTTAAGATTTTGTTGCAAATAACACGCGTCATATAACAGGCCTTTCGAGATTAGCTTCCGATTCTTACTCTTTCCCAATTAGATGATGCATTATCTTATAGGTATAAACAGTAGGGTCGGATGGAATATATGTAGTCAGTTTGCCTGCATCTCTTTCTCTCCTTATATTAACTGTAGCTGGTTGCCATAACAACAGATGCTATGTGGTGGCGCGTTTTTGCGTGTGTCGGTGCCGTGTGTGTGCGTTTCGCCTGTCCGATGAGATTTTTTTTTTTCTTTTTTCTTTTTTTTTTTGCGACTTCACTTTTGAGTGTCTAAACATTAAATCAAATTTTGCACACGCCTAAAAGTCACAATATACACGTTTTCACCAGAAATTTGAGACCTTTTTCCAAAATCGTAAAGTTCGGGGAAGGAAAAAAGTCCTTGATTTTTACCCCCACTGGACTGAAACAGGCCATATGACTGGGGTGTGAGAAGGGTGGTAGAGGAAGAACGAGTGATTTTTCTCATTGATTGGTTACCACATTTTCAAAATAGAGGTTAGACCCCAAACCGGGGGATGGGAAACTCCCCTAAGCGGGTATTATGAAAAACGGAAGGCATGGTAATTCGCCTATCCGAGGCCTAAAGTTACAGTGGCAGTAGGAAATTTACATTTTGAGCAACAGTCATACTAATGTATACTATAGCGAATTTTGGCCTCGATAACAGTTGAACTGAATTCAGTGCTAGCCCTATAAAAATAAATTACTTCATTGAGGAGACTGCCTGGAAAGGAACAGAAAGAAAAAACAGAATACTGAAAAGAAGAAGGCACCATTGGGACTGACTGCCCCATTTTCGAACGGGATATCACATTTTGAGTAGGAATGACACAAACTATTGAAATCAATCGGAATGAGCTCATAATGACATCATCAGACAATTTAATCCATGTTAGCCTTAGCCTTTTTAACCCTATTAGTGTATTTATCTAGAGAAGTCAAACTTGAAACGCACAGTCTGGAATACCGATCTTACCGATACCGATATTATTATTATTATTATTATTATTATATTATTATTATTATTATTATTATTATGATTATTTTTATTATTATTATTATATTACTATACTACTATTATTATTATGTAGGCATTGTTAGCCAGGTTGGAACTTAAGATCAACTTCGAACGTCTATTAATTCTTTAGAGATCCATCAATTTAAAACTCGTAAACTAGGGTTTACGAGAAAAAACAAAATTTTGAAAATTTTCAACAGCCTTTCGCAACAGATGTAACATCCACACTTCAGAATTATCATAAAACTCCACGCAGACTGATTCCGTTCTGACTGGATACGTGGTCAAACTCTCTCTCTCTCTCTCTTATCTCTCTTTTCTTGGGGGGGGGGTATATCCAGTCTCCACCCAAGGCCGTAATAATCATTTGCCATGTTTCCCTTCGGCAAGGAAAATTCGTTAACCGCTCAAGTGCAGTTATTGAGTTTATGCAAATTAGATCAAGTGACGTTCATTCAGTTTGCTCTCAACAGAGTGTATTTATGCCGACGGTGGATTCGATCACCCGTGTGAAGCAGGGGTCGCACGGCTGAAAACGACATGATTTCGGTATAATTCAACAAATCGGCACACTGTGCACGGACCCAACAAACGGCTACATTCCCGTCATTGTGTGTGTGTTCTGTATAAGCAAACGAATTGGGAAAGCAATCCCATCTCTCAACCAACCACAAAGCCAAAAGAATTAGTGTTTCCTGTCTATCCTTAACCTCTTACCAACACTGTAGACTTATAGCCAAGCATGAGTTTCGCCCATCCAGGTGAGGCTAAGTAATCGTGCTTAACAAACAGATATTAACCATTAATCAATTTCAAAATATGGATTTCCTCAAAGAACCTTCCTCAGCTCTACACGAACACAATAGGCTCATGTACCCTCATAAGCGGTGTACCAAATTACAAACTGGGCTCGGAATAGCTTTTCTAGACTTATCGAACAAGGATTCAGACTTCGTCTCTCGAGACCGTCAGGTCATTTTTAAAGGGGAACTCAGGCAAGAGGGGAAATGTTTCCCTAATTTTCGGATCTGTTCAAACCAATTTCATCATATTTCGAGCGCTCCGAACGAGCCCCTCCAAGATCAAAACACCGAGTTCAAAATTCCCGCCTTTGGCTAATGTGCCATAACACAGCGCTACTGTGCACAGCGCCATCTTAGCGTGACTATTGAGAATCCTCCGTAATTGTGACGAAAGCGGCGACCCAGCCTGCTATTTATAACGAATAACTCGATAACAATGTTATACCAGTCCAACTTAAGAACTGTTATTTGATCACGTCAGTCGAAGTTTTAGCATGGCTCTCGTCGAAAACAATCATACTCTATATTCTGTACTACTCCTTCCCCTTTCTCAATTAGCATTTTCACCCAATTTCTTGTCGACTTTCGAACAAACTGACTTGATTTTTGCGACATAATCATCTGACCAAACAGCAGATCACATGATTAAATTGACCAATCGATTATGCGCCTTCTACGACGACTGTCAATAGGAAATTGTACGGTGGAATCTCCACAGTACACTTACTCAATGCCATCTTCAATAGACTTTGTGTGTAACGTCGGACGAGCGGTTCGAAAAGATTTTTGGCGAGTGGGCAATTTATTGCTTCTGGTGATATTTCTAATCGGTTGTAGGCCATACCTTCACCAGAAACGAGTTGGATACTCCCCACCAGTGTATTAATCCATTCAATTTTTGTTCTCATCACAGTATTCTTGTTTGAAAGAATTGATATGAACTGGAGTTCTGCTACTTTGGGCGCTGAGCGCTAACTCACGTAAGTACGTACATGCACCCTGAGGCTATGCTGATTGCTTGGTCGTTGACTTCGTCCCGATATTGGGGGATATTTAAAAGTTGTCAATAAGGCACTGTGCACCGTACCGCGCTGTGGTATGACTATCAACCAGGGCTGAGACTTTGATTCACTGTGACAATGATACGGAGTCTTTCAAGTCCATCAAACACCGTTAGTAATGTCTTAAAAATATCTAGAAATGAAGGGAAATACCTCTTGCCTGGATTCCCCTTTAATCTTGAACCCTAAACATCGTGGATCATGTATTCAAGATGGAGAACCACGTCCCCTTACTTAGTTTTTTTCATCCCTCCTTGTGGGGTTGCGATTCGTGTCAACAACTAACATGTTCAAAATATAAATTTTCCGACGCAGTCCGAAACGGTGGATTATTTCCTTATACAAGACCAAAACTGTTTCCGCGATTCCTTGCCATAGCTGACAGCTATGGCTACTGAGCCAAACCAGAAAACTTGTATTACCCCATTAGATATTGTCGGTTTACTTGAAATCCCTTTCTAAATGTCGCACACTTGGAAATATTCCAATATTATCCTTCCCTTCTCTGCCCTCCCCTTCCTTCCACTACTTTTGTGGAGAACAATACCTCCCCTTCACCAAGTATTATTCATTCCTGACAAGTTTTGGAAATCACAAAAGTATGCAAATTTGACCGCCGGTGACTTCAAATGAACCTACAACCTGAACAAATGAAGTCCCCACCGGCAAGTTTTGTTCACATAGGGCAAACTGAAATGTTTTGCGTAAATTTATGCAATTATTGGGCTGTAGCAGTACATACAAAGGTCTAGAAGATAGATAGATAGATATATGATAGATAGATCGAATAGATAGATAGATAGATAGATGATAGATAATTTTAGATAGATAGATAGATAGATAGATAGATTATAGAGAGATAGATTATAACATTTTATTGTCCTTTCAGAAGAAAACAGAAAATTGATTTCCTCCGCCGACAGTACAACAATAGGGTAAAATATATGAATTAACAGGTCACTCGGGTCATTACGGGTCATTCTGTCATTGACCCAGATGCTAAAAGATATCTGTCCTCTTGTCCAATTAATGTTGATTTTTTTTTGCTTTAAAAAGTAACAGGTTTTGGAGACATCTAAATTGCTAAATTTCACACTGAGGCCTTCAGAGATGTTTTCATCTACCTGTTTAAGCCCAACTCATTCAAACTTAATTGTTTGCAATTGTGTGCAGAGACCTGTCGGAATGGGGAGGGGGAGGGGGAGTGGTATAGTAGTGGTACTGTTCCCGGTTGTGGCTGTGTTCGCTTTGTTTTCTGGTCCTGTCACCGCGTGGGGGTCTTACACTTACCGCTATTGTTGGAAACTTGTAATCAAACATGAGGTTTCTGCACCAACCTCCCGTATTTCAGGCTTTTCTTCCCAGTGAGAACCTGTCAGAGGGTCCCTCCACCCCCCCTCCGCCATCTAGGCACTACTGTAGTACTCTTTTAATTCCTTTAGATGGCCTACTTCGTTGAGAATCCCATAAATAAATCATTCAAAATTCCGTCATAGGCCACTGGAGTTATGTATCTGGCTACATCGAGAGCTTGATACACAAGTAAACATTGCAAGTTTACAGGTGTGTCTGGACCAGTGATAACACAAAACACTGTTCATAGTACAGCCTAGGGATACATATCGGACCTGGGCACAATTATATCAAATATTTTTTATCCTGACATAAGCATCGTAATTTGCTGAGTGGCAGGTGGTCACACAAAATATTCATAAGTTCAAACGACAATGTAGGCTCCCATGCATAGCGAAACTACATGTGTAGTTCACCTAGACGAACAAACTTCCCATTAAAAAACATCCCTCTGAAATGTTTCGTTTCCAAGATGTCAATGTCAAACGTCAAATTTAACAACATTCCAGTGGTATCTTGGTCGTCTTGACCTTTCACACATGTGCTTTCCTTGAGATAGTCGTGATAGGAGTGTTTTTAGTACACTTATTCCAATTCACTTTTGGTTTGTCTTATCAACAAGAACGAATCTGGTCCACACAAAAAATTACCTCCATCAATGTCACAAGGTCGGAAAAGGTTTTCAAACGAGGTCCAAGGTCAAATGGTCAAATTAGGTCACCCGATGTAGTTTCGCCAGACGAACAAAACTTTCCATTACGATATCCCTCTAAAACGTTTCGTAGCCAAGATATACAAGGATTGTCCCATGGTGACCTAAATTAACGCTTCACCCACCTACCGACAAAACCATAGGGTTCTCCCACCATACGTGCAATCCACATACCTAATTTAACTTGCTACCATGCTTTGTCGTTCTTTAGATTCGTGCTGACAATCTTTCTGAAGTTTGGCCCCTCGTGACCTTGTATTACTTTGAACGCTGCCACTAAAACGATAGGGGTCATCCTCCTTATGTCCAACCCACATACTTAATTTGAACTTCATACATGCTTGCGTTCTTTAAATATCGTGCTGACAAGGGTGTCACACACACACACACACACACACACACACACACACACACACATACGCACGGTGCGTGACTGGATATATTCTTTTTGCCTTCGGCAAGGAATAAAAATGATGCATACCAATTTTCTACTTGATCGGTCCAGGCATTCGCGGTTAACATTCGTGCTAGCATGATTTTCTACCTTTAACCTTTGTCCACCTTGGATGACCTTTGACCTGAGCCCAAGATTCATGCAAAGGATCAATTCAATCAGAGGCGGAGAACTCACCACCGAGTATGAGCATATCCTTCCGAGCAGGTTAGGTCGAGGTATCGTGTGTACAAGCAAGGCGTACACAAACACAAGCACGCACATACGCACACAGCCACACACGCACGCACACCCGAACATACACAATATACGTAGGCCACACTAAAATCACACTGTCATGATTGACTCGATTCCCTATTACTTCGTGAGTAATGAGGGAAAGAAGCGTAGGCTAGGGCTGCAAATTGATCATTACAAAGATGACTTCGCGGGGAAAAAAGGAAATCCTCTTACTCATACTGTCACGTTTCCTCCCGCCACAACATGTCGGTCTTCAAATGTTCTCAGCTGTTTTGTTCACATCCCAGCACGCACCTTCCTGTTTAGATTTTTAGTGTGTTTTCTAACAAGCGCAAATTTGGTCGGGGGGCCTGGAAATGACCACCTTTCATCTAAATTTTGGCCGAAGCCACCACTCTGGCAGCTCTGTCGTGGGTGCCTCACTAGTAACATTGGTTGACATGATGCTTCACCAAACCTGAATAACGGCAATAAGGAATGTGAATAGCAGCCCTATTGATTTTCAAACCGATCGATATAAACCATTCCATGCACCCCTCCAACTAAGTAATCTGAATGTACTAGCATCCATATTGATCTTTAACCATCGATATAAACCGTTCCCATGCACCCTCCGCGACAGTATCTGAATGTAACTAGCACCATTTGATCTTCAAACCAATCGATTTAACCATTACCATGAACCCCTCCGAACTTCAGTATTGAATGTAAAGTGGCAGCCATAAGTGATTTTTTCAAAACCAATCGCTATAACCATTCCCATGCACCCCGCTCCAACGACAGTATCTGATGTAACTAGCAGTCCATATTGATCTTCAAACCAATCGATATAAACCATTACCATGCACCCCTCCAACGTCAGTATCTGAATAGTAACTTGCAGCCATATTGATCTTCAAACAAATCGATATGAACATTCCCAGCACCCCCTCCACGACAGTATCTGAATGTAACTAGCGCCATATTGCTCTTCAAACCAATCGATATAAACCATTACCATGCACCCCTCCAACGTCAGATCTGAATGTAACTAGGCAGCCATATTGATCGTCAAACCAATCGATATAAACTATCCCATGCCACCCCTCACAACAGCACGGTTCTGTATTGTCAGGTGGAATTATCTCATGATCTGCAGGTGCGCTGATGAACAGTTTGAGCTGCTGAAAGAACACAATGCCCATCTAGTAGCAACTGGTAAAGTGTAACAGCAGCTGTTTCAATACGTCCACGACGGTAGCCACTAACAATCACTGACCCACGGCCTCTCGAGCAACCCTGACATCACATACATCGAGACGTCATACGGCCACATCATTATTTCCATCAGTGGTTGAGAACTAAATGTCTCTCTTCACTTAGTTATAAAATGCAGGAAGCGCAAATATTCTGAACTGGGTAGTGATCATATGTAATGTGAGTAAACAATTAAGAAGTGGCGAACTATTAGAAAAATTCCATGTTAGTAAGGTCATTGAAGGCAAATCTCAATCCTAGTTGTAGTGAATCGATCGTGATACACATGGTAGGATTAACTATGAGCCGAGAAAAAGTTGAGCTACTCTCCATCTTATTAGTACAAGATTGACGCCGGTACCCGGGTGATGTAATCAGTTTTAAGGAATGTTTGTCATTCAAACCAAATCCACTGCGATTTATATGCGTCCAATGTATTTCAGGTAGGTAAGAGGGGGCTAGAAGTCACATGGGCACAGGTTTGTCACAACAAGGCCAATAGCGTTTGAACCGAATGGAGTTTTTTCAGAACCCGTGCGGTATAATATGTGTATGAACCCTCACAATATTAAACCTGCCGCTGGTCATGCACAACGGTTATTTCCAAAGTAGATCACCTAATTCATAGAGCCTTCCACAACCTTTTTTTGTCTTCTGATATAAAATGGCATATGCAGCTCATTATTCAAGTACTATAACTATATATACTATCAAGACCTATTTTGATGAAATATTGTGTATTATACTTGAACTATCTGTTTTTTACGCAATATGAGCTACGTATACGCTATCGATAAACATTTGGCATAACTTGTCCATCATATGGAAGTTATGCCTGCTGGGGCAGCTTGTCACAACTTGTGACAGCGGAATCCTCTTTTAAGTGTCAATTGCCCTATTTGTGCGCGAATTTTGATGTGTGTTTAAAGATAGCATATTATCCTATGCAAGTATATATTTGATTTATTTGATATATTTCATGTCAGATCTTTCATATGTTGTTATAATGACTTATTCAAGTCTCATAGCTATAACAAATCTGTACAGTTGAGTAGTTTTGGTAATATTTCGAACCAAAAACAACCTTATTTTCTCTGTGCCCACTGCCCACTCCATGTGACATCTTCCCACTACCCTGCGCCTTTGAATTTCAGCCATTTGACTCACTCCGGCGCTGTCTGATAATTCCTTCGTTTGTCCGCATACCGGCAATTTAACAACAAACCGCTGATAAGTAACGCACCGATAATGATCACTAACCGATGAGGAAATATAAAATTTGAACGATAATGAATTACTAACCGATAATGATATAAAAAGTGACGGATAATTAAGTAACTTTTCAAAAACGCACAATGAATCATGGGTCTACCGTATGAAGTAACACTTTTCTTAACCGATTATGACTCACCAATTTGACCGATGATGAGTACTTTTTATGATCACTCACCGATAACTTTACCAAATTTGAACCGATAAAACACTAACCGATAATGATAATCATATATATAAACTTTATAAAGCCTAAAATCTACAGAGTATTCAATAGCGCTTGTAACCCTAATGAAAAGCCAACTTGAAAAATGAGTCTTTCACTGGGCTTTGAACTGGCCAAGAGTTGGGGGGGGGAAACTTCTGATTGGTGATGGCAGACAGTTAACCAGCGCTTTGGGCCCGTCTGATGGTAGAGCGCGATCGCCATAGGTTTTCAAGTTAGTTCTTGGAACAGTAAGAGTAAGTGTATTGGCCAGAACGCAAGTAAGGCGTGTATTCACCCCGAAATGACAAGTCGTTCAACCATAGGAATGGTGCCCTCTATGAATTCTTTATACACAATGAGCAATATTTTGAAAACCTTAATTCGGAACTCAACAGTCAACATGCAAAGAATTGGCCTATGCTCAACGATGGTGTGTTGAATCATAGCAGGCCACAACAAGCCTAGCTGCACTGTTCTGCAGGCGTTGCAGCCTCTGAGTCAAAATACCTGGGAATTCCATAGAGCAAACTGTTGCAATAGTCCAAGTGACTGTTGAATGAATGAAAGAATGTACCGAAGTGCTCATTGTTTAGAAGACCATAGTTTTCTTAATCTTCTTGAGATTGAAAAGATAGTAGAAACCAGTCTGCAAACTTTGTGACATGTTTATCCATTTGTCAGTTCTTATCAAAAAATAACTCCGAGGTTGCGGACTTGATCCATGATTTAATGAAAGCATTGCCAACTTGATGGTCTATTGAGACCTACGTGAGCTGCAGTAGCGCCGAGGATAATGAATTCAGTTTTCGAATTGCTAAGTTTCAATTTATGAGCAACCACCATCCTCTATGTCAGGAGATACAGCTTTCTTTTGCCTCAGAATGAAGGCATCGGTTTCCGAGGTATTCTCGATATAAAAATTGACGATAATGAAAGAACTTTTTTCATTTTTTCGAGGGAATGGGTGGGGGTGGGGGGGGGGGGGGTCACGGAAACCGGAACCATAACTCCGTCAAACGAGGTTCGATCGGGCTGAAATTGGTTCAAATCGATTTCTCATGCTAATTTACCGGACTATGTATTTTTTAACCCTTAACGGCACAGTACGCAAAAATTTTAAATTAAAATGGCGGACCAGATGGTGGATGCAGAAAAAATGGAACCGGGGTCATTCGGACCGTGAAACAGAAAATAAAGTTGTTAGGGTGATGAAATTTCCACTTCATGATATGACAAATCCGATTTACATAGTTCTATGTACATCTAAGTAAAGTGCTCAAAAATGCTTTTTCAGGCCGCCGATATGAGGCGGGAAGGCTTCAAAACGGCGTTTTCGGACAGATCTTTAGCAACAAAGTAGAATGTAGAATTACACAAGTCGCACATATATTGAGGAAATTCAGTATTCCCCGAGTTCATTTATTGTCACTCAAAATGACAAGATTCCTAAGATGCCGTCGTATATAATTATAAAATAAATAAACAAGAGATGGGAAAATGAATGCGCCCATTGTGTTTGCCGCCCCCCCACAGCTTCAGTTCTGTTTCTTTTCATTTTGATTTGAGTGGCAACTGATTCTGAAAAACATAGTGCCGAATCATGGCCGCCCCGCCACCGGGTGTGTGGTATGGGGGGGGGGGGGGGGTCAACCACCCGACCGTCGCGACCCGGGGTGTGTGGGGGTTCAAACCCCCCCCCCCCCACTTGTGGGCCGCAAAAGGGAAATACGGCCAATAGGCAAAAGCAAATTGACGCGCCTGAATTTCCGCCAATTTATAGGCTTGTACCTATCGGGGTATATACAAGGCCCCGTCGTAGTTGCAAAAATCACTGGTATGAATGTTCAAGTCCTCAGCTCACACATTGAGGGCTCTGTCATCATTGAGCAATTATAAAAAATGGCCTCCGTGAAATTGAAATAGACTTTGGGTATAGGTGTGACCGTCCAATGCTGCATTACAATATCAAAAATAAGTCGTTCGTAGAAAATTCGACAAAATTTGAGATGTGTGATGGCAGTGCATTTACCAGAGTTGCCAGCAGTTTTTAAGGCATCGCGGTACGAGATATTTCTGCATAAATTTTGTTCCGCGGCCGGAATATCCGCCCCCGCCGTAAATCGGGAACACAGGACCATGATGTTCGATGGCGGCCATATGCCAAGAAAGTGTCGTTGCCATCGATCTGTGGTGTCACAATGGAAGAAAAAAAACATTTTGTACGATCCCTTGACCACCTATTCTGGCGCTCAGTGTTAGATGTGGTCTGCGCTTTTCCGTAGGCAATAAACGCATGCGGGTTACGACAACGCTTTTTCTCCTAAAAAGGAAATGGATATGATATAAGGGATGTCCGTGGTGCGTCAATTGGTCTGGTTTTACGAGAAAGTATACGATAAAGGAAAAGATCTACGTCCGTGGTAAGTTGATTAGCTCGTACGAATACGCAACCGATTATATAAATATATGTATGTCAGTTATGAGTCAATTGGTTCGTACGAAACGATATTGCTCTTTTTTCCTTCGTTCTCTCAAAAATCTCGCGCTTTTGCCCTCCTCCGTCCCCGACACCCCTCTAGTCTTGCCCCGACGGGGGGTCCATTGCTGAGTCCCCGACGAGGGGGCCTGCCACCCCACCGCTTAGCGTCGCCCCGTCCAGAAGTTAACTAGGCCTGCTCGACCAGACGATATGGTACTGGGAGGGAAATTCTATAGTATTCTAAATAAAGGCAACATTCGTTCTATAGGCTTAGGGCCAAGCTCGTAGTTGTATTGGACCGCGTACGTCAGGAACTTATTCTGGGGATCGTGGGATTATTAAAGATTTGTTCAATGGAAGGATTCGGGGCGAAGGAATGCGACAAACGCCGGGTTCAAGGCACGCAAAAATCTACGTTGATTACACTTGTCCACAAAAATTATGGGCGTTTCAAGTCAACCCATGCGGGTTTCACTCTTTGATAACTCTAAGGTGGCCGACGCACAAAGGTCGATCCTAAAAAGAAATCAGACCGCCACTCCTGATCAAAATTAAAAACAAAAAAACGGAACGTGGGATAGTATTGGGCGGCGAACACAATGGCGCAATTCATTTTTACCTCACCTTGTTTAGTTTTTGTTTTCAGATATCGGCGATGGTTGGTAGTTTTAGCTTGAAATCTAGCATTTCTGAGTGACTGTAACTCGGTATAAAATGAATATGCTATGAGCTCTGGGTATAGCATAGCTGGATTCGGTCTTGCTGAGATGCATCATATATGTACGATTGGGTGTTTCAGCTCGGTCCCTGAAGTGGCAAATTTAAAAAAGCTCTGTTTGAAAGCATTTCTAGCCTCAAATCGGCATGTGAAATAGCATTTGTTAAACTATTTGGACATACAACTTGCGAATCGGAAGCTTGTAAATCGAAGAATTGCCAATTTCATCACGGGGAGGACACTTCAATTCGGATTTACGGGGTCCGAAATTACCTGGTTCACAAATTTGTTTTGAAAAATCCGCCACATGATGTTTTGTACACTCCGCCGTTAAGGATTAAAAATACATAGTCGGACAGAAATTGCATTGAGAAAGCGATTGGAACCATTTTCAGCGATCGGACCTCATTTGACGGAGTTATGGTTACGTTCCGGACCCAACACCCCCACCTCCTCTCACCCCCTTCCTCGAAAAAAGAAAAAAAAGTTACTTCTTTATCGGTAATTTTTAGATCATTATCGGTTGTAGTGATTCATTATTATCGGTGCTCAATTTTGTATCATTACGGTATATAATGATTCATGTAAAAAAGTTACTCATTATCGGTCAAATTGGTGATCCATTATCGGTTAAGAAAAATTGTTACGTCATTATCGGTTGGGACCATGGATTCATTATCGGTTAGAAAAGTTACTGCATTGTCGGTCAATTTCTATATCATTACGGTAAGTGATTCATTATCGGTCAATTTTTCTATCATTATCGGTTAGTGTTTTGTTCATTATCGGTTGGTTTTATTCATTAACGGCCGGATAACAGGGGCATCATATTCACGAAAAATACGCGCAATGTAGCAAACCGAATTGCGCGATACCGTACTGCATGGCGGTTAACGAAGTATAGTATAGTAATCGGGAGTCAGTCGTTATCGGGAGTTGATCAGTGGGAACAAAATATTATTATTAATGCGTTACAGCACGCAATGAATTTGAACGTTAAAACACTTTGTATCATATTATCAACTGAGGGCTTTTTGGACAAATTGTCTACCATTTCACCCGTGAACACAAAATTTAAACGATTCTACCCCAAATTAGGTAAATCTGGGATCGACTGGTTGGCACACCTTTTTTCAAATAGCACATAGAGTCAACTTTTGTCTCATGTTTAGCAGAAAATTGCACAACTAACCAGAGTGATTGACTCGCGCATGACTCTTATTTTCTAAGTTGCTGAGCTGTGAAATAAGTGGCTGACTTCAGGCATTCCAGTCTCAGTTTTCCACGGAACTGGGGTATGTTTGTGGGTAAATGTGGCATGGGAGTGGAAAGAATCTGTCAATGAACGATTTGCGTGCTGCCAAATTATGTGTATTTTTTGAATGTGGTCAGTACAGAAAAAAAAGAAAGAAACGAATTTTTTGGGGATATTTGCTACTCGTTAGGGATTGACTCAATATCACTTTTTCCATTTTTTTTTTATTTTTATGTTAGGGGGGTTATTAGAGAATATGGGACTCTTTTTAGTAAACACTATATGCAATGACATATGACTGCCATAAAGCAGCAGTTTGGATACACGATCTTTCATGGAGACAAGTTCGTATGAATTCTTACAAAGAGATTGCTTGAGTGTTTGTGTAGGAATGATGGATCGTCTAGGAATAGTGAACGACAAAGCTTTGCTGTATGTTCCTCTTCTCAGTAGGTTGTTTCCCGGTACGGCGCAGCCGTACCCAGGGTTAAACGTATTAAGATTCGTGCACTCAAGTGTTCTATCATTCGAATAATGTTGTAATTCTTAGGGCGTAAGTTTCATCCCAGGATAACTTTCAAAACGAGCTCTAACGTGTGAATTGATACTCAACGTTACCATATCTGTGAGTCTTTTATGGCTTTGCCCGATGGAAAAGACTCCGGAACCCAATTAATCTAATGCATTCGAGTAGGTCAAAAGATCTTTTGTTGTTATTTGTTAGGGATTGGAAGAGGCCCGGGGCATATGTTTAGGTAAGTGGGCTAGCCTTGTTGTAGTCACCGGGCCTTGTTCGACTTGATGTTTATTTGTATTGATAATGCGAATAGATGAATATCAATGAAGGGAATTAGCAGTAAGTAAGATTTTAATGAGAGGGATCTGTAAGAAATGATGCATCTGCAATTGATTGACTGGTTCACTGCACATGCACTTTCATTCCGCTCTAGTCGACAGACTCATTGAGCTGTTGGGAGTTCAGGAAAGGTTGGAGCAGTGGCGGATACTGGGGGGGGGGGGGCAACTAGGGTCAGTCCCCCCTCCCATGTTTTCCATTCTAACTGGTGTCTTCCCCGAAAATTATAACCCCCCCCCCCCCCCCAAAAAAAAATAATTGTTTGAATATATAAATACGAGACGATTATCCAAATGTCCTTTCGCAGCTGGTAAAGGACTTTTCCGGTGCTCTGAGAGGCTCATTTGCAAAATGTTCGGCGGCGCGCCGCGCACATCAGTTAGCGCGGAGCGCCGCCTGTTTGATAGTCCGAGAATGATTGGGCCAACAAATTGGCGCCCCCCTTATCGACTGCCCCCCTCCAGTGTGGGGCTAGATCCGCCCTTGTCGGAGGAGTTTTTAAATTATAATACATGAGCACCACAACACCAACTCTTAAGATGATGAACAGATTTGACGAGTATATAGATAGATTGCATAGATATAACGAACTCTCAGGTCGAATAGTCAAATGAGAAAAATGCTAATATCACAATTTTCATATCCTTAAAAATTAGGCGTACGCTGTCGGTTGACTGAAGGTGCCAACATCTTCAGTCATTAACAATTACCAACCGATAAATCAACTGCTGATCCTGCAATGTTGCCGTGCATTTTAACCATACTGTGTTAACACCATTAGTTGTTTAAATTAGTAATCCTGGAATTAGGTATGTCTAGAATTCTGGCTTCCTAATAATGTGTATCAGAGAAGCGTGATTATCGAACATAGAGAGAACTCCATCAATATAGCGTGCAGTGAAATTGTCCTCCGCATCTCGGGCTTGTTTATCTAGCCCTGGGAATCCTTTTGTCATGTTTTCAATGACATGACTCGCTAGAGGAGATTCCCCTGCTCCTACTAGTTCCCATATCAGTTGTGCACCTGCACTTGCCACTGTCGACCTCAATTCTCTGTATGTGACTACCCTTAGAAAGTGAATCTATCAGTTTTTATCGGACCAGCAATCTGAGACCGGACAGAGGGTGTCGAGACCGAGCCAGGAGCACACTTCGAAACGAGACTGAGACCAGCCAAGGTCCGAGAGCGAAGACCGAGACCGAATGTATATAGTGTATAGGGCCACACTTCGAAGTCTGAACTGCAGTTGTAGGCCTATTTCCACCCACATGCTCTATTTTGACATGATAGACAACCTCTGCCATTTATACATTGCTTGTTCGCGATCTGCAAAACAAGTCACACTTTCTTCTTCCCGATCATTCTCCACATCGACGAGGAATAGGCCTAAACCATGAGGAATAACTAAAGGTGGTGCAATGTGCGCATGCACGCCCCTGCCCATTACCTGTCAGCCCCCCCCCCCCCCACCCCCCCCCCCCCCCCCCCCCCCTCCCCACGTTCGCCAAATTTATCGGTGAGGCCAGGAACCCAAAATACCACAACCCCTTATGGCCTCATCACATTAAAATGAAATGTAAAAATCAGATTGTGAAGACCCGCCAGGATGCAGACTGACTTCTATGTCATGCAACACTAATGCATATGCACCGATACACATAACAATTGACACTGTGACTCCAGGGTGAGCCCCTCCCCAAATCTTCACGTGGTTACCTTTCCCTTGGCTGGGAGCATTCTTCCGCATCCTTTCATGCAAGCATTCAGAATACTAAGGGCTTCCTTAAACCAGGAAGGAAATCATTGAGCTTCTCCTCTCGTCTCTGTATCCAATTAGCTTTTCTGTTGTATGCCCCCCCCCTCCCACCCAGGGCACCCCGATTGCATTATGTGGGCCAGGTGGGGGGTGCTATGTGTCTCCATCATAGCCCCATCCCTAGAGTCCAATCAAACCAAAAACTTGACCCCTTCAAATGCATTACCATTAGCTTTGTCCTACTTGATGGATGACCAATTTCATATACCATTGTACTGTTTAACGTTAGGCCCTCACTTTTTGTCGAAATGAGAATTCAGTGTTTAGCAGGTTTTCTTTCTACTTGTGGACATTTTCGCAAATACCGTTACAGTTTAAGGTGTATTTCCTCAACTAATCAACAGCTAGCAAATTTGTTTGTTTTTTAACCCCCTGGAACCCACAGATTTTTCGCAAACCACTGAGGCTAGGCCCTAGTACTACACGAGACCGGAATTGCTCTTACAATAATCCATTGATTGACATTGGGCGATGAACTTTTTCCATGACAAAGTAGCCAATTAAAGCATCCAAGGTACTGGAAATAAGTGTACTGGAGAACAATTCCTATTCACGACTGTTGCCAGCCAATGTCAGAAAATCTTTCGCCGAAATGGTACCAAGGTCATTAAATGTCAAACCCATCGGGAAAATCGAAACAAACATTCACGTTCACAGTTAATAACATTGATAATTGTAGTCGTCAGGGTACGGCAGTTACTGGCATATTTAATTTTACAAATTAACTGCTCCCTCCCCCATGAATTAGTAACTGAATCAGTAAATATTCCCTATCATTCTTCTTCTCTCAGTATCGTGTTCAGTGCCTACTGGAGTTTTGTATCGGGGTCGCATACGTAACGGGGTTCCCATGTTTATGGGCCCGGGTCTCTATTTGATTCATTCATTTTTTCTTATGCCGGGTTAGGGTTCAATGTATTAGGGTTGGATAAACATGAGGTTGGGTGAATAGCCCTACAATACGGCTTCGAAATCGTGGAAGAACAGGAATACTATTTTTCAGGGTTGAACAGACACATAACAATTATTCGGCGCAATTGATTGGCTAATGCCTAATACATTCACTGTCAAATACAGGCAAAGGAAGCAAAGCAACACCACCTACGATTGAACGGTACCAGGCTTCTGCCTCCTTGCCTACTGTACTGTGATTACTGTGTGTGCAATGACGCTATTTGTGACTGCCAACAAGTTGAAGCTAGCAATCAATATGGGCCTTGGGTACTAAGCCCTGGGCTGGTTCACATTGACTAAGTACTTAAAGGCCCACCCCACTTGATAGTTCATAGCGAAGCTCAGCACATAATTGCAGGATGATTTTATTGCTGTGTGTGAACTAGAAATTATTCCGAAAAAGCAAAAAGCCCGACACCAATATTTTTGATGGGCTCGAAGCGAGACCGGAGAAATTTCCGAGACCAAAGGGTTTCGAGATCGGACCGAGACCACGGGGGGTGTCGAGAGCGAGACCGAGCCCAGCAAAAGCTGGTCTCGAGACCGGTCTCGAGACCGAGATCGGTCTCGATACACTACAACACTGGATGTATGGGTGTCATGGAATCAATGTAGCTCCGAAAAAGAGAAAAGTTGCGGGACAGTTCTCCATAGTATATTCATATACCACATACCGTCTTACCTTTAGATCTAAGTCCGGTACATCACAAGTGTAAACCGGTTATTTTTTTTAACTTTTACAGATTTGAGTGCTTGGTTAAGGACATGTAACTCTCAATTGGCTCTCACCAATGATTGGAAGCCAAAAAATTGGTGAGTCCGTTATCAAATTAGTCTTCTTTCTAATAACGTGGAATTTTGCAGCGTTAATCATGATCTCAAATCTCCGCCAAATCAGTTTAAAAAGAGCTCTATCAAACCAAAGGCAATGCAAGTTCTTATTAACATCATTATGTGCTGCACCTACAACAAACAAGAAATGTATATGTATTGTATGGCTAATAGAGGGCTAAGACGAACCAAAGTGTTATGCACTGATACAACAATGCAAAGTCAGTAACACTATCAGATATACGGAAATACACCAATGACGCCACCCACAACAGGGTGGTTAGTCAACAAAACTACGCCAACACTAATAGTTGGGTTTTCCAGTACTCATTATCAGGAAGGTGTTGCTACGGTGCCCGCAAGGGGTTGGTAGCCAGGCCTTTCTTTTGTCTGCGAAGATCATGCTGCGCATTGCTGCGTAGGTCATTGTAGGTAATAAGTAACGATGATTAGATTGTATCGACAACATGCGACAGTGATGCTCAGGTTAGTAGGAACATATTCTAAACAAAGATATTTTTATTAAAATATAGAAGCTTATTTTACTATATAAATAGGCGTAACTTTTTGCAAAAAAAAAACTGCATTTTGTAGAACTCTTGCAAAGACAGGCTCAGAAACCATACGTATGTTGATAACATTCTCAATCTCGTCAATAGTTCAGCCTAATCTCGCATTATTTTCACCCGGATTAAGGAATTGATCAATGTTTAGCCTATATAGTATGTCTGTATTTATTGGGGTATCTTCAGCTCTGTAAGAATAACCGAACAGTTGGATTCATTCCTGCCAAAATATTCTTCGAATAGGTATTACTTCGAAGTTATTGGATATACGCAGCGTAGTGTTTTGAATCGTCAATCGACACGAGTTTCGTGAGAAAGTGTAGTCATTATCTACTGAGAAATGTAAATAAGCGGAGGGACCGTTTATACCTCCCAATAATCAAGTATCCCACCCAGAATATCCTCTGGGTTCATTACTGGGCACATTGGTAGCTTTGCAAAACTGAACCAATCCACTTCGAGGCAATCTCACGTTATCTTCTCCGCTTGTGTACATATCTCAGTGAATTTCGTTAAACTCGTTCTGAGGTTCATCATGTCAGCGATTGATCAGCAATATTTGAAAGAACTCCAATGTCACCTGTGATGACAAATGTGTGGCGGCCCATCGGATTTGCATCCAAAGTAACATTTGGTTTCTGTCTTACAGTCTAAGGAAACACCCCTTTCTTCCGTCACCTGTTAGGATCCCAAGGGAGTAGAGAAGAGACGACCATGCCAACAGGGCACGCATGACGAGATAGGAGGGGGAGAAATCTATCCGTACCGTCCCATCGTATGTCGGTTGCTCTTATTCCCATTCGCTCGTCAATGAGTGTGGTACTGACGCTTCACAAAAGTACGTCATGGTATTGTACGGTATGACGTATGATGACGTTGAGCAAGGCATGGGGTTGGAGTGTTTGCTTCAGATGACTCTAAATTCACGTTATTCTGTTAGGACATTGCAATCAAGTCATACCGGGCCAGTGTAATATAGGAAGGTATTATTTAGTGGGGGATGAACAGTGTCCCCCCTACTCTTTTTCAGCGTTGAATTCGGGATTTTTCTGCAGCGTTGGTGCATATAGCAAATTTGAAAACTCACCGTTTTGGAAATATTTCTGCATTTTCACTCAGTGAGTCGGCGTATTTGATTTCGCGTTGATTTGAATGTTATTCTACAGGTTCAGGAAAACAATAAGGCTCAACGAGGACTCCTGGCCCTATCGATTAGTGGATAAGCACTGGCGCAACATCACCTCATCTGTTCGACTAGTGTTCAGGTATATCGAGGTAGGAGTGTAACCAATCCCAACACCTGCCCGGACCGCCCATTTACGCTACACGAAAAGGGCGACCAGTGATCTCCAGGAGCCGACCACTCTCTCGGAACCTGGAGGAGAGAAGTTCAACGGCCACCAAGAGAGATGGGACGGTTGCTGCGGATTCTTAACCGGATATTCACTGCAAAAGTGTCAATGATCCACTTCTGCAATTCTCAGGTTCTCCTTCTCATTCTTCTAGTAGACGGGGTCCGGAGGAACCTGGTTCTAGGCGAAAAAATCTCGCATTCCTGTGGCTTTGGAATGCGATTGGTGCAATATAGCACACAGGTGCCAGCCATCCGTTTGGGATATACCCTCACCTGTTCGCATAGTTCTTGTCAGTAGCCGGGCCTAAGTCATTGGGGGGAAAATAGGTATATTGATGTGTTTCTGCAATATAACACACCAGTCATCTACTCTATTATTATTAGTCTCATGGTTTTTTTTCGGCACTTCCAGTTGCCCTAGCTTAGATGCAATATGTTGCAATCTAGCACACATTGAATAACGACTTATGGAGTTTTCATTCAGGGTGAAGGGGGGTTTGCTGACTCGGAGAGTGAGGGAAGGATTTATTTCCCCGTCCCTAACCCAAGTCCCGTTAGTGTGAAAACAGAGGTCACATGTGGTATTGTATCAAATGTTCTGTCGTTTTCTTTTATCATGTTCCGTGGGTTTGTGATGTAATGTAATGTAGGCGATTTACATATTGCATTGTTTCATGCATGCAGGCTATTGGTCGATGCTGGATTTAACTATTCTTGAATGTAAGGGTTCCTTGTATTTCATTGCATGATACTGTATTGTGCTATATTGTAGTTTCGATGACAATATACTATAAAAATTACGGAATCCACTGAATACACACACACATTTAAATGATATTCTCCGCTTGAAACTTGGCCCGAGTTCATTCGGTTGTATTGTTTCCAGAGAAACGTTCTTTTTTTCACATAATCGTCTCCTCTTATATTTCTCTTTCCCCTCCCGCGAAGCTCTTCCCCATCTCTCTTCGTGGATATGCCACTCCAGGCTAGCTATTCTCTGATTCCACCCTCGCCGCCTCCGACCCAATCGGGAGAGAGGCCTCGTCGATTCCTTTATTCCTTATTCCATCTTGTAACTGCTGCCTGATATAGACTTTCTATCCTCGGGGGGCACTCGACAGTCCCTGGTGACGGAAATGTTGCCATGCGACTAGCGTTCTCTGATCGAGGAAGCGAGCATCATGCCATCCCGACATGAGTACATGAGCCAGAGTATTGCGGAGAAAATGTGAACTGAGGACGCGAGTGCTGAGGAGACCGGTCGAGTTGTGGATTGAAAAACAAGAAGACATTCAGCCTGAGTTGTAGAAATAGGAACACGCAGTCACCAGGGAGGATCTACCTGTTGCCAAGATGTGATGCATTTTCAGACGGAAGAGATATACACATGATTGACTAGATTGACACGGGTTGCCAGAAATATGAACTCTCTAGCGATTCATTATATGATTGGTTGATAAGACACGGATATGAATAACGACACGACAGCATTCCATGTACTATTAGCAATATATTCTGTAGAGCAGTCAAGATTTTCCTAGTCTTCAGTCCCTGACTTTAAAGTACAGGGAACACGTGGATGCACGGCCAGCTCGCTGAGGCGACATAAGATTGGCCTACAACTACTGGAACCGTTATAGCGAATTGATGGGGGTTTTCTTGACATGAATGAATGTATCAAAATAGTTGCTCAAAGACTCAGTCTATACATAGACACGTTATTGTAGAGCCTTTGGCCTATCATTTTGTTATCTTTTTTAATCAAAGGGAGACCGCCGGCCATACTACCTAACCACCCGCTTCCCCATTCACAGGGGTAACGCAAGTGATGAAGAAGATAAAACGTGCTGAAGGCAGTTTGCACGATTTCTTCTATTTTCATCCACGCTGAACAGTCAGGTATGTGGTGATTAAATGTCGTTAAGTAATCGAACACCAGTTGAAAAATATTCTTCAAATAAGAAAGTATGAACAAGCAAACATCTAGGTGATACGTCAAATGTGTTGTAGTTAGCTTGTAGGTTTCGTGTTAAGAGGACACAATCATTATGAATAATAAAAAACGACTAGGATTTTGCTTTACATACCACCGGATCGCCCGCCTACCTAGCACGAGTTAACGCAAGTGACGAAAGAAGATATGACATGACCCTTAGATGCCTCTAAATGACCTCACAAATTTCATCAAATGTTGAACACATAACCCAACTATCAAATCAAACTCCTAGCGTCTACGGTTCGAATAATATTAACATTATGGGTAAATTCCAAGATCATTCCAATACCAAAATGTGTGATGATATGTGGAAAACAATCAGGCAGTTGAGTATATATTATCAGAATACAGTTCAGTGCTTAGGCAGGCTCTGCTAGGCTACATTGTGAAATAGCGTACTATGGACCTGCTGAAGATAAAAATAAACGTTCCCTGCTAACTGCTACCTGCTCCGCAGAGATAGGGAGGAATGTGAACAAACCTCTCGCACAGAGAGCTCACTGGGAACTGGGCTGCGGGAAAAGACTAAGTGGGGTTTTGTATTTATTTATTATTAATCACACTATGGAAACAAAAATGTAACTTTTACTATATCTCTCCCCCCCCCTCCGCAATATCGAAAGATGTTCCGAAGTATTTGGAATTCTCCATATAGCGGGCGAATGACAAAAGTTGGGTAAATACGTGGCCTATAGAAAATGACCTCTATGTTGAAAACGGGTAATATTCTATATAAAAGAGATAGTCATCATTTAGTCTTCAATGTATGCATACAAAGTGGGGTTGATGATCGGAATCCAAATTGCCGAAGGGCTGAAACTCTGTGTTCATCGGCCGCGCAAATAAACTCAATGGAATACATCCCATTATTTTGGCGCGTAAAACTTGCACCTCTGTTAATTCAAATTGACAAAGTACAGTGTTTGAACCCCTGAGGTTATTGTATCTTAATAAACGAGGGAGACCGCAGGATCGGGGGGGGAAGGAAATAGGGCGTAACGAGATCAAAAGATTCATTCGGACATTTGACAGTGTATACGTAGAAAAGAAACGTCGTTAAAGCATAACGAATGTCGAGTTATTTGTGAGACTTGGATATATTTAGCTAAAAAGAAACACTTGTGTAACTTAACCTGCAGCACCGGCGCTCGCCTACTGAGCCATTTCACTGTTTTATTTTAAATGTTAAAAATATCATGGTGGCAGAGGTCCAGTCTATAATCACGCAATAATTCACTGATGCGTGGATTTTTGTTTTTCAAGGGCAAGTCGTAGGCTATAACGATCGACGAACGTTTCCGATCGCTCAGGTCAAATGTTCTACGTCCAAATGAACGCAAGGCGTGATAGGTAAGACACGTGTGAAAGAAGTTCTCTCCTATAGTTGCTTGAAAAGCCGACGCCCAATCCACCCTGTCCACCTTCCATGGCACGTTAGACATGCTGTCCTACAGTTTACATTCCTCATTACTCATATATCCTATAACCCGAATACCCGTGTACAAGATACCACACTTGCAAAGTACTATGCCTCTTTTCTACACTGCCTTCACCGTATTGCTCCGTGCTACCTACCATCCATTTGTCTTAGTTCAAGTTCCACTCCCACAGATCCGCAAAGATATTCCCCGCGCTGCTTCTCCGCCAAACACCACACATGCCGCATAGCCAACAATTCCTTCCTTCGAGCTTACTGCCTGTGAACACGCGTGTAGCGTGCAGCAGGGTACACCAATCGACCCCCTTTTCGCTATTGCAGTTCTCGGTGAGATTTGGGCTGCTAGGGGAATGGCACATAATAGGTGGGGGCGTTCTAGTACCTGGGGACGATGTTTTGAAACAGGGGGTGGGTTGGGGGGGGTTGGAAGCAGCCAGGCAGTGAGTTGAAGTGGCTTGGATGAAATGGTGAGCAGTGTCTGGGCTATACTAAGAAGAACATGCCAAGAAAACTGATAAAAACGCTATACAAGTCAGTGGTTCCCTCCCCCAGTCATATTGTATGAATGATTTAAAAGTTGGCAAGTCTGACAGATCTAATGTTTGAAAACCGTTTGAGGATTTTGAGTGGATTTGGATTTTGTCTAAGACCAGACTAAGAACACGAGAAGACTGAACGCTTTAGAGTGCACTATCGAGAAAATGAAAAAGAAGCAAGACTGCGTTGTTCGGGTATGTCCAGAGAATGAGGATGGGAGTGAAGTGAGGAGGATACCAAGACCGCGGAGGACGGCAGAGTAGCAGATGTAGACAGCGGAGAGATCGCATATAGGAGGACATTGAGGTTGAGGCTGAAATAACTACAACACTAACTACCGATGAGGATGTCAGAAACAGAGCAATTAGATGGAGACGACGGCTCCGTGCAGCCGACACAGGATGTGTAAAAGAAGAAGACGGCCGGTGAGTTCGTATGGACGTAGTTTTTTGTTGATTTTATTCGCACGATACGCGAGATATGACGTCCCAAATTTGCCTCAAAAATTGTCCAGCGAGCACTGGCACGCAGGCATTGACTGCTCAGTGATTCGTGAATCACATCACAACTCATACTGATCGTTATGGTGTTCTTCTGAAGATTAGTTAGATCAAACCTATGAGCCATATAAATATTTCACAATTATTTTGCTCATATCACTGCGGTACGAAAAACCCGCACTGATCCATTTCGAGTAGTTCACGGTATTGAGCGGTGAGGCATGAAAATCGACGTGGTGTATCGTGTCGCAAAATAAAATTGAATATTGAAATATAAATCATGGGAGCACAGACCTGATACCATATCAGATACAACAGCCGCCTGCGACGTTAGTTTTCTAAGTGTTCACAACCATTCAGGCCTTGTGTCGGTATCATACCTCTCCTTTAACCCCGACTTCAAACTCCATTCACCTCTCTCATGACACTACTCTCGGTATCCAGGGATCGGGCCATTCCTTTCTCAGCCTCATTGCCGAGGTTACTCTCGCTATTGTTTGTGAAGTCATCGTTTTGTCTGTACTGCTCAATGCACTTTATGTCAATGGGCCCACGAAGTAAACGGTCCATCTTGAAAGTACGATGCATTGACTGTATGAGGGATCTGCTATCTTTGCCCTGCTGAATGCGCATGATTTCGGTCTTTGTGACTAGAGAATTTAATGTGTATATTATCCATTATATATAAACATTTTGAGCCCTATGGTGTTATCCACTGTTGTGCTTGGTTCGCGTTACAATTTTCATAGCTTTTTCATATTGTGTCGGCAACAACCGTCTCTCCCACTGTTGTGCGTCCGCCAATTGTTCCCCGTCATCACATACTTATCGTTCCTGTTTAATGCCGAATCCCTGGTCAGATTGTGGGTTTATCCTTCTAGCTGGTTGATATCCGGGCCTTACAGCCTTGCACATTCGACAAGCGCGACTTGTTTCAATTTAATTGAACTGGCGGATTTTCCACTCTTCAGAATTCTCCCTGTCTGTTGGTGAAATGGGCTTTCCTTTCTTTCTTCCTCTCCGGGATGTTAAAAAAAAGTGAAGCTACCCTCAAGCTGCCTTAGCTTCGACACTTCAGTGGTCAGTGTATGTAATTTGGATATGCCTTGAAGGGTTGGCTTTTTTGTCGCAAAAGATGGGTAATGCATCCTCAAAATAGCAGAGTGAAGTGAGCCTGTTCATTGGGTGTGAGGTTTTTCTATGGGGTGGTATAACAGTTGGTGCCACTCCAAGTTGTAGGGTCTGTATGCTCTTCAAAAGCCTTCCTTTCAAGAGAAAATGATATGACCATCGCTGGCATACGGTTTATTTTGTGAATAATGTAATTATGGGCTGAGGTCGATTGCTTTTTCATCACTGTTTCTTTTCGACTTGCTGCTCAATCGTTTGAGTCAGCAAAAAAGTGGTACAATATTTCATCTATTCAGGCGGTTTGACGTTCATGTAGCCACAGTAGAATCAGTCCCTTATAATTTGCCCACAAGTTTTTGCACCACAATGCTACCAAGCCCTGGTGGTCCAACTTTATTCCCTACCAGATAGGGCGAGAACCCAAGATCACGAAAACGTGAGTTATAAGTGTGACTTTATTAGGTGTCATCTGAGAACAGTACAGCATTTTACTTCGTCCCTGTTCATGAGTAGGGTCTGAGCACTAACCCAATGCCATACTAGATCTTGCTTTCCACTGCGTTAAGTAGGTCTACAAAATAAGTCAGCAATTCGAACCTGCTCCGTATATGTATATACTCCATATGTATAATGTAATGGTGGCGGAAAGTGAATGCGTTTGTGACCATACTGGTGTTCTACAGGGTGTTGTTCATCTCCGTTGTTGTTTCGGCCCAAGTATACTGATCCTCTGTCCTTTCCACACGTTATGAAAATGTTTATATTATAAAAATATTCATATAACACACGGCTATTGTTGGTTTGTGCAGTTATAATGAATATCTATAGACCGACAGGGTATTGCCAGTTATCTCTGCAATTGCTGAAGGACTGTGAGGTGGTCATATACCGACCTTTCTGTTCATTAAGTTCCAAACCGAAGAAATGATTGTTGATTTCCGTTCTGTACATATGCATCAATCCCCTCATACACAATAATAGTCAGATTGAGTTGTTGTCAGAATTCAAGTATTTATGACTCATATTCATTCAAAATTTCACTTGAGACTCTCATGTAGACTTCGTTCCCGCTGAAGCAAATCAGAGCTATTTGTATTTAAGCTTGGAGGATTTGGTTTGGAATATGAGAAACAGCTTTTGCCTTCTCAATCACGTGTGCTTGACCCTCCTCGTGGTCTCTGTGCTCCCGTGTGGCTCTCTTCCTGTTCTAAACACAACTCAATTCAATTAATGGACACTTTAGTAAGGATCTCTTGTTAGAAGACCAATACACTGAACGAATGTCCATTTCATTTACTGAGTCTTTGACTGATCCTGACCATCCTCTCATTCATATGATTCAATTGCAAGTAGGTTGTATAACCTACCTCGTGTGCTTACAGAGTTTTTCTCACGTTCATTTTTACTGAGGAGTTCGAAACTCTAGATGAGGAATTTTATTATATTTTCCGTATCTTTATATCTTTATGCTGCAGAATCATTTGATTATATCCCCATGAAATAGACTAGTGACTCTATTTTATTCTGCCAAGTGAACAAGATCTAAAACACGCTCTTGTTTCTTCTCTTTCTATGAAACGTTTCTTTAGAAACCCTGAGTGTCGTAAATAGTATATCACACGATAGTCTAATTAAGCCGCTCAACCGCGTTTGGCAGCCATCTTATAATCTTTATTAATCAAGGAAATTGGCCAACGGCTGTCCAGAAGTAAAGAATGTCCATCACCTCTTAAGGCATCACCCTTAAGGATAAGAATAGTAATACCATGGCTCTATCCACTTGGAGCGCAATTAAGAAAATTAACCACATAATCTCCAGTTAAAGGCCAAATCGTTGTTTTTTCTCTTAGGGAATCAAACGAAAAACCGTCACTTCGAGGGGAATTCCCATTTTTCATCTACGGTCATCTCCGGCGGAAAGACAGCAGAAAGGTAGAGTTTACCAACACACTTGATTATTAGGGTTTTCATGAATATGATACCGTGTCGCAGGGAAGAGATAATCAATCATTCTTAAGGCGCAGTCACCTCATGTTCTAGGATTTATTAATATCATCTTAGGTACATAGTTTTCCGTGGCATGGTGGGTTTTTTTATAGCTACAAAGGTCGCTTCAACCTTTGACATATTAAAAACTTTTGGTTTCATTCTCACTAATAATTTAACTAGAACGCTCCAAAAACCATGTGCAGTTCAAGAATAAAAATAAATGAACTTTCCAAACGCTTCCGAACCATAGTAACTGGAGGAACACGTTTGATGGACACAAAGATGCCCAAATAGTGTTAGAAATCCTAAATTTGTTTGTACATTATAGCGTTTGTGGTCCATTCCCAACAATATAGTGACGTCCTGGGGGTGCATCTATGATCCGTAGGTATAGCGCCGTGGAGGGCTGAACTTTTTTATGGTTTGAACAATGGAGCGCTCGAGGTCCGTTCCCAACAGCAGGAACAGCGGAGGACTGAACTGTCCTGAGTCTGCACAGTATTACCCTTCGTGATGGTCCGTTTACAGAAGTGGAGGACTGAACTGTCCTTGTTTGAACAATGGAGCGCTCGTCGTCCTTTCCCAGCAGTGGAAGACTATGCTGCCCATGGTCCGTACAGAAAGCTCCTGTGGTCCGTTCCCAGCATACTGTGATATACTGGGTAGCCTAATTTGGTCTGTACAGTATAGGGCTCGTGGTCCGTTCACCAGGATACAGTGGAAGATTTTGTTGCCTATGGTTTATACAGTAAAACGTTCGTGCTCCATTTATAGCAGTGGAAGACTAAGCTGTTTTTAGTGTAGTGATCGTGTTGTTCGTTTCCAACAGTGGAGGACTGCATGGCTGTCTATGGTTTGTAACAACGAAGCGCTCGTGGAGGACTGTGCTGTCTGTATTATGACTTGCTCAGTATAACGTTCGTGGTATGCTTCCAACAGTTGCTGACTAGGCTGTCTATGGTTTGCACAATAGCAGGTGCGGATTCAGGTGTCCTCCAATGTGGAAAGGGGGGGGGGCTGGTATTCGTGCTGTGTATCGAGTGCAGACAGACCAATCGCTACCGAAGCGCATCCCGAGCGCGTTGCCCGAAGTTCCTACGGCGTGGGTCCAGGGCCGTGGAAGGGCCGTGGAAGCTGAAAAATTCTAGATGCGTTCTTGCGCAATCTGAGTCTCACTTGTGAACATTTTGTGATTTTGGTTGACAAGATTGTGGAGAATTATCAAGACGATTCATATATCTGTACATCATAGCCCAGACGTCTATGAAGGTTGACATCAGCACATGTCTACCCGCCCGTCGTATTGCAAAGAATCCCGAAATGCATAATCTAAACAGGTGAAAAGTAGATGGTATGATCAAGTCGACCGATATTCACCGGACTGAATTTACAAAAAGAAGGGGAGGATGGACACGTAAAAATTGCATTCTGCTGAAAAAGGGGGGCTGACGCCGGAGAAGCCCACTTGGACCCACGCCTGATCATCGAGCGCCCCGTGCCTTACCAACGGTCAGTCAGTGTAGGGCTGGAATGGTCATGAAATTTCGACCAATTGACCCATGAGTCCACTTGACCCCTGAGAACCACTTCCTGGTCCTTTATTTCAAGAACATCAGAACACAGACTCTCAATAATAGGAATTCCGACTGATAGTAGAAAATATTACCTGCCTTGTAATGGATTCCAGCCGCTTCCGACTATGCTACCAATCGTCATTTAATAACCGGGGTGAGTAAACCATGATTCAACCGACATATGAAGAATCCCACTGTATAATAGCAACATTGTCTGGGTACTTTTGAGTGAAGAGGAGAGTTCAACGACTGGAGCTGTTAATAAATATGTTATCTCAGTCCAGGCTAACACGGATTGGCCCTTATATCTACGGAGTGCAGTCATTTCAGTTGAGATTATACATCTGATAATATGAATATCTCGTTCTTATATAGCCCTTTTTCCATGTCGAAGACTTGCTCAAAGCGCTTTTACAAATATTACCCCCCCCTGATCATTAGTGGACTTGTCAGACACGTACCATAACCGTACGCACCTACTCGCTTGTTCATCGATCCCTACGCACCATTTCAGTACGTCACTTCATCGTGTCCCCCGGGACTTCCCAATATCAAGCATCAGAAAACATAACCGGCGCCGATACTCTTCACAAGTCACTCACAAGGTAACCACTTTAACGGGTGGCATGGGACATTTTCAGGAGACATGCCTTGCCAACAGCACTGCGGAAAAGTCCTCGGGCTTCCACTGGGCTCCCAACCGCAATCAATTGTTTGCAATCAGCTGGAGCTCGTACCGACTGAGCTAATCTATACCGACTGAGCTAATCCGCCTCCTGATCCCGACGAATCAGTAGAAATCTATTAATAGATTACCTTTTCAACTTTATCCCGAAATAACTTCACTGATTGGGATTTATTAAACAATTGGTAAAAGCTGCAACAACCGCTAGCACGAGAGTAGTGATACCGTGCATACTAATATCAAATTAGATGAACATGGGTAGCTATGTACAGTTGCTGAATGGAAAGAGGGTCTGTTTTCGTTTTAATCGCCTAACTTCTTATCCTATAGTAACATGTAGCAGAGCTGTATACGTGCCTCTCCCCGTCCGTCTACATATTCAAATGGAACTATTTCCCCTGAGTGTTTTCCTGTTACAATAATAACGTTTTATCTTTTGTATTCATTCACCTTCCAGTAAGTGTTTCAGCCATAGCGTGGTAGCAGTGGCCACATTGTGAAGATGACAAATTACAATGTGTGTCTGCATGTGTGATGGGGGGAAGCGAGCAGTGTGGAGTGTCCTTTATATACAGCCAGTGCAAACATAACACTTATTAATACAAACGTAGGCCTTTTAAAAATCGCGATTTAGGAAGAACCTACGGAATTGTGCGAAAATATGGGAGAAATCATGAAGTGTGAGTACTTTTCTCCCTCTTACTCCTATCGAGATGCACCGTTGCATCATTACTGTGTAGAGTGGCATTTTTCTATTTTTTATATTACTAACATAGTACATTGGTGCAGGCACAATACACTTGTACAAAGTATATTGAATCTTACTGGCCTACGAAACAGACATTTGAATCTTAAGGGCCCATCTGCATAGACTTCTCGAATAAGAACAATGAATCAAAGATATCTTTTGAATCCCCTAACCTATATTCTGGTACAACCCAATTAGTGGCCTAATAATGACGAGATTTAAATACCTACAAAACGCACTCCAAACATGTTGTTTTCCCAACAGAATATTCGGGTCTCATCTTTCCCTATTGAGATGGCATGACTGCATGATGAACTGGTTGATTATCGGTGGGTAATGGGGTTGTCTGTCGCTGGGGCAATCGCGCGCTGTAAAAACCAATTGATTCAATTAAGTCCTTTTATTTATGATGATAGGAAGCTGAACCATTGTTTTTTCTTCAACCAATGACAACAGCTAGTATCTAAAGCTGCTGCTTTTCAAGTTTCACCCCACTAGCACGCGAATGCGCGAATACTTCGAATAGCGAAACGACAGCGATTTCCCAAAAAGGCAAATCGCGTTCCGCGTGTGGCGCGGTATTTACTAGCACGCGAATCGCGACTCGCGAATGGAAATTGCAGGGGAACAACAAAAACTAGATGAGCGGCTATTTAGCGCAATTTATCGCGAACACGGACAAGAATCATGGCGCTCGTAAAGCACAATCAATTACAATATGTCTAGCCACACTGATATACCTCCTCATTGGAGAAATCCGAGGGAGGCAGTCACCCAATTGACTACAACGACTGTAGGCTATGGCCTATAGGCCTATAGGGCATGGGCCTGTCGTCCCTTCGAAATTTCAAACGAATGGGCGACAACCTCTTAATAAAAAACAAAATACTGAAGTTACAATCCATGAAGTGTGTCGGTGTTATCATCGCTCCATTTCACTCCATTGGAGAAAAATCTTTGCCCATTATGGAGCATACTTCACTCTCCTAGAGTGGAACTCGAGATGTGCTGACTAACCACTCCAATGTTTCCATAGCGAGGCACGAGTAGCGGGTCTTCGCCCATTATAGAGTGATACTTCAGTCTATTAGAGTGAATTTCCACTCTACATTCGAGGTTTGCTGAGTGCTACTTCATTAGAGTGATTTCACTCTTTTGCTTTTAGAGAGCATGCATGAGTAACATGGTTTCTACTAGACAATGGCATGAATTTTCCGGGATGACGTTGTTCAGTACCGGTAGTTTTGGTTATTTCATGCCATGGGTGGGCCAGAAGAAGGCTAGAACTATACATTCCCTGGGCTGGTCGATTCCCCGAGTAGATCTATCCAACCCGATTGCGGAAGGTTCCCGAGACCTGGGGGCGGAATCCCACCGATCAGGTTATAAAAGGTAACGCTCAACAATCCCTATGCAGTCTATTCAGAACAATGGCACAGTGAGAATAAATGCAATAGGACATGTAGACTACTTAACAGCGAAATAAGGGAATTGCACGATGCATGTGACCCGATTAGCTATTTGCAGCAAAAGACGAAATTTCAGATACGGTGTCCCATCGGTGTTCCATATTGGTCATAAATCGCGAGCGGTCGCGCGCGACACGGCGATTTAAATGTAACCCGACAATTCGGTTTTTGTCGCGACAGCGACACATAGCGCAAATCGCGGATTCGGGCCCAATGGGAATAGAACCATATAATAACACAGGAGCTAAAATAGTCTTTGTCGCGTTATTCGCAAATTCGCACATTCGCGTGCCTAGGAGCAGGAATCGCATGTGAGTTCATTCATAAAACCTTTATGGTTTCCTGCATTCTGATTGGCTAAAAAGTTCATTCGAGACCATGTTGCGAATCGCAATTCGAAACCTCGTACTTTGTGACCCATAGTGAATATTGGCAGAATGCCAAACTAACCACGTGTCATTGTTGTGGTAATGTGGTTCCATAGCAACAATGAGAGGACAATGCATAGTATTGTGGGTTGTGAAGCAGGACCGGGTTGATTGGGTTTTCTAAAACAATGGAAATGCTTGCTTACTAAAATAAAAATACGAAAACATCCATAGTTCGAGCGACAGCAACACGTACTGAACATTCATCCACATGCAAAACACAGCCACCACAAATGAGTGAGCTCAATAGTTTATTTAAACCTCATTTCAAACTGTATATCTGGATGAGGGAAGATCACCACATCGGTTTAAAGAACTTACCTTGGAGGAAGTCACCCGAATCGCTGCAGAACGTAATGAGCCAGCAACTGTATACAACACGGCGGGGGGGTAAAGATCAAAGGTAAGAAGGAACAAGAACAACCTTATGTATTAGCCAAGGCCTATTTTATACTCCATGGACATTGATACAAATAAAATCATATTTCGACGAAATACAAAACTCGGACTGGTGAAAAGTTCATTCGAGCCAGTTTCGAATCGCTGTTACGAACCCTCTCACTTTGCATCCCCAATGTCAGGAAAAACTACAGCAACAATTGGAGCATGCCATTCTAAATTTCCATTTCAGAATGGGTGGAACAAGAGGTCATGAGCTCGATTTGAGATGCTAGAGCCGGAAGCGTTGAATGATTGCTGCGAATTCAATGCAGAAGCGCCGTACAAGAAAGGGGTGACATACGCTAAAGCATTTGTAGGATTGCGTGGGCTATTTCACCGGCCACTAAACAAGCGAGCCACTCCTGAGAAAATCAACGTTATGTCCGACAGAGGATTCAGCCAGTGCGAACATGTGTTTGTGGCGTTGAAGCAGTGAAGAAGGCTGGTTGGACCAAAGAAAACCAAATCCCCCATTGCCCAGGTGATTTGAAGAAAATTAGCGACATCAACCACCAGCAACCCTCGTGGGCAGGCTCGCGCTTACCGGTTCTACCGTGAATACTATTTCTGCAGACGGGGACGAGAGGGGGTGAGGGCAGCTGGGTGGAAAGGATTCCAGTTTGTAACCGCCGATTGGGCAAGGAATACTGCTCAATGACACGCAACGAGGCAACGAAAAACCATTCCCGGGGATATCTACGAAATGAAAAGGAGCCCCGAAAGAGGATGTACGCACACAGGGGGCCCTGTGGCCCTGTTGCAACGCTCAAAGCATATTTGAGCCACCGCAACCCCAAGTGTGAGGCATGATCCAGCGGCCGTCATCTGGTTCCATCGAAGGCAAGGAGTCTGGTCGATCAACGGACCAAGGGAAGGAAACACATTGGACCATGAGAAGATCATGTCATCTTCTCTGGGTTTTCTCTCAGAATACACCAACCACTGCATCCGCGCAACGGTAATTACCGAACGGAACAGCACGCGGGTTCGACAGCGCAAAATATCAACATAGTGTGGCCACCGAACTGAAGCCAGCATTTCGGGCTACTGCACGGATTCGTCAAGCGTCAGAAGAGAAGCATGTCTGCCACCCTGTCCGGATGGTGCTTGGGGGGGGAACTCAAAAAACAATAATAACGTCTAGCAACAACAATCTAGGCTAAGCCTACCATCAGGCTCCACTCCGAACTTAGGCCGATCGTAGGGAACCCACTGATCAATTACGCAGCACGGGATGCTTCAATCTTCTCGAGTGGAGATAAGGCGAGCAGTCTTCGAAACCACCAACATATGCATGCCTGGGCGTCAGAGCATCTTCTCGGAATTGCTCGTTTCAGCGAAAAGGTCAAAATTTACATGGAGAAAAATCAAGCTCGAAATCGCATGCACACTAGAAAACTTGCTGAGAAATACGATCTTTGCACACAACAATCTAATGTAGCCCAAGAGTTACATAAGTATCGGCTTCACGTTTGAATTAAAAATTGTGTCAATTCAGGTGTCAGAACTGCTACGAAATGCGATCAAAATGCAATGATCTTCACTGGCTTCATTTCTATTATTGGAAAAAATATGATTCAGGATCAGCTGAATTTTTAAAGTTAATTTGAGTGTTTATAAAATGTCCTCGTAAAGAGCTCCAAATTCGTCAACGATTTGTGCGCAAGTGGGTCGTCGCTAAAAAACAGTTGCAAATGTTTTCCAAACTTGTAATTTGCCGATTGTGACGTCCCTTGGAGTGTTAAAGAGAATTTGTGTTGAACAATTAAAGATTGCGGAAAATGGTTCTAAATTCCTCTTGGAAGGTTCTCTCTGGATTTTATCTATGAAGGGGGATGAAAAACGGGGTGCTTCGGTCTCTTGTTGCATTTAAGAACCTCTGATGAAGTCATCGTGAAGGCAAAACCCTTCGCCTTCGGCTGGGGTTCAAACCTCCCGATGACGTCATCATCGGTTTGAAATGCAACAAGAGACCTCGGCACACTCGTATTTATCCCCTAATGCACATTCTCCACAATATTGACAAACAATGAGTAGTTGTAGTGTAGTCACGCGTATATGTTGTTCGACGAACACGCGTATGCTGTCCATTGCCTCCCCCGGCCTTCTGTGATGTCGTTGGGCGAGTGTTTCATTTAACAACGCGTAGCTTATGACCATGAGCTAGTATAGTATATTATACAACAGAGGATATTAAACTGCGTTGATGGGATCCGTTCAAAGTTCGAAGGAGAGACTACTAACTCAAATTCTACAATCCCAAGCCATACGTTATTGCAAATACTGATTCTGATGCTATCCCATCACGTGCGGACTATTATTTTTGTTTGCAATAACCGTCAGCTGTCAGCTAGTAACAACAACCACTTAATACTTTGCTCGGATTTGCTGCGTTTTAAAGTAAACGCATTACTTTTTGAAACGCTAATGTAAGGTTTCGTGAGCCTTTGGAAGTTTATGTTTACACGCGCCGATTGCAGGCTTCCAGTATAGGCGCGCTTCAAAGGGCGCTCTGCCTCAACGGAATACAAACGACCGAAACGACGCGTCGCTCGGTGCATGGAGAACGCCATGTTCACACGCGCAGAACCCTCCGGGTTGGACGCGTGGTTGTATTGCGTCTCCGTAGAAGTCCGCACAACACGCACTGCCAATCTTTTGTGTATGGTAACCAATGCAATTTACTTCGAATCGAACTAACGCAATAAGTTACCCTAGCTGCTTATTTACTGGTTAGAGATAACTATATAGATCTAGAGATATCGATATCTCTAATCATTTGGATATTCTTGATTTGCGGGTTGTCGAGTAGGAATAAACTATGCAGGCGACTTTTACTGGTTCATAAACAGTCTCGCCTCCTGAATTTAAGCTTAATTAACGAACTCGGCTGCGCCTCGTCCCGTGGTGTATTTCACCTAATTTCAGAGTCTCGACTGTTATATTCACCAGTAAAAAGTCTCCCCGTTGCAGTTTATCCCTTAAATGAGGAGGCGCATTAGTGTGTTCCCAATCGTAAACACTTCGAGTTTGTTAACTCTCTATCTGCGATTTCCTCCACCATTCTATGCCCCGCACCGACCATCCTTTGCTGCTTCCTATTAATGAGTAGTCACAGTGCAAGCATCTGGAACATCTTCCGGTGAGTGTCCTCCCTGTTTCCTAATACGTCTCCGGCTAATAACTCGAAAGCTGATCCATTACGGCAGCACAGAAAAAACCCTACATGATTCGAAAATACAAATTGATTACGTCTGGCAGGAACACCAACTAGGCGTGAGTATAAAATTACCGAGCGAACTAGACTAATGAATGTGAAGCTTGACTAGAAGAGTGGTGTCCAACGAACATTTCCATATTCCTGACAAAATGCGATGATGTCGCCAACAAATCACACATGTCACTATAACTACTGTTAAGTGAAGCGTTGTTCCATAAACCCCGGGTATACTGCCTTCCTCCTCTATGGTTTAGGTTAGGCGTATGTTTCTATAAACTACGCGTACTGTTGCCCACTCCCCAGGTCCTCTCTCCATCTGACATTAAGTTAGTCGTCTTTCGATAACTACGCGTATATAACAATAATTTATAAAATACTGAGGACGCTTTATCCATACGCAGGCCGGTGCGCCTAATGCAAAAGTCTCCTTCAATGCGCTTTACAGGCCGGAAAGAAAAAAACAACCCTAGCAGAAAAGAATAGGCCGAGGAAAAGAATAAGCATATGACTAAAGACAAGAGATACACCACACCAAAGCCATCACAGGAAATCAGTCCTACAAAAGTGCTGAGTGAAGACGCAATGTTTTAAGAAGTGACTTGAAATAGTTTACCGTGTAGCGGCGGCTCTTCGGACAGGGGGGGTTGGGGGGGGGGGAGAGTCAGTAAGGCTATTCCACAAGTGAGGAGCAGCCGAGGCGAATGAACGGGCACCGTAGGATGGTGGAGGAGCGAACCATGACTTTAAGCTGTGCTTGGAAGATGACCTTAGAGATTCAGGAAGGAACAGTGCAGTGGAATTACAGCGTCTGAAATGATGGAAACTAGGAGCGCAAATTGATTGCTTTAAAAATGAGTAGAAGGATCTTAAAAAGCTTTATGCTTCCTCTTTCTCTGGTTATAGTAGGACGATGTTAGACAACACGCCTATGTTGCCTTCCTCCTCTCTGGTTAAAGGTAGGGCGTATGTTAGACAAACCACGCCTATGTGGCTCCTCCTATCTGAATAGCCAGGGCGTGATGTCGATAAACTACGCCGATGTTGCTTCCTCCCTCTGTCAGAGATAGCGTATGTTCGATAAGCAACGCCTATGTTGCCTCCCTCCTCTTGGACATAGTTAAGCGTATTCGATAAACCACGCTTATGTTGCCTTCCTCCTCTGGTTAAGGTAGGCGTATGTAGACAAACCCGCGTATATTGCCTCGCTCCTCCCTTGTATAGTTAGGCGTATGTTCGATAAACCACGCCTATATTGCCTCCCCCGTCCCTTTAGCGTTGTAGGCGTGTGTTAGCAAACCGCGTATGATTGCCGTATGGTCCAAAAACCAGCATAAAATTGCCTAATCATCTTATATGGTTATGTTGGGCGAATGTTCGATAAACCTCGAGTTGATAGTCTTTCTCCCCCAGTGGTGCAGGTGTAATCAGGCACATGTCCGATAAACAAACATGTTAATTATATTACTTCCCTCGGTGTAGTTGGGCGTAGATGTCGATGACCACGGGCATTTTCCGAAATAGAAACGATGTTTTCTTGTTCTGCTGCAGATCGTTTTTTTCATGCTGCACATGTTGGCCGGTTTGGCGCATGAGAAGGCCCGTGTGGTTTGGAATGAATGTTGAACAAAAGTGAAGGTCTACATTCCGTGCTACCCCAGACTCGTAACCCGCCAGTATAGCGCAACTACGCGTTCTACATGCGTGTATTTGTAACACCGGGACAAATGCAGGATCAAACTAGAAAGTGTCGGGCGGGTAAACCGCCCAGACGTTATATCCCCGCACTCTTATTCAAGAAAGAAATTGGGTTGGAAATGAAACCGGACAATATTCGTAGAATGAAAGAAGATTTATAGACTTGTGAAGCGACAACATGTACAGGTAAATGGGTCATTCATAAATTGAAACAGAAGGGGAACCTTATGGACATGGATATTTCAGGCCCAAAATCAGTTTTTCAGCCATTGACTCAATCAATGTCTACTCAAGAAGGACTTCCTTGTGTCATTCGTCATTTCTACTGATCAAACACTATTTGGCATTGAAAAATATTATATAAAACATCCAAAGGTCTCATAAAGTGGATAATACAGGGTTTCATTAGTTAAAGGGGACACCAAAGTATTAAAAGTAAATCAACCCCACCCAGCTTTAATTTGTTTATGAAATGATCTGATTTTTGTATATTTCTGACAGGGATATTAAACAATTCTTCATTTAATGGTAGTTTCAGTTTTAGGGCCATAAGACGCATATTTTTCCTGGTTCATAGTGAAGGGGGTGGGACACCAAGTGATTTTTTGTTGCTAGATTTCGGAAAATTAGGAGTTAGTTAACCCAAAATCGTGTGGTGTGTAATAATAAATCAGACTACAGAATAATTTCAGGAAACGTTTAAACAAAATCTTTTGAAGAAGGGTAGTTTGTGGACTTTGAATGTCAAAAATTCAAGTTAAGGGAGGACACCAAAGTCCAACTGTCACTATTTTAAAAATCTATTTTTTTACCATCTTACATTTGATTTGGTTGCTTCAAAACGTTTGCTATCATTTGTATTGCACATGGTCTCCGGAAAATGAGAAAGACTAACAAACAGAATTTCACTTTTCCGGTCCGCTTACACTAATATAAAGGGGTTTCTATGTAAGCCTTGGGGGGGACCCAAAATTACATAAGGACAATAATCGTGGTTTCATGATTTTGTGATGCCAATTAACTTGGTTTTATTACCTACTTAGGGAGAGCTGGGAAGTTTACTTCAGGTCAATTATTAAATACAGCATAGAGATGACAGAAAAAGAGAAGGGAATGTATAGAACTCAAGAGAGTTCTAATGTACTTGTCGATTGTATGACGCATCAAACTCCTATACCCAGGACCAGGGTGTGAGTTCCAATTGTCAAAGGTGGAGTCATTGCAATTTTTTAACATGACACACCCCTCAGTTACTTACTGCTTACAATCTTGAAAGAACCCACAGTAGGCAGCTTGTCTATTATTTTCTACATAATCAGAACAAAATGACGCACCCCCCGGTCAGTTTTGTGACTTACGATTTATTGAAAGTGTCATATGTGAGTCACTTTGACTTTGACGATTGACAACATTTGACACGCCCTGTCCGGGGGTATGGGGATGCGTCTTACATGTTGCCAAGTGATGGAGGGTGTGCACAATTTTAACGAAGTAGTAGATTCTGAGAATATCCTTGATATTGTTAGGACAGAAATTGATATTCCAACTCTGATGATGGAACAGGAGTGTGACTAATGGTAATGAAAACGACCATAGTACTAAATAGTGGACTCAACAATAGGCCTATAATCCACTTGTTAATTATATGGCACACCCATACAGCCCCGGAAAGGTTGCGTGGCCTCAAAAAGCACATTTATTAAAGATTCGACCTTTAACCACATGCCCACCCGACAGAGGTCAAATTCAGGTCAGAGGTCACACACATGCAGGTCAACAATTTATATCACAAGGTGAACCATCCAGCCTTCGAAGATATAGTATTCAAGTCTGCGATGTTATAGCCAAAAAACATTTTTGCCCCCTAAGTGACTTCGAATGAATTTTTTAATATATGTTTTTATGACAGTTTTTTATTGAAATGTTTACTCTCCATGTGATACATCCCACTCCTAGGAGCATTTTGCATTCTGATGAAACACCCCAGGGTATTCCGAAAAAAAACGTACAAAATCAGTTTTTGAACCCCTAAGTGACCTTGAATGACCTTCAATGACATGGACGTTTTTATGAAAATTGTTACACTCCATGTGATTGCATCCACTACTAGAAAGCATATTGCCATTCCAATGAAACATGTCCAATGTTATTGCGAAGAAGGTATAAATTGAACTTGACCCCTTGTAACTACCAAAGTAAGTGTCGATCGAAGCGGGGAGTTGTTTCTCTCCATAAAGCACACAAAGTCCAATCACATATCAAAAAATAACCAGTTTCTATTTTTTTTGCCCGTAAATCCTTCAACCCTCAAAAACCACTTTATTCAAGATTCGACTTGTAACCACATGACCACCCGACAGAGGTCAAAATTTCAGGCAGAGGTCATACACATGCAGGTCACACAATCATATAGCAATGGTGAACCATCCAGCCTTCGCAGATATAATTCTTCGATAAGCCAAAAAAACAGTTTTTGACCCCTAAGTGACTCGAATGAACTTTAATGATATGACAGTTCTTATGAAAATTGTTATCTCCATGTGATACAGTCCACTCCTAGGAGCATTTGATTCTGATGAACACACCACACCCAGTGCTATGTGCCCGAAAAAGTACATAAATCAGTTGTTGACCCCTAAGTGACTTAATGACCTTCAATGACATGGCGGTTTTTATAAAATGTTACACTCCATTTGATGCATCCACTCATAGAATTAGCTAAGTGATTCCAATAACATGTCCAAGGTTATTGTGCGAAAAAAAGTATTAATTCATACATTTGACTGATCGGATAACTAATAGACAAAATTAGTCCACAAATTTACCTCCGTGTCTTGATGCTATTGAATAAGTTTATCAGGACTAGTAGTAGTTCCTATTCACAAAGTTTCGTCAAATCCGTAAAAAGTTTGAGAAATAATTGCATTAATTATTCTCATTATGCTAACGAATATGTAAAATAAACACACGTAATGACCTACAGTGATTTCAATGCCATGAATAATTTATCGGGACTGTTAGAAGGTTACTCACCACGTTTCGTGAAGCTCCGACAAAGTTTTATAAATTGCTATGTAATTGGGCCAACTATTATGCCAATAATAGATGCAAGATGACCTCCAGTGACCTCGGCCACATTAGGAAAATTCTCGGCAGCTGATAGTTGGCCCTATTCACCAAGTTCATGGAAATCCAAGAAAGTTTGAAATATCACATCCATTATACTATAATAAAAAATAGCTATGGCCAAAAGAAATGGCAAACTTGACTCGGATGACCTTGAAATTGTCGCCATTTTTCGGCTCCAAACAACTACCCCAAACACAACGTCGTGGTAAATCGCACAAACTTGAAAATTTTGCGGAAAACCTGCAAAATAGGGGCAGCAAATATACGATAGAGCACATTTTCGAACTTATACAAGATTTTACTCATACGGACAGTTGTACCAGTTTGGGTCAATCGATAAGTGTTAAAAGAATGAGGAAGCGCTAACGCTAAAAGGTTCCGGCGGCTGCGGCGGCGGAGACGGCGGGCACAGGGTCAAAACCGTAAGATCCCCGAACACTTATCAGTGTGTCGGGGATTTATAATTATGGATGAACAATTAGTGATCAAGAAAACAAACTTAATGAGTCAGTCCAAATCCGAAGTTCATACGACTTTCCGTTACGGATTTACAGTCTCGAAATGTGATGCATGTGTATTGCGCAAGATAAAAAAACACCCCATCATGCCCAAGAAATAAATGGTCGAAACTTGCACAACCCTGCGAAACATTCGTGTTTCTATTGAAATTCACACATTCTTCTCACTTCGAATAGGCATAAGTATATGGGAGAGGGACAGCTGTTAGTGGTGGTGTAGGTGTCTTGGTTCTTTGGTGGCAGAAAGACAACAGAACTCTGGTGATGTTGACAGAACCTCTGGTAGATGTTGAATTAATCTACGAAATGAAAACGATCAAATACATAAGATAACATTCTCAGTGTCCAGGTGTGACGTCATGCATATTGCGCAGTGAGATTCTCCAAATTTCTCAGCATAATGGAACAAACTTTCAAGGCAAATAATCCACATAAGAACATCGGATTGAAATGGGATTTGGACCTATAGATAGAGTTTTCCATTCTCCACGATATTACAATGTTGTATCCAAGCCTGTTGTTGTCCTTTAAGATACGCTGAAAAAACACGCATGAAACCATGACAATGACTCAAAGGAAGTCAGATGGACTAAAAACTCTGAGGAAAAAGAATAAATTGGACTCTCTTCTTTTACTATATATATAATAAAATAGAATTAAATTCGGAAAGAATTACCACGATTTTGAAAAGCACGAACAGGTGGATAGTGGAGAGGAGTTGAACAGATCTGTGGATAAACTCAGATGATTTTAGTAGGAATATGGAGCATGGAAGGAAAATAGCGCCCTCATTTTCACCATTATGCGGTGTTAAGAATGCTTGAACAGTTGCAAGCGGTAAGCTGGTAACCTGAATTTCGCGGGGGTGCAGGCTGAAGACAACAGATTGAATATAACAAGGACTAATTCCTTAATAGTACATTCCACTGTAATTATTACACGAGGGTTCACGAACATGAAGAAGGTTACTGGATCGGACCCCCTTTTTACCAATATAAACCTGCTTTCAAAATCGAAAGTGTTTGAACAAACGTCATTATATCCCCGCCACACTTTTAAGTGTTCGGGGATTTATAGTCTTGGGGGTGTACCGCCGTCTCCGTCGCCGCCTCCGGAAACTTTAGGCGTTAGCGCAATAACTCTTTAACGCATTATCCGATCGATCTGAAACTTGAGACACATGTCCGTTCTAGCAAAATATCAGATGAGTTTCGAAATTGGGCGTCACTGCACGTCTGCTTCCCTCTATTTTGCAAGGTTTTCAAAACGAAAAAAAGAAGATTTTGTCCCGTTTACATGAACTGAATGGTGGGGACAAAAGATGGTCCCGAAAAACATGACAATGATTTCAAGTTCACCGGAGGTCAAATTGGTCGTTTTTTTTTTTTTTTTTTTGAAAATACAGAGTTAGACCGATTTGCATGAAACTCGAACTCAAAAGATGGTCCCGAAAAACATGACGAAATTTCAAGGTCACCAGAGGTCACATTTGGGTTGTTTTATTGAGATTTTTTTCTGACTTTTTCGAATTTGAACGAAACTTTGGGGATGTGGACTACAGTTGGTCTTGACAACACATAGTTCTTTCAAAAGTCCCAGCGATCAAATGATATAAATTAGTAAGGGGTCTTTCTTCAATTAAGTCTACAAAGGCCATTCCCTGCGGGTATATACCGTCGTCGGGTCACCCGCCTGCCTGTCATTTCCTAATTGGCGTCATGCGCGAGAAAACGATAGGAAGGAAAAAAAGCCGGCCTACAAAAAACTGTTCGGCTCAACGATAAATAGAAAGCGTGTGACTATCAAAACTTGGAGTAGGGCTATTCCACATCTGTATGTGTTGGCGAATAGCGATCAAGTCATTCATCAATGGTGACAGACAGTGTTCAACTATATATTCGAAGACAACTGTTTCAAACGTTGTAGCGTGTGTGACCTCCATTAACCCCTCTGTGTGTGGTTACTCACCTGTTCAGAGTTTGATTTGTCCCAATCTTGGTATGACACCACTGAATATCGTAGTTGATAAACTGTGGTTATCATCATGTATCTTCCGTGGTCTTTGTAGTGGTTGCGTCCCTAATGCCCCAGACCTAATAACGGAACTATAGCGCCTCCTGTCCTGTTATTGCAATAACTCAATTGTTACTACTCTTTCGATTGTTTGATTGGTGAACTCTTAGCATCCGTAGTTTCCTCTCTTCAATAACAGTCAGTTTGCCTAATCGGTTGAGAACCCACAACCAAGCCAAGGGCCGCACCACTAGGGGATCCGGGGTCATGACCATCCCAACTTTTGGGAAGGCCTCCATCCATAATGATTTGGTTTCACACACAAAATGTTTCCCAATCACTGCTTCGGCCCCCCCCCTCCCGCTCCCCCCCCTCCCCAAAAAAATGCTCTTGCCCCCAACTTTCAGACAGTGGCTCCTCCCCCTTGAACAAAACACAGCAGCTTTGTTACAATGAGTCTGGCTAGACTGCGTGAATGTGCATGTTGCCGCATGTGTAGCATAATGATGTGCTAAAGCTGGTCGGCAATGTGACTGTGTCACTAGGCCTAATATTGTGTTATTTCTACCAGGTCCGCCCTCGTGAACAAACTGCACATCAGGGTGATACTAGTCGCTGATGAGCAAAAGTGACAAATTGCCGAAAAATTTATTCTCAATTATTTATTATCCAGAATACCCCCCCTGTCATCACGTACACGCAAGCACACACACAACAGATACTTATGGAGTGATGCCCTAACTGTTAAAATTATTGCACTGATATGATTGTTACCAGAGCCAAATTAACATCTCGACATTGCAGGTAAGAAGTTTGGTGAAATGCAAACAGCTAACAAAAACGCATCCGGGCCTTTTTTTTTGGGGGGGGGGGGGCCGATGAGATAATACCCGCTTCCATTTCAGTCTTCTCACGTTCATCAGTAGTTACTGGCTTGCGCTGATACTCTTCAAAACTACAAGCACCCATAATGGCCCCATTGTTTAATGGCCATACTCCATCGCTACTGATTCACGTCAATTGCTCGTTTGTTTTGGAAATAAATTGCGGACGGTTCGGCGCAAATGATTATGAGCAATCGATTCACCGAGGACAAACAACATCATTAATCCACTGTCAGTCGAAGTCCTGCGTCGAATTGATCTTATTAGAAGATCGAGACACTTGGGGCCAGGTATATATGTTGCGGGATCAGTTGTTTTCGAATGCAGAGGGTAGTGAATGTTAAGCCCCTCGTCATCATTAGCCCATGATTAAAGCAGGACGAAGGTGATTACGTCAGTCACGAAATGTTATCATCGAACGAATGTTACTCTAGGAATCTACAGATCTAAGTTCGCGTGACTATGTCAGTATACGACAAGTGCGGCTTGTAAGCACAGCTGAGTCGACTTAAAAAAAATAATTCTTCATGATATACTCGCCGAGCCTATTCAAAGCCCAGCAAGGGTACAGACCTTGAAAGCGCATCTCATTCTCAGCTGCGAATCCACACCAGGAACACGGGTCAAGGCAATGCCTCTCTGGCCGTACCTTAATTTGGGAGTAGGGGTAATCACACGTAAGACGGTAACTTACAAATGCCTAGCCCTCGTTCGTCCCTGCTCCAATCCCTTGTGCTGATGTACCATTTTTGAAGTCTTTGGTATGACCTGCCCGGGATTCTTCGCTGGTGGATGGCTGACGCTCTATCAATGGTGCCAACCACTCGGTGACATAGGTAACTTGTTATGACTAGCCCTACTAATACAGAGCAGCAATGCATCAACATTAACAGTTTCGAGTAAGCAATAAACCTTGCGCAAGATCGTGATACGTGGCGGATGTTGATCAGTGAGCATGTCGGATAGACGAGACTCAACCTACTACTACTACTAATGCTGCTGTACCTAGGACCTAATTGATTACTTGAACATTACACGAATCGCCGCTGTTTATCATTTTGCACACTGAACACCGTTCAACGTGCAATGGTTAATTGATAATAACCAGCACTGTTGATATGTTCTCTCGATCTTAGTACAACGTACTGCTGTACCTAAAAGTTCATCGAACGACTTACGAAATAAAATGCGTCTTAAGTCGTCGTGCGAAATAACCCGTAATCACCCGTACGTATGATAACTATCACTAACAGAATTCACAGTCTATTTCACGTACTCTGCTCATCTCTTATTGACCATGTTCTACCCCAATATGCTATCTAGAATCTTCCAATTACACAAAGTGCTGAACTTGCCACCTCCTCACCCCTTTCTCTTTTTGTAGACTAAACGTCTGCATATCAAGTGTTTCAAAAGTTGAAATTCGTCAAAAAGCTTGCAAGACAAAGAACAAGTCAGTGGCTTCCACGCCGCAGATATATCTACCCGCGATCGGGTTTCTGACACTCCCGAAGACAAGCGCTGACGCCCCGCCAGAGCCTCGATTTGGTATGTCGAGAGGATGCCCTCTATACGGCTACATGATCAATTTTTCTCCTGTCCAAGCATCACATGCCAGCATTCAAGGATTCCATCTCGCGCTGGACCCGGAGTTTGATCCGGCCGCATGGCCGCCCGAGTTGGTGTTGGCCCATTATATCAGGGGTCTTGCGAAGACTCCAGACTGGTTCTGCGGTGTCGGTGGAAGACGTCATGGAAGGTTGCTGTATGTTCGATACGAACTGAAAGGCCTTCGTCGATGAGTAAGGTACGTGAAATAGATTCATCAAAAAAAAAACGGGCAAGTAAATCCGTGAACCACGAATATAGTTACCCTTCCCACGTCTCACGGGCCTTCACGGGCCGGGAGTCTCTGTATTCGGAAACGGTGACAAAGCCCCTTGTGTATGGCGGCCTAGCCTGGGAAAAGTGAAGGACGATGGAGTACTTTGTGACTTTGTGGTAGTTGCCGGATACTCGGTAGCTTAGGGGTGGTGCATGGTCGATTAGGGGTGAGAATTCGAAGTTCACAGATTCCAAACCCGTTGTGTTTGGATGAGTTCTATATACTGAATGGTGGGAAACTAATAAAGCTGTACCTACCTTGTGTGGGGAGGGGTGCTAAGAACACTCATATCGATATCCGCATTACTACCATGAGTTAGCAGTATGTTTTCCAGATTCCCTCTCTTTCTCGTGAAAGGGTCGCTTAGACAGTATCCCCTGAACCATTCCAGATTATTTCAGAGTTTCATTGGTATGGTTTTCGATCGCCTAGTGTTAGTTCGTAGTGTCGCGCCTGGGAGGTATAGGGTCGGGTGTAAGGACGCAACCAGTTGCGGCCCTGAGCAGGTTGGGGTCCAAAGCAGTAATTAACAATTCCTCTGTGAGCTGAATGCTTCGTGTATGGAGGCCCTAATAAAAGTCGAGAGTCACGACTGCCACCCACTCCCCAACCTCTTCTGATGACTGTACTTTTACTTACCTCAACTCTTTTCATCAATTGCCATATTTATCGGCATCAATGAATGGTCCACATGTCCCAATAATGAAGTATATCTTAATGACTGCAATGAGCACCAATTGTCAACTGCAGAATATCCTGCATCATCTCCAGCTACGCCACAAATACCTTGGAAACGCGAACATGTAGATGAAAAGGCTGATTTAAGGATCATGTAGCCGCAATTCTGGTAAAGAGTCACACTTCCATTCTTTGGCACCTCGTCGTGCATTAGGTTGTTTTGGAGGTCCAATTTCATGGAGAAAAACGCCACTCTAGCTTTACAAGATTAGGAGTCGTTCCATTTTTTTGGAATTGGCATAGACGGAGAGTGAGTAGTCCTATTCTATGACTACTGTGAAAAAATGCCCTCTTTCTTTGGGCAATGTACCAACATCGTATAGACAGGAGTCACGGAACCTGACTATTCCACAGAGAGAATATGAATAAATAGGGCTGACAGTTCAGTTACAGTCAGCTCTATTATGTTACGCAATCCGTCGAAGGAAACAATGGATGTGGCATCGAAAGTTGATACTCACTATCTCACGTACTTCGCGGCGAGCGGATGAGTTTATATCTTCCTTGTTCGAATTGGACTATAGTATATTCAGTAAAGCACCAGTAATTTAAATGTTAACAGCTGATTATTCAATACAACAGCCAATCACAGTCACAACCGGCGTTGTAAAATCAGTTGGAACTGTACATACCTATCTGGCGCTGGTATCACTATTTGTCTTATCAGTTAATTTGATGCTAGTATATTTCCTTTTGCACTATTGATATTCTTTTATTTTCTGGCTGTAACATATATCTAGAAAAAGTTGCCACGCCATCAATGGCATGGCTCGTTCAAGAAAGAAATGCCTAAGCTGCTTAATCTTTACACATGCCAGTGTGAAAATATCCTACTGTAAGATCTGGCTAGTTATATGAGGCTCTGAAGAGACTCTGCTTCGACATCAACTGTCGACAATTCGAGAAGCACCGTCTTGTTTTTCATTTCTGTACCGTTCTACGAGCACTAAATGTCAAGCAATGAGCGGATTATCCAGGTACGCGAAATTCTGTTATTGATTCTGCTCAACAAATGGCGGGACCTAATCCGATCCGTCGTTTGAAACCCGGAGGAGACGCTGCAGTTGGCATTTCAGGTGAATTTATTATGATTTTCGCCGAGTCTGCAGGTCTGGGGAATTACATGCTCACGTAGGACGTAGGGGCGTCGTATTCAGCTGGGTGTAATAAATGTTGCAGACGGCAGGCAGATTTTGTCAGCAGAGGAAACAAAACATTGATAATGAATGAATTTATATAGCGCAAACATTGAATGACACGTACACGCTGCCAATACATGCTAGCCTAGCATTTCCAGGTCGTATGTTAGCAACGGTTATCCGATGCATTAGATGTACAATATTGTTCCTCGGTCCTTTTTGGAGAAAACAAATATCGGGCTTAATGTTTTCTGAACCTCTCTTGATTAACCTATTCTAGCCGTCTGGGTAGGCCTGACACTTACTTGACAACGTGAAAAAGGTAATTCAAATTTCATGAAAAGAAGGCCACAACCTCCAGTTAAAGTTATATGGATAGGGTGAGGCCGGAACAAATTCCTGCGGCCGGCTGGTGATGAGATTCCCATCCGGGATGACCTTTAATATGCCAAACTGTGCCTAAACCAAGTGCGTATACATGAAGATGACATGAGCGACGAGTATGTCAACATGAAAATAGCGTATAGCGTATATACTGATGTTTTTGGGGCAACCGCTATTGTAATGCCAGTATGCTCCTAAACTGAAGAGACTAAACTAGTGTCCTCCATACTTTCTAATTCCATTGTCCTATATGTCTTCATATAAAGTAGATTTCGGTGATGAAATGTATTTCTGCTCGCGTGAAAACACTTCATCACACGCTAAGACAAATATTCACAGCGGCATTACAAAACATTCTCCAATCTGCCAATCGGAAGACCATTTTGTGATTCGGTCTAAATCCCTTCGACTGTTCGAACAATTGCAACATCATTATATAGCGCTGATACCTAAACTCTCCAATTTGAACAGGGGACGTTTGTGCGGCACCTTGTCAAAGCTTTCTGAAGCCCTAGTAAAATAACTCAACACTGTCTGGAAGCCATGTTGAGACTCTAGAACTCTACAATCATTGAAATAATTAACCATATAATTACTGGTCATAGATTTCATCACCTTACAAACCTACAGGACTCACTGGCCTGTAGTTACAAGAATTAAACAGTTACCTTCTTTTTAATGAGCTTAACTCTTTGCCTTTCTCCAATCCTCAGGAACAACTTCTTAAGTTTCATGGCATAAATAGCTGACGAACGGAAAATTGGTCAGCAAGAAACTCTAGGAGGAATGGGTAAACTCCGTCCGGACTAGGAGCTTTACAAGTGTCTTCAGTTTCTCCTCAACCGTATACAGGTGGTACAAACAAGAACGAATCCTATCGGAGACCACCAAGGCTGCTCGTACCCTCCCCCCACCCCCCCCCCCCCCCCCCCCCCCCCTCCCTCGTCAATGGATCGAACAAATGGCTCAATGTGGTATTTGACTTCCTGCTTATCCAATACTAGCAGCGATGTTCCTCCAAAAGTCGAGTTTGACACCATAACCTGAATGCTTGACTAACTTTTGTTAAGCTTGGAACTGATCCGGATATGACAAGGAGCCCGACGACCGATCAACACGACACAAATTTCGCTTCCTTTTCATTGCCAGATGAACAATTCGATCCTGTCATCAAACAAGGCTTATTGCTCTTATACGGCTTTTTTCCCAATGCATGTACACTCTCAATACCTACACACTTAATCAAGGAAAACACGTGGGAAAAGACAACTTTTATTGAGCGTGTATGAAATATCGTTTATATTGCTGACATCTGGCCGACCGCTGGAAAGACGACTATTAAGAACCCTGTCAGTTGTGACACTCGAAACCTTTACCCCGCATCCAGTTTAACAACAGCCCCTCGAAAAAAGCACCAGCACCATTAAGGTGCATCCCATCCTTAATAGCGAGACGATCCCTCCTTCCCCAAAACAAGAAACATCCGCATTGAACCTGCTTTATCAAATGGACCTAATCAGATGAATATACTGCTGTAATGAATAATTATTACCGAATGATTATAATTCGATTAGTCAATCAGTACCATTATCATGACCAAACTGTCAACTGGATTCGGCCCAGTACTCAGGATCCAGGTAAGTTTGTGAGATTGGCGCCCGGTTGAGTGCTGAAGGATTGAACTGTTGAATACGCGAACCGAACGGGTCGTGGGACTTCACTTCACACAGGAAAACGTTCGGCTCGCTCCACAACAATTTTGTGGATGCTATATTATCAAATTATATTCTCTGCAAAGTGGGTATTTCAGGTTTCCGTGAACAATTGCTTGGTGTTGGTATACTATAAATATATAGCTGTGCTTTTGGTACACTGGTTGATTAGCAATTTACATGTGACTGTTTTTGTAACAAATACATTGCGTTCTAAATGCTGGAGTCATTGAAATGTTATGCCTTGTATATGTTAATAATCGCCCTCCTAATATAAATATTCCCCCTCCTCATTGACAGACACTGATTTGACTAACCTTGTATGCCTACAAATACATCAACCCCCCCCCACCCCCCCCCCCCCCAAAAAAAAAAAATGTGGGGTGGCGGTAATTGGATGGAGCATGATTCTTGGATGGAAAGTCGTTTAACAAATTGTCTCGGGCCCTAATGCGATTCAACTAAATATACTGCAACTCACTCCACCTCACAATACTTCACATTTCTCTCCTCGGATAATTTCCCCGGAATACACCCCTCCACCATTCAAAAATTCCAGGCCTACGGAGGCCCAGGAGGACCTTGTAAGAGATTACACTCTGTATACAGAATAAAGACTCTCTGTCAGGTTCACATCTTCGATCGGATATCCCTCAATGTTGGCAACATTTACTTGCAACTTTTCACTATTTAAAAGTACACCAGGCCAACAGACTGAGAAAAATTGAACTAAAATGTCCGTCCGTCCGGTCCCGTCCGTCATATTTTCTAATAATCTTCCGATTTGTCCTGGTTAGACAAGTTTTTTTTCTTATTTAGTGGTGGGCTATTGGTTCGCTATATCTTGTGGGGTGAAATGCATATAACAAACGTTCGCGTTATGTTGACAGTATGAACTTATGATCAAGGTACGATGTAAAGATTTCAAAAAGCCGCGTCCATCACGTCCCGTCTGTACGATTTGGATATCCAGCCCAGTTTTCCTTGGGCAGTTGGGTAAGCTCTATGCAGGTTATTTCTATTTCAATGATTTTTCATACACCAATAGGTACTTTGCACAATGTTTTTAAAGGGACCAAAATCAATTGAAAAAAATAGCTTTCAGAGATTCTTACTCTTCAGAAAATTAAGTGGTTTTTATCCTGTTCGTCACGCTAATTTCAAATTGAAGCATGCAGCCACCGAATTGCCATGTTCATTCTTTCTGTTTTAAAATAAATTTTTGTGTTTTTTCCTTCGCCCGTCATGCTAGAGCTAGCCGGTTAGCCTTCGAGAATGAAGTGCTCCAGGTGGGCTTTTCTGCAATGTGGAGAAGAAAAAGTGATGCACTCTGATAACAGATCCTCCCTGGTATTCCCATCAGTTCTATGGAATTCACAATCAATGCACAGCTCACGTGGAACGTTCTTATCTTCTAGGCTATGTCGGGTAGGCTAAAATGAATGAAAAAAAAATCTCTTTGCGATGTTGTTGTATACCGGTAATCTCAGCAGCCATAATTGTTTCTAGTCGAACGAAGCAGTGTATGTACGTCATTTTGGGTTTGAAGATGTTCGTCGTTATAAACGACTTCCTCTTGCCTGAATGTTTGCATGTTACAATTGAAGTTGTTTATAGTATTGTCCGATCAGACGCAAGTCGCATACGTTATGTCAGCTCATGTCGATTTTCATCTCTAAACAATAAACTGAGGGGAGTGGAAGACAAATTGGGCGTTTTCACTGATAATCAATTGGTTTTTGGTTTTTTTTTTTTTTTTTGGGGGGGGGGGGGGGATGTCAAACTTTGCGTTTCGAAAGACGTATTAACGAGTCAGCAAAAATTGAATTTGTATGACGTCAAATTATTACTGTATATCATACTTACAAGTACATACAGGTCGCCTTCTGAGCGCGGGCTGTCTGTCACTATACTCTGATCCTCATTGGGTCTGTGCTGCTGCCAGAAATTGAAAGTTGCGAACGATATTTTGATCTCTCCAATGTCTGTCCAGCCTTCGTTCAAAAATATTCACATTTGCAGAATTAACAACTTCCTCGGGCGAGCTGTTTCAGTTGCCATAAATTTTTGTTTGCCCTGTTACAGTACTCTTTGTTGTTGTTTTTTGCTTTTGCTGTGGCCTATGACTACGTGTTTGAAGCAATGGTGGTAGTGTTGAGTCATAAACTCCTGATGTCAGTTTGAATACTTCAATCATGCCCCCTCTTAGGCGTCTATATGCCAATGTTGGCAGCTTCTGTTTTTCGCAGACGGTCTACGTGGCTAATGTCTTGTAAACCAGGTAACATCTTTGCTGCTCTCCTCTGAACGTTTGCTAGTAATGTGATATTCTCAACTTTGTATGAGTTCCAAATTGCATTAGCACAATCCAGGTGCGTTCTGACTGAAGCTTGGACAGGATCAGAAATTTCCTTCTCTCTCTTTGAATGTTCATCATAGTTGAAATTACCCCTATTGTATCGTGAAGTCATGTTAACGTTGCAATCCCGAGTTCTACAAATGACATCGCCTCAAGAAATCAGGTATGAACTTCGAAAACTGTCACGGAGACTGGTATAAAAGTATTCACAGCGGTGTCGTAGGGGAGGGTTAACCCATTCCCCCCCCCCCTCACCAAAAAGAATGATCATTTCCCGAGATAAAATTCCATAGAAAAATATGGATTATGGACCACAAACTCTGACATCATATCAGGCACAACATAGCATCATCAAGTGGTCGCAATCAATCGGACTTCGAGTCGTTATCGTATCACCTCACTCCCCTCCTCTACGTCCGACCATTCACCTGCTTTCTCGGGACAAGATCCCAGTTTCAGGCCCATGCTCCTTTCTCAGCACATCATTGCTTGAGGTTAATCTTGCTACGTACAAGGACATTTCGTTTGTACGTCAATGGCTCGTGAAGTAAACTGGTATGTCATGAGAGCATACCGAGGAATACGTATGTCTAATTGACTGATTGATGGATCCGGAATAAGTTCCTTGCATTGCCGACCCTGTCCCCGCAGAGAACTGATGGCTATAACATAATCACATTATAAGACTTTGGAGCCTATGGAGTACCACGCGGTTTAGGTGATCTCCGGAAATAACACTCGATACAGTTGCACACCACCTCTTCACACATGTTGTACCTCCAACATGCTGCCATGTATGTCCCCCTAGGAAATAGACCCTTGTTTTTCCTTTATGAATTGATTATGGGGTTTAGCCTCCTTCGCTGGATCGTTTCCGCCCTAATCTGTAAGTACGCATTCGACTGTGTAACTTGTGTACATCTTACTAACTTCACGCCGTTGTCAGCTCGAAACATCACAGGTCAGATTATGGATTGGAGATGCCATGATGGGTTTGTTTGTTGGCTCCAAAACGAGTGAGTTGTGTATACCTGTTGAAAATTTGCTTGGGCTACGGCGCAGTGTTAATGTGTAGTGTGTAAGGCAATGAGGCAATATCAATGTAGGGCTGTAGGCAGGACGTTGCGAAGCGGGGGGAGGGGGTGGGGGTGGGGGGGGGGGGGTGGGCGGTAAATTTCAATTCAGCCAAAAGGAATATTTTTTTTAATGTGAAAAACGGTGAAATACAAAACAACAAAGAATTGTGAATATACTTTTTTTCTTATCAATATCGGATAATGTGCAAAAATTCGAGCGCTTCGCGCGCAACAACAGTAATTATCCCCGCAACACGGTACAGTGTTCGGGATATTATGGTTTTGGGACGTGTTGCCCGCCGTCTCCGCCGCCCCGGAAAACTTAGGCGTTAGCGCTCTCATTCTTTACACTTTATCCGATTGACCCAAAACTTGGTACAATGTCGTATGCGTAAAATATCGGAAATAAGTTCGAAATGGGCTATACATATATGTGTGCCTTATTGTGCAGGTTTCAAGTTCCGTGCGATTTCACCGAAACGTTGTGGTTGTGGGTAGTTGTTGGAGCGAAAAAACTGGTGAAATTTCAGGGATACGAGGTCAAGTTTGCATTTTTTTTTGGCATTAGCCTAATTGATAGCCAGAATGTTGTGATATTCAAACTTCATTGGATTGTAAGGAAACTTGGTGACTAGGGCAACTATCAGTGCCGATTGAATTTTCCTAATGTGCCGAGGTCACCCGAGGTCATCTTGCAGGACTTATTTGCTATAGTTGCCCAATTAGAAAATTAGGCAAATTTAGAAACTTCGTTGGATTCTCAGAAACTTGGTGAGTAGGACCTTATAACCCCCCCCCAGTCCCGATAATTTTATGAATGATTGAAATCACTGAAGATCATATGTGTGTTAATTTACATATTCGTTAGCATAATTAGATAATTAATGCATATTTTATCAAAACTTTTAGGATTTGAGCGAAACTTTGTGAATAGGAACTACTTCCAGTCCTGATAAAGTTATTCAATGGCATCAAGATCACTGAGGTAAATTGGGGACTAATTGCATATTAGTTGTCAGATCAGTCAAAAGATAAGTTTAATACTTTTTACGCAATAACATTGGGCATGTTCGTTGGAATGCCATATGCTTCTCGGAGTGGATGCATCACATGAGTGTGTAACACTTTCATAAGAGCCGCCATGTCATTGAAGGTCATTAAAGTCAATTAGGGGGTCAAAAATGATTTTGTCCTTGTCGGCAATAGCACTGGGTGTGTTCATCAGAATGCAAAATGATCCTAGGAGGGAATGTAGCACAGGAGGTAAACAATTTCTTCATAAAACTGTATATCATTAAAGGTCTTCCGGGGGTCACTAAGGGTCCAAAAACTGTTTTTTGGACTATAAAGCGGAGAATTGAATATCTGCGAAGGCTGATTGGTCCCATTGTGATAAATTGTTGACCTTCAGGGTGTGACCTAGACCTGAATTGACCTATGCGGGTGGTCATGGGTGAAAGGTCGGTCGACTCTTGAATAAATGTGCTTATTTAGGAGTTAACGGGCAGAAAAAATAGAAAATGGTATTTTTGGTATGGCGTAGAGCTTTGTGTGCTTTATGGAGGGAAACAACTCCCGCTCGATCGGAACGTACTTGTTAGTTCCAGGGGTCAAAGTTCACTTTTAACCTTTGTCGCAATAACTGGGACATGTTCATTGGAATGCAATATGCGACTAGGAGTGGATGCATCACATTGGAGTGTACAATTTTCGATAAAAACCGCCATGTCTTGAAGGTCATGTGAGGTCACTTAGGGGTCAAAAAACTGATTATAGTACATTTTCGCAATAGCGCCGGGTGTTTCATCAGAATGCAAAATGCTCCTAGGCTAGGAGTGGATGTATCACATGGAGGAGTAGTAACATCTCTAAAAAATGTCATATCAATGAAAGGTCATTTGGGGTCACTTAGGGTCAAAAACGTTTTGTGGATTAATCGCGAGCATTGATATTCGAAGGCGGATGGTTCACCATTGTGATATAATTGTTGACCTGCAATGTGTGTGACCTCTGACCTGAATTTGACCTCTGTCGGGTGGTCATGTGGGTGAAGGTCGAATCTGGAATAAATGTGCTTATTAAGGAAGTACGGCAAAAAAAATAGAAAATGGTTATTTTGGATATGTGATTGCGCTTTGTGTTCTTTATGGTGGGAAAACAACTACGCTTCGATGGACACTATTGGGTAGTTACAAGGGGTCAAAGTCAATTTTTTGCCTTTTTCGCAATAACATGTGACATGTTCATTGGAATGCAATATCTATAGGAGTGGTGCATCACATGGAGGTAACAATTTTCATAAAAACCGCCATGTCAGTGGAGGTCATTAAAGGTCACTAGGGTAAAAAAACTGATTTTAGTACTTTGTCGGCAATAGCCCTTGGGTGTGTTCAATCAGAATCAAAAATGCTGACGAGGAGGGATGTAATAACATGGAGAGTAACAATTTTCATAAAAAATGCCATATCATTAAGGTCATTCGAGGTCACTAGGGGTCAAAAAACTGTTTTCTGGCTAAACGGAGAATGAAGATCTGCGAAGGATGGAGGTTTCACCATTGTGATAGAATGTTGACCTGCATGTGTGTGACCTCTGAGATGAATTTGACCTCTGTCGGGTGGCAGGTGGGTTAAGGTCGAATCTTGAATAAATGGATTATTTAGGGACGCACCTTGGTCCGGGGCGGCTGTAGGGGTGCCCATACAATTAACAAGTGCATTATGGACTGACCATGTACCAGTACACGTGTCGCTTCACAAGTCTATAAATGTCTTCTTTCCACGAAAGTGTACGTGTTCATGTTCACCCAAATTTCTGGAAGAAGAGATGCGGGGAGATATATACGTATGGCGGCTTACCCGCCCGCCATGTTCTAGTTCTTCTTTCCATTAACACGATATTTACAAACGACCGACGTGATTGGCTGTCGGTCATAGCATTCAATTGTGTAGATTGTCATGTTAGATATTGGGTAGGGATATATTCGCGTACACCGCTACAGAAATGGGCCTAGCTTGTAAAAATCTGCGAATGAACCCTCAGGTGGAAATCCGTATGCCGCGTTCTTATGAGGAGTACAGGAACCCTATCGTTTTGGTTGTAATTCGGGGGTCAGACTCGGCAAGAAAACTTGGGAAAATTGTGAAAAATTGCAATTTGGTCGATTTTAGCTCGTAACACGAGAGCTCGCAACACTGGAGGATCGAGTTTCATACTTGTATAGGGGTTCCCGTAATGAGTAAGATCCTATGTTTTGGGGTAGGTCAAAGGTCATTGAGTCTAGAACGGTCAAAAGTCAGAAATTTTTTAAACCGATGAGTCCAGAATACTGGTCCGATCAGGTTGAAAAAAGCGGTATGCCTTCTTATGAGGAGTCAGGAAACTTTTGTGTGTTTGGTGTGAATCGGGGGGTTAAAATTCGAGGGGATGAGATGAGAAATTCGTTGGAAAAAATTGTTAATCAAATTTAGACTGTTAACACATAATGACCCCAACTTGGAGGTCAAGGTCATACTTGGTATGTCGATGTTCCATCCCGAGGTATAGGGATCCTATCGTTTCGGTCTCAGGTCAGAGGTAGTCTGTGGTAACAGAGGGTAAAAGTGTGAACACCTTGTAAACATGATGAGTACCGAATGTTGGTTCCGGTATGATCAGGTAGAAATGTGGTGTATAGCTATCTTATGGAGGAGTACCAGGACCACATATTGTTTTGGTTTAGGGCGGGGCGACAGTTAGGTCAAAATTGAAAAGTTGGGAATAGTAAATATTTCTGCCCAATTTTGGCTTGTAAACATGATAACCAACTTCAACCTGGATGGATTGAGGCCCATACTTGGTATGTATGTTCCCAACAATGGAGGTACCTGAAACCCTATTGTGTGGGGTCAGGAAAATTGTATCTGAGGGTCAACATAGGTCAAACGTTCTAAAATCTTGGAAATTCAGTGTGTAAGGAGCTTTCTTTATCAAGGAGTATCGTGAACACTATCGGTTGTTGGATAAATGGGAAAATTTGTCAGACGGTTATGTTTGCCCATAATGAGTGGTGCAATCTCCATCTGTCCTTGTGTGCTAGCTGCTATAGTTTCAGAAAAGAAAGAGCAAGGAAATCCACTAAGCCTTTGGCTTTCCGGTTTTACCTCAGGCTAGTTGCAATTTTGAATTCTGCATGAGATTAAAATATACAAATGGCGTCCTGGATAGCAGCTGAAGGCGTGGGACAATGAGAGGAAGCACCGTCCCCTTCTTAGCCCTCCAATTCGGACAAGAGAAGGTTACCATGTCAACTGGGAGACAGCCGAAATGATTTTATAAGAAAAGCTTGATAGATAATATCAGGCAGGAAATTGATCAAAATTTGGAACTATAGGCGTCATAGGCGTACTGCCGATCCATTTTATTCTGAAGATGCGAAATGCGAGGAGGAAAAGTGACAGACAATTCGTTAAAAGTTGGGCAGCGAGAAGGCAAAAGTGAAAAAAATTGGCCTACGTAACCTTCGGCCAACTTCTGCTTAACGGCCCAAATTTGTAGAATGCCAGAAAAACATGCGAACGAAATTTTTGCGCGCGCGTACCATACGTCGGTGACCACACTCAAAAAAAATTTCGAGCAAAATTTGTCGGCCCCAAAATTGGAATGTCCGTATGCCTATGTTGGGCGGGCGCTGTGTTAATAGAATTTCACCACTCCAAAAAAAGAGCCTAATACGGTCCATGGACAGATGGAAGCTCGGACAAAAAACACAAATCTGAGTAGCAAGTAGTTGCACCTAAGGATGGGAAAATGCAAAATTATTTCTGGAACGAAATGAATGTTTAGAGTGCTAATGCATCAGATTGCATCTGTGGCCACCTGAAATGCAAAAAAATTCTAGAGTGGGAGGAGGGGGTTCCTCTGAAAAGTGAGATTTAACCCTTATTAGCTTCTTGCTGCCCTCGGATGCGATTTGGCAGAGGAAAAAAGCACAAAGATTCAGAGCAGAAAATCGCATCTAGGGACATGTGAAAATGGCGTGAAATATTTCTGGGACTGAAGTGAAGGAGTGTTTTGGATGCCACCATTGCACCAAAATTGATCTAAGGCCCCGGAAAATGCAAAATTTTGCAACTGCTATGTGTCAGTAGTTGAGTTCGGGGACGAACAACGGAACAATACCCTCAATTCCCAAATACCGCGAGTGCCACAACTAGGAATTGTTGGAAAGGCGAAATTATTTCTGGAATGATGACGTGAAGCTAAATTGATGGAGTGGAAAATGCACTAAATACAAGGCCCCGGAAAAAATGCCAAACTTTTACAAAGGGGAGGCGGGAAGGACACCCCCTCCCCTTGTTAGACCCGTCCCCCAGATCGGTCTCAGACTTCAGTCCCCCCCGCTCAGACTGACGTTCCTGCGACACTGAGTGTCACTTAGATTCGGCACTCCTATCGTGGATGTATGGTCCGTTGTGAGCTGGGGACGACCAACCGGCCACTCTAAACTCTCAATCTCTCTCAACTCTCTCTTCCACAAAAATACGGCCTATATTGTAATTATGGGCTGATCTCGATTGAGTTTCACTGTTTGGTTAAACCTCCCGCTCAAAATGAATATTCGGAAGCAGATTTTATTCCTAAAATGGCATATTTCATGCTTCACTGTGGTTCAATTGCTTCGATTCAGTTGACAGTTAGGTAAAATTCGTCATCTATTCAGGCTTCCTGCTAGTTGAAAAGAAATTCTCGATTTCACTTCCATTTTTAGAAAAAATAGATGGGTCTGGAACTTAGTGTGTTGTTGTTAGAACACTGTCAGAGTTTAACGTTGTGCCTAAGATAGGATGAACTAGAATCGGGTGGTCGTAACACGGTGATGTTCACATTCCGGGAACTTCTTTATTTTATTCTGTGGTAATAATCAATCAGATATCACTTGAAGATTCTTGCCCCTCCCACTCATGTCCCGGTCAGTGCAGTGGGGAAATGAAGGGAGTTAGTTATGGTTTTTTTCTCTCAAATCAGTATTATAATTATAAAAACTTACTTCGTAACTAGAATTCGAATTAATTCTGAGACCTGTCTTGCACATTTTAATTAAAACCAAAATTTTGGCCCAAAGTGGGTTTTCCGCCCTTGACATTTTGTGCCTGATTGCCAACCTGCATTTGTTTACTTGCCAGAACATTTTATTGTTAGGAAAATTTGAAAATGTTAATCCAGTATGTTTCGTAATTATATCTTCAGTAATAGTGGAAAAAATCGCCCAGAGAAAGAAAAAAAAACTCCCAAAATGGCGAAGGTTCGGGTGCCATTTCAAGAGAAAAACGTATGTTCTGTAAATATTTGGACTCATGCGAAAATGAACCATTGTAATACCACACACACACGCACAAAAAAACCAACGGACACTTTGCTAGTGTACCTCACTGCTGACCCACCCGGCACCCATGAACACCCACATAGGGTACCTCAAGGGGATAGGTTTCTTAATACACCACAATTGTACTATAAAACTGGTTGCTATGACAAACAAGCAACAGTGAATGGGTTGAAACGGCAAAGTGGATACAAAGTGGATATCTCATCCAGTCATCGGGGGCCGATGAGTTTACAAAATGATGGCGAAAATAGGGAGGGAGGTAACCACCATGAACAGACCGCTCCCATTTTTTCCACACCTCGATATGGGCCATTCACCCCAATCGGCAATCCCAAAAGTCTGTAGATTGAACACACCTATTGCTGGAAAACACAAAATGTTATTTCACTCATTCTGACACAGGATAAATGACGATGCATGGACAAAACCTACTAATTTCGGAATCCTATCGACTGAAAAATGAGACATTTTTAATATGGCCGTATCGATGTGGGAATAAAAAACGTACGGGTGGGATCGATTCGCTCAATTTTATTCTCACCCTCGATTAAGCAATCTGCCATTTGAATGTTCACAATATGTCATGGTTCGTCCGCCAGGTTAGGGTATTTCCTTCTGAACTAAACAAGAATCTACCGGAAAAAAAGTTATTAGTGCTTCGGCGACTAAGGCATGGCTAATAAATTTCATTCAGGGAGTTTTCTGCTAGAATGAATTTGTCCTATCAAAGTATTAAATGGAGGAACTCCCAAGAGCGATATCCGTATTAAGTCCTCTGTTCAGGCTATTGTGTTCACACAGACGGAATTCCCCAATATGTAATGAAACGAGCTGTCCTCGTAGGGTTCAGGAGCAACCAATCTAATGATGGGAAAGGAGGTTGATTTATCAAAAAACAAAAAAAATCACATCACCCACCTGGAGTAGTACAATATCAGCCTATATGATTGGCTCTTGTCCTCCAGCATAGGAAAACACTATACGCTCCAACCCATTGTATTAACGTATAAACCGTATAAGAAGCTAGCACAAGGTACACAAGTTCGCGCCCTATCGTCCCACCCCTACTTACCACAACATCACCCGCATTTGGTGCGTTCCCACATTACCTTTCCCAAAATTTATTTTACTTATTCAACAATGGTGTCTTACTTTAACTTCTCACCTACATACCACCCATGCCATTAGAAAGCCGGGTCACCGTTCCCGTATTCTATGCATAGCTCTAAAAAACATAAAAATTAATAAGAATTCCGTTAAATTAAAAAAGACCAAGATCCCTGACCGTTTTTTCAGCTTGCTAAACAACCACCGGTCATCACATAGTGCGAGAAACTCATTTCGAGTATTTTGTTTATGGGGTAGTGTCCTAAGAGATGAGAAGCCCGGGAGAGGTCAAATCCACTAACTTGAAGAAAAAGCAAAGACAGCAGGAAAATGTTCGCTGCACATTGAATTGTCAAGGGTTCAAACATATTGTTGGTCATTCCATCTCTCACTCGAGTCATTGGCTGGATCCCCTTCCCCCCACGGTGACGCCATTGAATACGGTTATGATGAGATTTACTCTAAACACTCCAAATGAAACATTGCGATAGAACCTTCTATTTGATTCAACAACTTATGCTAAATATCTCGTCGGCTGATGCTGACGATTTTTCACAGTCACGCCATCAGCGGCGTATTGAATGTGTGAAAACACGGGCGCCGTTGGGTGAATCTCTGCTGGAATCTTGTTGCTAGGATCCTGTATGTAATACTGATTTTCCTGAAGAACTGACGCAACTCAACAGTTTTGACGGAGCACATTGACGTAAATAACACGCGACCAGACGGCATAAATCCAGGCATAATTCTAAAAGTTTAAGGGAAGTAGTCGTCCCCCCCGGGTATCCCCTTACATGTTTTTTTGCACCGCGCTTTGTATGTCGCTTTTCAAGTTTTTGATGACCTAATGTTAGAATGACGACTCTCTATGGTCGCTATCATGTAGGGCTAATATGCAATTTCCAAGTTTCAAACATGGGTTGATACTCCCTAGTGGTAGCGGATTTAATTTAGTCCTCTCTTTCTTATCCTTATCGCCGGATTTCCGGATTTCGTTATTATTATTATTATTATTATTATATTATTATTATTTATTATTATTATTATTGGCAGTATTGCCATAACTACAGTTGGTCAATGCAGCGCGGTTCTTACGGGGTCTAGGGGGCTTTAAGCCCCCCAAAATTACCTCCCACCCCCCAAAATTCCTCGATTTGATCTAAAGTAAAATACGTTCAACCAAAAATTGAATCGTAAGCAGAATGACAACTGACAACATCAATTCATGCTACAGAAAAACACTATTTATAAGCCAAGCAACCCTAAGACTTCAAGGAACTTCCTCCTCGGCTTGACCACAGGCCAGACAGCAAGTCCCACAATCATGGATTCCCTTCATGGCGTCAACAGGTGGGGGACGGGGGGGATCTGTCCCCCCCCCCCCCCTTTCAAAAGTGTGGGGGAGGGAATCATATCGTTGTCCCCCCCCCCCACTTTGTCCGGACCGTGATAAAAAGTAATAGGCAACATGCCCGATTTTGTTCACTAAACTAGTGGTTCCCAACCGGGGGAAATTTCATTCAAGATTTCATGGGAGAGAAAAATGTATACAAAGGTAATCATTTTGCAGGAGTTTTCAAGTTGTGAATTCTTCTAGTTTACCAGCGCACTTACATAGCAAGTTGAAACCCTTTCCCACATCTCCCCATCTATCACGCTCACTATAATGAATTTCATAAGGAGAACGGCTTCACCGAAAGGCAAAGAGGGAAATGGGGAGAAGAAAGTTGGGGAACCACTGATTCATTTTTGTCTAACCCAAACAATAATGCGTTGGAATCGTCTAAAGTCCACTGATTGCGGACCCCAGTTGGAGATTCTGGACCCGACTTGGGCGGACTGAAGTTTACCCACTGCTTCTACCGATTCTCGAATTTTTAATCGAATAGGCAAAAGTGCATCATTGTTCAAGTGTTTCGCGGCGCATGGCGTTTTTCTTCCAGGCGTTGTAGGCTACTAAAATATGCGATGTAATGCTTCGATCACTTTCGTTCACCCGATTCATTCAGAAAGCCTTGATGCATACTTTACTGCCCCCCCCCCCCTCCCCATCTTCGAGATGAAAAATTCGTGGTGGAAATTCGTTGGGAAAATATGGAAGTAAAAGAGCAATATGTGGAAAATTTCCTGAATTTTTCGCAGTCTTTTCGATAAATGCCCCGGAAAACTGCATTTTTTCGCGCGCTCCGCGCGCCGGTATGTCCATTACCGCCTTGTAAACTTAGGGTACAAATTTTCTTCTCCCAATTTTGAGTGGTCCGTACGCCTATTGCCTTTTCCCTTCGATCTCACCAAGAACCGTTCGGTAGACCCCTGGATCCAAACGCAAACAAAGCCAGAGTTAAAAGTTAATAAAAAAAAAATAAAAAAAAAAAACATTTGTGATACTCTGTAAATCATCTTAGTATGCACAATGACGACTTTTTTGTCTTTTACTCAAATCCACATGTAGTGGGGTAGTGAGCTTGGCAAGTGCCGTCCGTCGACAAGAGGTATAGAATATGAAAATTTCTATTGCACTCGCGCCAACCAATGGTGGCGCTCCGCTGAGTTGGTCATTTGCATTCGATGTGTCCCCCACCACACTTGTCGAAACACTCCGACAGCCCCTGATTCCCTTCAATAATGTCGACACTTTAAAAACTTTTTGTCACAACCAGAACCGATAATTGCTCTAAATGGGAGGATTATCCAACACCCAGAATGGAAGCGGAGAGAGGCCGTTTCCGGTGATCTGGCAGTTCCGAGATTTTCAAAAAAATTTTGTACGCACGCGCAACCTATGGTGGACGCTCCGCTTATATAGTTACAAAACTATTCGCCCCCCCAAACTATTTCCCTAGAAAAACCGCGCATGGTCAAATGTCCCGAGTTTTTCCGGATTGAGGTTTTTTTCGTTGCAGTCTATGTATGTGTTATTTACTGGCGTCGGTCATTGATGCAAATGTCCCGACATTTCACTAAAAATCTAGGGCTATCGGGATGGCTGTAATCCTGGGATTATGCAGGGCATCTCATGTCATTAATACAAGCGCACGGCACAGCAATCTTCCTTATTGAGGGAAGGGTGGGCTGAGGAGTCAGTTTTATTCCAAGTCTGAAATTTGGCCGGAATTCTATCGCAGCTCATGTATCTACAATTTATTGGAAAGCTCTCTCCACACGAAGCCTTCCGAATATTGTAAACTTTTGGGCTTTGAGAAGAGAAGAAACGGGCACTCAACTGGCAAGCAATTATTTTCTAGTGTTCGACTTACAATTCAGCAATGGCTGAATGTTGCATGTTTATGCCCGAATTCTAATCGCTGAATCGTAAGGAACAGTACGCCCGTGCAGTAGCCGTCTGTCAGTCCGTTCTACTAGAGACATTTTTTGTCCTTACTGGCAGATGGAGGCAGAAGGAATTAGGCAGTCATGCAAAATTTATGTATGCGTGTGTGTGTGGTGTGTGCGTGTGTGTGTGTGTGTGTGGGTGTGTTGGGTGTGTGTGCGTGTATGTGTGTGGGTGCGGGTGCGTGATGTATGTATGAGTTATGTGTATGTGGGTATGTGTGTCGTGTGCGTGTGGGACAGTTAGTGGTACTTGGTACGAGGGGGTCGTCATTTTTGGAGTAGATGATCCCAGCTGGTTTTGGGGGTCACGTCCAATGTTACCAAAGTCAACAGAGACGAAGTCCGAAAACAATTTTAATATGAGGACTGTGCAACGAAATAATGGTAGAGGGCTCCTACTTGAGGAAGGTTGTATGTGAAGTAGATCTTCCCTATGTTTTGGGGTCAGGTTCAGTATACGAAGGTAAAGGGTCAAAGGCTGGAGAGTGTGAACACAAACACACTGTGCAACGAAATTATGTAAAGAGTTCATACTCGCATAATTGTGTAGATGATCCTTGACGCTTTGGAATCGGGTCGAAGGCACCTAAGGAAAACAGTCCCATTATAAAGGCAGGACCTAAATAATCCTTTCATAATAATCCTTTATTTGCTCAGTGAACGCCAAGGAAAAGCACGCAGCGCAGGGTCTGTGTGATGTATTCTAACGTTTCGTGAATTGGGTCAGAAAGGAGGTCCATCTGCGGGGCTGGCTGACGAACAAGGGGAAAATAACGCAAAATAACATAAATAACGCGGTGCTGCTGTGCCCATCAAAGTGTTAGCCGGACGCCTGTGGCGTCCGCATAAGCAATGCACTTGGTGAGAATATGCCAAACACAAAATGAAAACATGTCTGGGAATATGTATGTGATCCCGCTCTGAAAAGTGGGCGTGGGGGACACATCGAATGCAATTTACGATCTGAGAAGAGCGCCACCTAGGTTTGCGCGAGCGCCCAATTGGAAAATGTTTAAGCTTTTCAACATATAGATCGCCGGAAACGGTACTTGCCAGGCTCGATAGCGCCCATATGCATGTGTGATTTGAGTGAAAGACAAACAAAAAGGTTATCATTGTGCATACTGAGATGATTTATCGCATATCACACATAGTATCTTTTTATTACCTTTCTACTCTGGCTTTGTCGCGTGGGATCCGGGGGTTTACCGAACGGTCCCTGGTGGGATCGAAAGGAAAAGGGAAAAGCAACAGGCGTACGGAACCCTTCCAATTGGGGGTAAGAAGAAGTCCGCGGTGATTTATTTTTGAAAATTCAGGCATTTTCTGACTTTGCCTTTTTTCCATGAACTTTTGCCCGAATTGATCATCTCTGAGAATGGGTGGGAGGGGGGGGGGGGGGGGGACAGTCTTCCCACAAGGCTTCTGAAATTATCTGAGTAAACAAAATTATCCGAAGCATTCAGTCGCAATTTACACGCCTAAGGGGGAAACGCCATCGCGAGCGAAACACTTGAAAATTAGGCAACTTTGGCTGTCGGATTTAAAATTCGGGAACTCTGTAGTGAACATGGGTAATCTTCGAATTAGTGAACTGAGACGATTTTCAACTTGATTATTGTTTTGTTAGACAAAAATTGAATCAGTTTTAAACGACGCTCAATTATGATTATCACACTGTGAATCACTGCATACCCGCTATAATAAAATAACTAGGCACACGGTACACGTTCACTGGTTCGTAGATTGGGGCAAAACAACTTACCCAGACTCAAAGAATGTTAGGGGATTTCATTGCAGTTTATATGCACAACACTGACTTAAATCAGTATGATGCGCGCGAATTTTTGTGTGTTTTGGAATATTTAATTAGCAAATTCGGCCACCATTTTACATTGCTCACATTTCTTCCATTATTTCTCCGAATTTGGGTATTTTCGTTCGTATTTTCACTCTCAAATTTTCCTGCAACCCCCGACCTAGTCTCGGATATCATGACTGATTTGCCCCATGATGGTTTCCTGACGCATCCGTGATATACATTACCATCTTGGGCATAGTCACATTGTCACCTAACTTGGGATTGAAAATTTCTCTCATGCCCGACTTGTGTAAATTTTTCCCAATTAACGATATGCGATGTGTCTGCTAGGACTGTTTCCAAGGGCGCAGTCTATGTGGGGGGGGGGGGGGTCCGTACATATGTATTTTCACTCAAGACCTCCTTGGACCCTTAACTTTCAGCCAGGAGAAAGTTGCGCCCTTGATTATTACGCAAAGCCAATTGTGATGCCAGTGCAAGCTTGGTTTGAACACATCAGTGAGCAATTTGGTCCTCATGCAATCATAGGCGACTTTAGAATAATTTATTCGAAAGGAAGAAATGCTGATGAACTGGCATAGGCGTACGGGACCCTTCTAATTTTGGTCAGAAAATGTTTTGCTGAAATCTTGAAAATAGAACGACAGAAATTTGCATGTTTCAAGTTCCGGGCGTTTGATTGAGAATTCAGGCCAGTCAGCAGACATTTGGGCATTTCCTCCACTTTTGCTTTCTTCGGTCCAAAATTTTTACCTGAAATATTTTCATTTTCTGCCCAAATTTCTCATCTCAGAAAAACTTTAAAGGGCTACGCGAATTGGTAAGTTTGAGCCAGAGGTCAAAGCAGTTTGGATTTACAATTAGTAAATTGTGAACAAACTATCTAGCCTAGTACTCTGTCCAGACTAGGGCGTAACTCAAAATGATTGGGTGAAGGTACTTTTGCCCTGCGGTATTAGGAAGTGCCATGTGATTTCATGTTGCAAAAAAGTAAAAAAGTAAAACTAAATCGGTCAAATGAGTTAGATTTATAATTTTATGTTTCATTCTGTCGGCGGCAGTGACGTAAAACATTTATGACTAGGAGAGGGGCTAACATTATAAGGCCTTGTTAGAGGGGCTCCTTCGAAAGTTTGGCTTTAGGTGCAAATCCCTGCTCTAAAATGTGCTGACCACCAGTTCTCTTCTTTTGGTTATTGGTCTGAATCCTACCTTCCATGGGACCACCGAATGCCCTCAGTTGGGGGGCCAGGGGACAGGCCCTGACAGCGAACCCGTCATGCCCGTAAGCCCATTCTAGAGAACCAGGTTTATAAATCCTGTTTTGCCTCGTACCTGTTTCTTTCGACGGAAATTGACTGAATATCACAAAGTTGTTCGAATTTTGTTGCAATCCGTGAAGGTAGAACACACAAAAGTCGAGAGATGCTGGTTCCGCACGGTTTCCTGGTATGGGCCTAGAGTTAAAAATGTTGCGTTTAGAATTACACAATTCTTGCCTGGATTTTGTTAACATACATAGTCTTCCTATAAGCGCATTACAATGTAGGAAATATCTCGATACGATCCACAATTTTTTGGCTGTCTCGTGTCGGACTATGGGCCATGAGTGTTTTCGTGAAATTGAAGTGCAAGATATGTATTGTTCGAATAGGAGTGCATCGTATATCGATTCCTTCACGGCAGCTGGCTAGAAATGCCACGCCTAGGAAGCTTATTTGTAAAAATTCGGTAACAGGAATTACAAAATCGCACTGAAAATTGCACGGAATCTTATAGCTTTTGTGCACGTTGTCTACAATACTGACAGAGAAACACTAACAGGATGCCGAAACGGACGGAATTTCTGCATATTTCTTGGACAATCGATAACAAGGCAATCGCCCCCAGTGTCTCACCTGGTTGCGCGATCAGTGTTTCCTACTATTAGTCACCATGCAAAAAATACAAGGCATTCATGTATCGCTTAAAAAGAGTTCGGTTATTAGCATTTAACAGAAACAGGCCTATAATCAGGGCCCAATTTCAAATCGGACGGGACTGATATTGACAATGTTACTAAAGGAGTAAAAATTCTAGTGGAAATGGGACTAAAAATGACGAATTATGCAGATTGAGGCAATTTACCAAGTTTTACAAAAATCCGGCAAACTTTAAAATTGCGCAAAATAATGCAAATTAGACACGTTAAAGGACCTCCAATGACCCAGAATCCATGATAAAATTTGGAACTAGGTGAACCATACCACCAGGTTCATAAAACAAGCAACTTGAAGATTCGTATAAATTATGCAAATTAGGTACGTCGAATGATCTCTATTGACCCCGAATTTTTTGGCTAAAAGTTTTGGGGACTGAAGGTAGACCATATTCACCAAGTTTCGTGAAATCCGGGGTAGCAAACTTTTGAAATTTCGCTAAATTTGCAAATTAGACGACTTAATCACCATATTTTACGCTGAAAATCTAATCAGTTCATCTACCTAATCCCGCATTATTGCCAAACCAAGTCACCATAGCACTACGGTTCATCCGCTCTCTAACGAGCCTAAGCAATAAATTGACATAAAATAGGCTAATTACCTTACTTAATAGTGACGTTGTGCCCTAAACTAAGAGACGTGTTCACCCAACCCCGATGTTACCCTGAGAATTTTGTCACAATTGCACCTTAACGAAAAGATTTAAAAAAAGATAATCCTGTGCCGGACTGTGGACCACACACACACCACACACACACACGCAATAGTGACCACTAAGTCTCCTCCTGAATTGCATTCAGGCGAGACAAAAAAAGGAGAGGGTTCGGGGAGACGGGAAGGGTCGTATATTTCCGGCCCTGATACGGCCCCCTACATTGTTTCTTAATATGTTGTGTCTTATATCAGTGCAAAAATATGTTCAAACTCTCGAAAAATGTGAGTAGTAATTAATATAGCTCAATAGTAATAACAACCATTTGTATTAGTTCTGAGAGTGCTGTTGCAAAATAGGTTTTCGCCCTGGCAAAGTCACATTTTCGCGAGTTGGAGGACTCTAGAACCCAATGACCGACCTCCGAGTTCCGCAGCTATGTCGAGACAGCTTGAGTGAAGAGTGTGATTTTGCCACGGTTCATTGTGGATAATTTATTTGGAATGTATTTCCAATTTTGAAAATTTCGAAAATCTGGCTATATGTAAATGGCATAAACACGATAGGTAAACATGTTGTTGAGGGAGACATGCGAAATAAAACTCTTGCTGAAAGTGATACGACGTTTTGCCGGGAACATGTGAAAAATAAGTAGCCTATGTTATAAATCAGAAGGCGTATGAAGGAAGCAAATATTTTCCAGGCAGCGCCCATTACAATTATGTTCGTATTGGCCTCTACAATTTGGACTGGACCACAAAGTCCAAACTTGACAAGATTGACAAGCTTTTATCGGGCTTTCGACAAGAGAAATTGGCAACTGGTGACGACTGCCTGGCAACTTTGGCAAAGTTCGCGCCTGCCTGAATTCTGCCTATTATTTGCCCAAGCGGTTGTTCCTCGATCTGTAAACTTGCTTTAACTCCCATGATGTGTTTGAACAGTCTGACTCCTCATCCGGCCTCGTATGCTCAACGACGCGCTTCCTGTTATAATCAAGTGACATTTTATTGGAAATGTGAATCGACCTTTGTTTTCGAAGAAAACTCTTTTAGAATAGTCTCACTTAGGTTTCTGAGTGGGAAACTTGCATAGAAGCTTCATATCGCAGAACATGCCTTCAAAATGCATTGTTCACGACACAAAAGAAACAAGAGATCTTTGGCGAGTGTAGACGCGGCAGCGCGCGAACATTTTTGAAAATCAGGTTTCGAATAAAGGCCACGTGTTGGTCTTGCGAGCTTTTTTCTCAATATTTTCATCCCACCCATACGTGTGTAAACGTACGGTAATTCCTGTCTTCAATCGAAGATCAAAAGTTGGGGGGTGGGGGGGGCATTTGATATGATGTCCCCTCACTTCGCAAAGTAGAGGCCCTGAATTTCGGTCTATTGTTATGGTTAATGTCATCCTCTTTAGAGTCACCATCCCACTTATATAGGCGGGCAGTTTCGACGGATAACAACCACACCAATCGCGGATAGCAACGAAATGAAGCCTTCATTGGTCAACATCGTTTCTCTCATCTAAACCCTAGCCACAGAAGATGACACGAAATAAAGCCTCCATTGGGCAACATCGTGGATCTTTCATCTAAACACCCTAGCCCAAACAGAGGATGACACGAAATAACCCTACATTGGGCAACATCGTGGCTCTTCATCTAAACCCCCGTAAGCCAACAGAGATGGACGAAATAAAGCCTCAGGGGGCCAACCTCGTGGCTCTTCATCTAAACACCTAGCTCAACAGAAGATGACACGAAATAGTGCTTCCATCGGGGCAAACTAGTGGCTCTTCATCTAAACACCCTAGCCAACAGAAGATGACACGAAATTAACAGCTCCTGGGCAACTCGTGGTCTTCACGAGAGCACCCAGCCAACAGAAGAGGGCACCGAAATACAGCTTTCATTGGCAGGGTGGCGCGGGGGGTGGGGGCATGGGGAAGGCACTCCCCGTCGGAGAAGCCTGGACCGTTTGTGAATTTTCCCATTTCGTCGGGGAGCCTGAGTGGGTACAGACTAAAATTGACACACCCCGACGAGGGCCTATGCCCCGACAGTATAAATTTTCCAACCTTCTTGATAACAAACAAGACACAAAACTGTGTAGTGACTCCTTGCCATATCTGGAGGGCTATATCTAAGTAATGGCCAAACCAGAAAACTTGTATTACCCCTGATTAGATATTGGTTGGTTTACTTGAATTTCTATATAGTCGCACACTCGGAATTCCGTAATATACCTTTTCCTTCAATGCCTTTCCATGCCCTTCCCTCCCTTCAAACTACTTTGTAGAGAAAGAAACAAATGGACCTCCCCATCACCAACTGAAGTGTTATTCATTCTGACAAAGGTTTGAAAATCACAAAAATAAGCAAATTTGACCTCCGGTGATTTCAAAATAACCTGAATTGGTCAGGGACAATGAAGCTCATCCGCAAGTTTCGTTCACCATAGACAACTTTAAATTTTGCGTAGCCTATGCAAATAGTGGGATGTCGCAGTGATACAAAGTCAACAGGAGTCAACCAATGGCTATTGCCAAATTGCCCGTAGAATCCAATGACCCCTGCTTCTCACTCGGTTAACTACTCAGATGAGCTTTGACCGCCACACAGGTCGGGGGGGGGGGTTTGGAGAGGGCAAAAAGTAGAGTAGTCGGCAGTTTCAAGTATAGCCAGGTTTGCAGGTGGTCTTATCAGAGGTGTCCACGATGACAACCGTGTTCTTCTTGAGCAGGGCTAGATAAATTACGGGTCATTCTGTCATTGACCCCAGATGTAAAGATATCGGTTCGCTTGTCTAATTAACGTTTGATTTTCTCAACCAATACCGACCCTTCGATTCCGCCGCTATGTCGAGACGCTTGGAGTGAAGAGTGTGATTTGGCACGGTGCCATTGTGGATAATTTATGTGGAATGATTTCTAATTTTGGAAATTCGAATTGGCGGCTATATTTAATATAGGCATAACAAATAGTTAAAAACATGTTTTGAGGGAGACATGCGAAATTATAACTCTTGCTGAAAGTAAACGGGCGTTTTGCAGGGAACATGTGAAAAAAAAATAAGAGCCAGTTATAAATCAGAAGGGCGTATAAGGAAAGGGCAAAGTATTTTCAGGCAGCGCCCATTACAATTAGTAATATTGGGCCTTGACAATTGGAATGAAACCACAACTTCCAAAATTGACAAGATTGACAAACCTTTTACGGGCTTTCGACAAGATTGAAATCGGCAATCTGGTGCACTCGGGAATTATCACTTTGCAGGTTCGCCTGCCTGAATTGTGCCTATTATTTGACCAAAGCGGTTGTCCTCGGTTTGGGGATCTGTAAACTTGTTTAAACGCCCTGATGTGTTGGACAGTCTGGACTCCTTTTTTCATCCGGCCTCGATATGCCAACGCCGCTTTCCTGTATAATCAATTTTCATTTTATTGGAAATGTGAATCTACCTTGTTTTCGAAGAAAAATCTTTAGATAGTCTCACGTATGTCCTGAGTGGGAAAATTGCAGAGAAGTTTCATATACGCCAGAAATGCCTTCAAAATGCATTGTGCACGACACAAAAGAAACAAGAGATCGTTTGCGAGCGTAGCGCGGGCAAGCGCGCGAACATTTTTGAAAATCAGGTTTCGAATAAAGGCCACTGTGGTCTTTGCGAGGAGGGGCGGGCCTGTTTTCTCAACATTTTTCACCCCACTACGTGTGTAAACGAGATAGGTAGGTAAGTCTTCGAGATTAAAAAAAAGTTGTGGTGTGGGGGGGGGGGGTTCGATATGATGCCCCCCTCACTTCGAGAAGTAAGAGGGCCCTGAATTCGATCTATTGTTATGTTAGGTCATCCTCTTTAGCCACCTCCCACTATAGGCGGCAGTTTCTACGGATAACAAACCCCACAATAGCGGATAGCACGGAAATACGCCTTCATTGGTCAACATCGTGGATCTTCATCTAAACACCCTAGCAAGGAAGAGGACACAAAATAAAAGCCTCCATTGGGCAACATCGTGGCTCTTCATATAAACACCTACCAAAAGAAGATGACACGAAATAAAGCCTCCATGGGCAACATCGTGGTCTCATCTAAAACCCATAGCAAACACCCCCCCCCCCCCCCCCCATAGCAAACAGAGATGACACGAACTAAAGCCCAATTGGGCACATCGTGGCTCTTCACGAGAGTTACCACAGCCAACAGAAAGGAGCACGAAATACACTTTCAGTGGCAAGGTGGCGACAGGGGCGGGGGGGGTGTGGGCAGGGGGAAGCTCTCCCCGTCGGAGAAGCCTTGCCCCCTTGGGAAGTTTTTCCCCCCCATTTGTCGGGACCTGAGCGGTACGCTAAAAGTGAACTTCCCGACGCGGGCCTATGCCGGCCGACTCAGTATGAATTCTCCCAACCTTCTTCATATCAACAAGACACAAAACTGTGTCGTGATTCCTTGCCAAGCTGGCAGGTATATCTAATAAGGCCCAAACCGGAAAACTTGTATTACCCCTTATTAGATATTGTTGGTTTACTTAAATTTCTATATAGTCGCACACTTGGAATTCCAAATATAATCCTTTTCCTTCACTGCCTTTCCCTGCCCTTCCCTCCTTCTACTACTTTTGTAGAGAAAGAACAAATGACCTCCCCATCCACCAATGAAGTGTTATTCAATTCTGACAAAGTTTGAAAAATCACAGTAAATAAGCAAATTTGACCTCCGGTGACATTAAAATACCCTGACTTTGTCAGGGACAAATGAAGTCTTCATCCGGCAAGTTTCGTTCACATAAGACAAACCTTAAATTTTTGCGTAAGCTATGCAAATTAGTGGGATGTAGCAGTAGATACAAGTCATTGGCGTCAACCAATGGATATTGCCAAATTGCACCGTTGAATCCAATGCCCCCTGCTTCTCACTCTGTTAACCTCAGATAAGCTTTGACCTGACCACACAGGATCGGAGGGGGGGGGGGGGGGCGGTTTTTTTTTAATTTTGGGGGGGGAGGCAACAAGTAGAGGAGTCGGCAGTTAACTAGTTTCAAGTATAGCCAGCTGGTCTGATTAGAGGTTTACACGATGACAGCCGTATTCTTCTTGAGCAGGGCTAGGTAAATACGGGTCATTCTGTCATTGACCCAGATGTTGAAAGATATCTGTTCGCTTGTCCTAATTAACGTTGATTTTCTTCAACCAATACCGACCCTTCGAGTTCCGCCGCTATGTCGAGACAGCCTATGTGAAGAGTGTGATTTTTTGCACGAGTGCATTGTGGATGATTTATTTGGAATGTATTTCTAATTTTGAAATTCGAAGATCTCGGCTATATTTAATATAGGCATAACAAATAGGTAAACATGTTTTTGAGGGAGACATGCGAAAATAAAAACTCTTGCTGAAAGTAATACTGCGTTTTGCCGGGAACATGTGAAAAAAAAATAAGTAGCCTATGTTATAAATCAGAAGGCGTATGAAGGAAAGCAAATATTTTCCAGGCAGCGCCCATTACGAAATAAAGCCTCCATTGGGCAACATCGTGGCTCTTCATCTAAACATTCTAATCCAACAGAAGATGACACGAAATAAAGCCTCCATTGGGCAACATCGTGGCTCTTCACGAGAGCACCACAGCCAACAGAAGAGGGCACGAAATACAGCTTTCATTGGCAAGGGTGGCCCCAGGGGGGGGGGGGGGAAGGGGGCATGGCCCTCCCCGTCGGAGAAGCCTGGCCCCCCGTTTGGTGACTTTTTCCATTCGTTCGTTCCGGGGCGCCTAGTGGGTACGTTAAAATTGACACACCCCGACGAGGGCCTATTGCCCCGACGTATGATTTTCCCACTTCTTTATAACAAACAGACCAACTGTGTCGTGATTCCTTGCCATAGCTGGCAGGCTTTATCTAATATGGCCAAACCAGAAAAATTGTATTACCCCTTATTAGATCTTGTTGGTTTACTTAAAATTCTATATAGTCGCACACTTGGGATTCCAAATATAATCCTTTTCCTTCACTGCCTTTCCCTGCCCTTCCCTCCCTTCTACTACTTTTGTAGAGAAAGAACAAATGACCTCCCCATCCACCAACTGAAGTGTTATTCATAATAATATAATAAAGTAGTGCTTATATAGCGCTTAATGCAATGCCTCGAAGCGCTTTACAATGGAGAAGAGAAGAAAATCACAGGTGACGCATGAACAGATGAGTTTCAGCTTTCTCTTGAAGGAGCTGATACTAGGGGAGTTGCGAACATCCTCGGGAAGGGCATTCCAGAGAGAAGGCCCCCAACCAGGAGAAAGCACGTTCACCGAGGTTTTTAGTGCGAATTCTGGGTTGTGAGAACAGGTTCTGCGTGGAAGAACGAAGATTGCGAACAGGAACATAGGGCCTTACAAGATTTTGTAGATAAGCTGGTGAATCACCTTTGTGAATCTTAAACATGACAAGCAGAACCTTGAAGGAAACTCGAGCGCCAACTGGGAGCCAATGAAGATTGCGCAGGACTGGAGTGATATGCTGTCTGGGCTTAGTACAGGTGACAATTATGGCGGCTGCATTCTGAATATGCTGGAGTTTACCCAGTTCGGACAAAGGGAGACCAGCGAGTAAGCTATTACAGAAGTCTAAACGGGATGATACAAAAGCATGAGCTAGCTTTCTATCCCGCCCCGAATGCCTCCGGTCAATATTTCAGCCATGTCCAATTTTGTGGATACCATATCAGCCGGATTGGCACATGTTGCGGATATGTGATTTGAGCTCAAGGTGATGATCAACTGTAACTCCAAGGTTTCTGGCAGAATTGACAGGGCCGAATGAGTGAATTCCAACGCGCAGTGGCGAAAGTGGTTGGTACTCACGGTGTCTAGGGTGATATGAATGACTTGGGTCTTGGAGTCATTCAATTTAAGCTTATTTACAGAGGGCCCAGTGCATGACCGCTGCTACGCCATTCTTCAATCTACTGATAGCAGTTATCGATCATATGATTGAATAGAAAAGAGGTACAACTGCGTATCATCAGCATAGATCAGGTGGTCAACATGGTGTGGAACGGTGATGTCACTGCAATAGGCTGGTGTATAAGTATACGGAGGACCGAGGACTGATCCTGATGACACCATAACGCAGGCACTGAGAGCGAGACTCACCGCCTTTAATCACAACATGTTGAGTTCTTTCATTTAAGTATGACAGAAACCACTTAATGACAGTACCACCGATTCCGAACCTGGATTGCATGCGGAACAGCAAAATGCTGTGATCAATGGCGTCAAACGCAGCGGTCATATCCAACAGAATGACGACCCGATTCTGAAGATTGTCGGAGGCCCTAGAAAGGTCTCTGCACTTTTAGAAGCTGCAGTCTCATGCTGTGGAGTGGGCGATAAGCGGACTGGAATGGTGAGTGCAAATTGAATGATCGAAGAAGGTTTGTAGTTGAACGCAGGCCGCATCTCGCAATGACCTTAGAGAGAAAAGACAGAAGACTGACTGGCCGATAGTCTTAAGATGTCAACTTCCAAATTATGCTTCTTTAGGATGGCACACGTGAGCATTTTTCATACTTATGGGCATTGATCCTGAAGCAAGTGACATATTAACAGTTTCTACACCGAGTAATGCATCAATGCAAGTGATGAACAGAGATGTCGGTATGGGGTCCGAGGAACAGGTTTTCTTAGGAGAGTTCATGACAATACGATGCACATCATCCGTAGACATTTCTTGGAATTCTACGAATGGTATGGGAGAAAGTGAGACTTCTGAAGGCTGATTATCTACCTGTGTTTTGTCGAGATCTTCACGAATTTTATCGACCTTCTCAGAGAGAATTCCGCAAATTGGTTATCAAGGACCCTAGAACAAGTATGAGCAGGCAAACTCCTTTCAGATTTAGTGTTACAGATTGATTAAAAAGTACGGAAGAAACTGGGAATCATCGCAATCTCTAATGTAAGAAAAGTAATTCACAATTTAATTCTGACGAAGTTTGAAAATCACAAAAAATAAGCAAATTTGACCCGGTGACTTAAAATGACCCGAATTTTGTCAAGGGACTAATGAAGTATCCATCCGGCAGTTCGTTCACATAAGACCAAACTTAAAATTTTTGCGTAAACTAGGCAAATTAGTGGGATGTAGCAGTAGATACAAAGTCATAGGGTAACCAATGGATATTGCCAAATTGCACCGAGAATCCAATGACCCATGCCTTTTCACTCTGTTGACCTCAGATAAGCTTTGACATGACCACACAGCATCAGAGGGGGGAGGGGGGAGGCAACGAGTAGAGGAGTCGGCAGTTTTAGGTATAGCCAGTTATGCCAGTATGGTCTGATTAGAGGTGTCCACGATGACATCCGTATTCGTCTCGAGCAGGGCTAGGAAAATACGGGTCATTCTGTCATTGACCCAGTTTTAAAAATATCTGTTCGTGTATATTAACTTGATATTTCTTTAAACAGAAACAGGTTTTTGGGAGGATATAGAAGTGCTAAATTCACTGACCTTTAGGAAAGTTCTTCATCTCAGTCAAACTGTTTGCAATTGCGTACGGTAACCTGTCGGGATGGAGAGGGCTGAGGGGGGGGGGGTAGGAGGGGCCTTACATGTACCGAATTGGTTGGAAACAGTGTATCAAACGGGATGTTTTGCCTGCACGACATCCCGTTATTTTCAGGTTTAGTCCGTGAAAACCTGTATGCTGGGAACTCCAACCCCCACCCACTGGCATATAACACTATCACTATTGGTGGGACCTTCTGAAATTGACTGTCGATTAGCCTACTTGTTTAGAATGCCCATAAATAAATCAGTCAAAATTTGTCAGAGGCCACTGAGAGTTAGGGATATTGTCTTATTGGACCTACACTGAGAGCTTAATACACCAAGTAAAGCATTGCAAGTGTATAGTTGTGTCCTGAGAAGGGACCAGTGATAACACAAAAACTATGTTGACATAGGAAGCACTGGGTGAAGGATATATGCTCATAACGGCAGTGCCACAAGACAATATCAGTCTTTCCAGGGGAATTGTGTGTTTGATGAAAAGGTTGCACTATTGGGAGTCATACAGGTGTATTACAGTAAAACCGACACATTATTACTTGGGGGCATCTGAAGGTGGAGGTTTTCTCAAATTGGGTATACATACTCATGCCTGAGGGATATATATTCGGGGCACTGGGCACAATTATGTCAAATATTTTGTATCCTGACCACAGCACCCTAAAATTGCTCATGGCAGGTGGCCACCGAAATATTTGAAGTTTAAACAAAATTGGGCCCCCATGCATTACGAAAACGCATGCAGTTCGCATGGACCACCAAATCTTCCATTAAAACATCTTTCTAAAATGTGTTGTTGCTGAGATGTCAATGTCAATTCAAACGTCACCTTCGGTGTTTTAGGCTGTCCTTGACCTTTCCCACATGTGCATACTGAGATAAGCTTGTGATAGGGGTGGTTGTATTACATTAGCCTATTCACTTTATGGTTTGTCTCAACAATACGAATTTGGTCATCAAAAAATGCACTCAATGTCACCAGGTCAGAAGGTAAAATAATGAGGTCAAAATAGGTCAAAATAGGTCACCAGATGTACCTCGCCCAGACGAACGAAACTTCCATTACACAACATCCCTTAAAATGTTTCGTTTGGAAGATAATATAAGGATGTCTCTATAGTGACCTTAAAAAAGACCTTGACCTTACAACCAAAACAAAATAGGGTTCACCCTCACCATACGTGCAACCCCCTACCTAATTTTGAACATTGACCATCGTGCGTTCGTTGGATATCGTGCTGAAAGCTTTTGAAGTTTGCACTCTCGTGACCTGATGACCTTGAACTGGCACCAAAAACAACAAGGGTCATCCTCTCTAATGTCCAACCCACATACTTAATTTTGAACTTCATAACAATGCTGCGTTCTTTAGATATCGTGCTATCGAGGTGGTGTCCACACACACCACACACAGACCGCCCACACACCACCTACGCATCGGTGCGTGACTGCATAATTGCTTTTTGCCTTCGCAGAGGAATCAAAAATCCTATATAAAGCTAAAAATTTTCGCCGCAGTTCGCGCGCGTCATATATTTTGTCTCATTTGGCAGGTTCCTCGCGGAAGTTTTAAAGATCAGCGTATCGCTATCCTACGACCATACAAGCGTGGCAACCACGTCGTTTAATATCGACGATATTTCACTTCAGGAAGTAGTTTGCAATTCTGTTGGGGAGAATGGTCGTCCTGCTGTCTACCACTGATTTGCCTTTGTGTTATTGTGTGCTCCTCGCACTCAAATTCCTTCTCAGTTTCTCAGGCATTTTCTCCAGGTATTTCACTTGAAGCGCCTGAATCGATGGAATGCCCACTGAGAGACTGAGTAAACCATCCTCCACAAATGTGTGGGTTTTCATTCTTCTTCTTTTCTCCGAGAACAAAGTTTCAACTTGCAACATCATAATTCAGGTTTTACCTAGGGGGTGGGATGAGGCTCTTCGGGGAACTTGACCCCCCCCCCCCCCCCCCCCTCGGCGTGGTAACTCGGACGCGCCGTCGGGGATATCCTGGCGCCACCACTGTTCATTGGGCAACAACGTGTAGCAACTTCAACCTAAACACCTCCCCCACCCACAGAAGATGGCACGACATAAAGCCTTCATTGGTCAACCACGTAGCTCCCTACCGGACAAACCCCAACAACGGCCGGATAGCATGGCAAAACAAAGTGTCACCTTACCAGAGCACCCCAGCCAACAGCAGATAGCGCGATATCAAGCCTAATGACCGTGGCCTCCTTGCCAGAGCATTTGAGCCAACGCATATGAACAAAAAGAAGCCATACGTTGGTGAATACGTTGCCTCCTTATCAGAGCACCCGCCAACGGGCTATTCAAAGAATAAAGTCGCCATTGGTCACCTGGCTCTTTAACCATTGCATCCGTCAAAACAGGGATTGCCAAAACTCAAATAATTTTCATTTTTTCTTCCGATTGCAGCAGTTGTCGATATGGCCCATTTTGTTCACCCCCCACTGACTGCAAAACCATTGGATGCAGCTGGGTCTATGAAACCCAGTAATAGGGCCGTAGTGTTGGACCAGGCATGTCGCCAGGAGAGTTCAATGCTGCACCTAGTGTGAAGGTGGGCGGGGCCCTGGCTGAAGTGACTTGTGAATTGTGTTGATGCTATTCATGGCAGCGCCCTATGGGGGAATCCCTGGGGTAAAACTTTGCACAAGGAATTAGTGGAGGATCAGGCCGGGGGGAGGGGCACACCTAGGCGATACAATGTGAGGCAAGTCACTAATAATCGGCAGTAATGTCTGTAAGTCTGTAACCACTTCGACGTGGAGCAGTGACATAAAAGTACTAGTATGATATACCGTATTTCTTACGCTGAGCGCCCCCAGGGGCTTGCCAAGTTTCAGGATGGGCTTTACGAGAGTTAACTTTTTTTTTTTTTTCAATAATCAAAGCGTCCGAGGGTGTCATGTATGCACTTGTACTGACGTACAGCGCGGCTGCGGCAAGCATATAACCTAGTTATGGTCACGCTGAATGAACGATCGTTATTGTGATTTATATTCATGGGGAGGGCGTGTTGTGGTGGTGGGGAACGCACTGCATGATGGAAATAGTAGCACACATTGTTTTCCTTCAACCTGTGCGGGTATTTTGAATGTGTGTTTTACGTACACATTGTTCCAATTTCGAGCAAGGACTGTTGCAATTTTCCTGCAGCCCATGTGTTATGGGTGATCGACCTTCATTGCAAAAAAAAAAAGCTAACGGGGGATATGGGCAGGCTTAGCGAAGGATACGTAATCATCTACTACCTGTTTGTACTCATACTTGACTCACCTTTTTTCACTGTGCTTTTCATTGTTGTGCGGTACATTCCTCTCTTTTTTTTTTTTCTTTTTTTTTATTTTTCTTTTTTTTTATCCTACGTTTTACTGGGCGCTTTTGAACACATTTCGTGATCCAGGCGCGAGGATATAAATACTGGCATAATATAATATTATACTGACCTTGAACTATACGCCATACAGAGAAATGTAGAAAACTGTTGCTTTTGTTATCTTTTTTATTTGCATTTTAATAAATGCCGTGATTAGAAAACAGTACCCAAACACACCCCCCACACCGTGAGCAATTACCATATATGAAAACGGGATATTTTTCTGACACATAAGGCAGTTTCGTTAATATACATTTCAGAGAGGCAGAATTCAAGCATTTCATGTTACTCAAACCCATACTTCACAACCCATTACACCCGTACAGAGGCCACTGGTAAGGTGGCTGTTCAGCCAAAGTCGCCTAAACGAGCGATCCCCAAACAACTGAATGTCAGAAAATATTATTGAAACGTGATACGATTAACATATTCGCTAGGTGGGAACAGAACTTATTCAGCATTAATGAAGAAATAAATCTCAAAAGGGTTCTTTGAAAATGACAAAAAGGCATGCAGCTACTGGCTTCTTGACATGCAACAGCATATGATCTCACAGATACCTAACACATCTCAATAAATATAAATGTGGATGTTGTTCAGTGGATTCAACAACACATGTCCTCCATAGATGTGTATATGTAGCGTCCCTCAGAGGGTTGAATGGGACAACGTCTTGATAAAATGACATTTACTTTCCTGAGCATTTTTTCTGACTGTTGTGTAACACAAATCAAGACACAACAAGTCAGCATTCATTAACTGGCATTAATCCCATTGCTACTACGACAACCCTGAAAGTGGGAATTGCTTAGTGTTAGTTTGAATGGATTGACTCCGTAGCCACAGAAATATGGCAGTAGATAATAACTGCCCAGCAGACATGCTGGGGAGGAGCTGTACTGTATGGTTTTTTTGTGAAATAGAACACCTCACGGACCTCAAGACTGGTATTTCCTCAAATTCATTGAGCATTGAATTGGAAGTTATCTAGTTCTTCTGAGGTCAATCAATCAGAGACAACAATACTTCTTCTTCAAATGTATATCACATTATTAAGAATTTATTATTAGCCAATTCAAGGCATGGCAGCCCAAAATACATACAAAAGTGTTAGTTGATATTTCAAAAGAATATAGCATATTTCTGTCTTATAAATTAATAAAAATCACAAAAGGAAAAAGCTCCACAAAGGCACGAATAATAGAATATTACGAAGAAATAATCAGCAGCTTTTGGTAATAATCCACTACCAGGTAGACAAAATAGTCAATCGGTGTTCATATCGTGCTCCATTTTCAGCAGTACTAATTTTCAATATTTGGTTCACGTTGCATTTTGTTTGTTCCTAAATCGAACCGTGATGAGCAAGAAGCATTCTAGCACCCGCTGCAGGTGATTGTACAATGGTGCAGTGATATAAGATGTACTAACAACACAATGAAACAGTCAAAACAGTACCCGTTGACTGTAGAAAAGACCGATAGGCTAGATGGGATCCAAAGTTGAGTACTTCTACGTCATTGCTTGGAATACAGCAATGGTTTGTAAGTACCACATGTTACATGTGTCAGTTACAACATGGTGAGTTATCCAGAACATTCCACTAGTTCAAACTGTCACAATCCAGTGTCTGGACTATATCATGAGAGGAAATGATGGCCATCGCACAGTATTCAATTTTAACTAGCGGTAGGTTGAGTCTCGTCTATCCAACATGGCTCAGTGATCAACCTCTGCACGTATAGATATTTTGTAAGCTTATGCTTCCCCAAAACTATTAATGTTGAAGTCCCTGAATTGCGATTTGATTTTTTCCAGGCAAGGGAGTCATGGGTCTCCCAACTGGCGTAGCAGTGTCTCAATGCTTCTCTCAGAGCGATCTTCGCTGGAGCTTCTTCTTGGAGTCTTGCAAAGTGACTGAAAAATCTCAATGTCCTAGGTGGCACTATGGAGACCAAGGGATTTGGTTGGTACATCATAGAGTTCATCATTTGGTGACCAATTGCTATTGGTCTATCGGATGTCGAGGAGAACATTGCGGAGTGTTCTATTTTGGCAAGTATCTCAACAGTTCAAATTGATACCTCATGAGTCGTTCTCTGTGGGCAATGTGAGTAACCCTTCTATGTTCCTACCATCACCAACACCAACTTAATGTAACCCTATCAAAGAGAGGTTATACAATCCAAGAAATGAGCTGCAAAAATAATGCATTACCTTCCTAGAAAAGGGCAAAGACTTAGCTAATCAACATATACCCACACTGATGCTTCAGTGGCCAATTGTACTCCTGGATGTGATAGAAGTTTTCAGGATTAATTTTTTTCTTCACAGTAACTAGCATTTTCATTTTTGCCAATGTGGGAAGAATATACAAGTTGCCATTACATAAAGCTATTTACAACCCCCTAGCATCCAAGAATAACAGAATATTTGAAACAAAAAGTCATCACCACTTCCATCTGATTGTACCCCTGCTACAGCCAAAATACCACAACTAAGAAATACAATAAGTACTGGTCCATTTCTACTTTACACATATAACAAAAATATCAGGAAGGAAAAAAAATCTTGTGTAATGGCACACTTTGTACGAAAATAAACAATTTAGCATTTTTGTACCTTTTTAAGGGGTTTTGAGCGCCATGAAAACACCTGCCCTGGCTATTTTCTTCATTAAAATACAGCCTGTTGAAAATCTTGTATTCATTTAGAAAGGGCATGATATAACAGTTACGATCAAAAATATTGTTGATACTATTCACAAGGTTAGACAAATCAATATATAAAGCACTTTAAATAATATTTATCAGTGGCAGAAGGAGAAACAGAAATGGGCCGAAATCAGAGCAGTCTACACAAAATTACAACATGAAAAAACAAGCAACTAGGCGGTCAAGATAAATCTTAGTACTTTGGGTGTGTTCAAGCTCGGATTATCCTATCAAGGAAGGCTGGGATGCTTCAATAATTACATTGTATCTCGAGCTGGGCTTAAGAGGGGAACTGCGAGGCCGTTTATGTTTCACAGAAAAATTTCCACAGTGGTTGGCTGTGTTCAGGAGGGAAGGATGTGGCGGGGGGGTGATCTTCTATCACTCTAATTGTATAAAACACTGAGCGGTCAGCACCCAGCAATTTGTTGTTGTAGGGAAAAAGCATCACAATGCTAAATTGGAACAAGAGATGAGTATTTATTTGAGTTTGAGAGTTGATCTAGCACCCCGTTATTTGAAAGTATTGAACACACCCAATTATACGAAGAATGGAAGTATGCTACATGAGACTTCTAAAAGGCGACAATAATATGACCAACCCTAAATATAAAATGATGGATAATAGTAAGGGTAATAGCGACAGTTAGCGGAAAGACTCTCAACCCAGACAGGAAATGTGAAAGAAAAGAAACGGTTAGCTTAGGAAGTATTCTGGGAGGTACTAAGTTTTAAAGGAACAAATTGCTCCCACTAATTCAAATAACTTTTGACACCACCATGGATGGATGCTTCCATCTGGAATATTTTATAGAAGCAACTTCCACAAACCACCTCAAAATTGACAGAGCTTCATTTTTCTCGACAGTTTGACATGCAATACTCCGATCCAATCTTAGTACAATTGCTCCCTTTCTGGACTACCAGTTACGGGTCAATTCTATGCTTATACAAAGCAAAACAAATGAATCATGGCAGTATAGACTCCTTCCTGGAGTCTTTCGGAGCACAATATACCCATCCATTCAAAATTGTACATCTGTGATTATCTAAATTCTCCATGAACTTTGACTCCACGTCATGACTCCGAAAAAAATGCCTCCCCCCCCCCCCACAGTAGGGGGAAGAAGGGAAATTCATAGGAAGGAACAGTGAGTGGTCAAATTCAAATAGAATCTGAGGATTAAAAAAAGGAAGGAAGAGATTTGTTAGTAACAGGTCATTAGTGGACTCCAACAAAGAACTAATCCTCAAGGCATCATTTTATGACAAGCCCTGGACCTAGAAAAAATCCCTTGTTTTTAGCTCACAATTGGGAACTTCAGGATGAGTCCCTGCATTATTTTTGAAAACCTTTTTCAAAGCGGCATTTAAGTTCAGTTAACACTCTTCACTTCACAGTCTTCAGTTATTGTTAGCATGATTATAGCAGATTGTGTCATCAAGCAGGTGGTCATACTGGCCAACTCCACACTCTAGTGTACAGGGTACGGGAGGAGGCCCTGATTATCCTTCACGAAAGGCAGGTTTTTCAAGAGTTTCCCTGCTGAATCTGGAAGTTTTTCGGCTTCTTGCCCACTGACACTGGATTTGGGACCGAACGTTGACCTCAGTCTCTTTTCCCTTCCTAGAAGAAACAAAGATTGGGAAATGCAGATTGCCTGGTAACTTACAGTGTAATCCGGCTATTAAGGCAGGGTAAACTTACTCCAGCCAATTCATTGAAATGATATGGAAGTTGAAAGTACACAAACCAATGAATACGAGATTCTCTGTGAAATCTTCAATGGGTCTTTTAATTTGTGAACCCATTTTTTGACCTCTCAACTGGAAATCTTATCAATTATAAACTGTTCGAACATTCCTCTGATGGAATTGGTATGATTATATACGCACACTACTTCATGGATGTGTTAATTCGTGATTGAATAAATTCCAGCAAAGTTCCACTAAAACTGGAAGTTTCTTCTTACGAACATACCTTCTAGTAAATTGTGGGCACAAATATTGTTCTGGAATGGTGACAGTAGTGTTCAAATGCAGCCAGAACTAAATTTTTGTAACATCCAAACATCCTTTCAGTGTCTTCGCCAGGGTTTATGCCAGGGAGGGGGGGGGGGGATTCATTGTTCAAAGTGCACTGACAAAGTTTCACCAATAGGGTCCCCCAATTTGCAGGAAATGTGAATTCAGTATGAGGATGGCAAAGCCGGTAGCATTCAACTGGACTGCAGGAGCCTTGGAAGCCAATGTGTAAACAATCAATTTGAGGGATACAAGGGGGGTGGGGGGTGGGGGGGTCCTGTCCTCCATTGGGGGGCGGAGGGTTAACATGGTAGACTGGAAGTCTAAATACAATTGTTCATAGGCATGCAGAGAAGGACCACTGACAGATATCACTCTGACCATAGCTTGGCAAGAACCCCAACCAGCTCTGGAACCTGGTCTTCATTCTTGGCGTTGGTGAGACAGCCAGCGATGTCATTATCGCTAGAGAGATGGATCACAACAGCTGATCCTTGTCTGGAGTGATACTCACCCCAGTCACTAGGAGAATAGACCGAAATGGGTTCTCTTAGGTTCTAACCCTGAATTGCATTGACATATTGACTTCACTCACCGCTTTTTCATTATTGTTAAGAAAATCCAACCCTAAAGGCAGGCATCCCCTACACAGAATTAATAAGAATAATTATTCTGTTCTTATATGGCCTCCTCAATATCAAAGAAATTACCCCTGATCATTAGTGACCAGTCAAACCCGTACTATTACCCCTGCATTAGTGACCCGTCAGACCCGGCCTACTATACATGCAGCACCTCTTGCTTGTTCTCTCCTGAGGCACCATTCAGTGGTCATTTCAGCGTGTCCCCACTTTCTTCAGGTATGACCTGACCAGGATTCAACCCTGATCCCCCCAGGTAAAAGGGGGACGCTTGACTACCATGTATCAGCCCTCCACATCTTTGAAACTGGAAGTTCAGTTATATGTGTACAAGTGGCATAACAGACACCCACACATGACAGTGCCTGCATCATTGCTGTAACTATTCTGATACTCAGTTTTCTGTTATCCAAACATGCAATCCTTCAGAGTAAATATAGTATGTTATGAACACTCAGTAGGTAACAGAGAACACTCTTTGCAACACTGCTTACAGAAGCATACACTTGACTTGTGTGGAGTTAGTAAGCCATTCAGTAAAATATAAAGTTGATCTAGAGACGGGAACAGCGAGCTGCCAAGCGAAGAGAATGCTCAAAAAGGCTTGAAGGAAATCTGCCTAGAATAAAGCATAGAAACATTTGCGTTGTCCCTAGGACCAAATGTGTTGTTATAAATTTCTGCTTACCTGGGCGTATCGCGTATCCTTCCCTTGGAGTGGCTTGTAGTTATTCCTCTGATCCATCTTGTTATGGATGAACTTGTCTGTGATGACAAGGACACGCTCCGCAAATTTGTTGTGCCTGTTGACCTGGAGAAAAAAGAATCCCTGTTAGGTGTTGAGTAAATTGGAACACTGGGGGGTGGGGGTTGTAGTCTCCCCCAGGGGGGGCCAATGCAACGGTAACTCTCCTGTACTGAATTGATCCTGGTATGTAGGATATGAAGATGAACAATATGTCATGGTTCTGCAACTTTGACATGTTTTTGTGCAAGGCATGTACAACTGAATTTGAGCCATCAGCCACTATTACCCTTAGGAAGGCAAGTCCCTCACAGCTGGCTAGAAGGTTGTGATTGCACTCCTTGCCATGATTAAGATACAGTATGCATTCCTCATATCCTTGTTGCTCCACAAAGATTTTGTCTCTGCAGGTTGCAGGTAACAGAAACTGACACAATGCTACATACACAATGCAATTGACCGTTCCATAAGCAATTTGCTTTATCGTTCAGTGTAGCTCGAACAGGGACATTTTTCTCCACTGTGAGCTGAGTTGTAGCTCATGACTATAGTATTCTAAGCCCACTGTCAGCTGGGAGTTGTAGCTCATGAGCATAATATTCGAAGCCCACTATGGGCTGGGGGTTGTAGCTAATAAGTATAGAATTCCAAGCCAGCTGTGGGCTGGGGGTTGTAGCCTATGACTATGGTATTCCAAGCCCACTGTGGGCTGGGGGTTGTAGCCTATGACTATGGTATTCCAAGCCCACTGTGGGCTGGGGGTTGTAGCTCATGACTATAGTATTCTAAGCCCACTGTGATCTAGGGGTTGTAGCTCATGACTATAGTATTCCAAGCCCACTGTGGGCTGGGGGTTGTAGCTCATGACTATAGTATTCTAAGCCCACTGTGATCTAGGGGTTGTAGCTCACGAGTATAGTTTTCTTAGCCCACTGTGATCTAGGGGTTGTAGCTCACGAGTATAGTTTTCTTAGCCCACTGTGGGCTGGGGGTTGTAGCCCATGACTATAGTATTCTAAGCCCACTGTCAGCTGGGAGTTGTAGCTCATGAGCATAATATTCGAAGCCCACTATGGGCTGGGGGTTGTAGCTAATAAGTATAGAATTCCAAGCCAGCTGTGGGCTGGGGGTTGTAGCCCATGACTATAGTATTCTAAGCCCACTGTGATCTAGGGGTTGTAGCTCACGAGTATAGTTTTCTTAGCCCACTGTGATCTAGGGGTTGTAGCTCACGAGTATAGTTTTCTTAGCCCACTGTGATCTAGGGGTTGTAGCTCATGACTATAGTATTCTAAGCCCACTGTGATCTAGGGGTTGTAGCTCACGAGTATAGTTTTCTTAGCCCACTGTGATCTAGGGGTTGTAGCTCACGAGTATAGTTTTCTTAGCCCACTGTGATCTAGGGGTTGTAGCTCACGAGTATAGTTTTCTTAGCCCACTGTGGGCTGGGGGTTGTAGCCCATGACTTAGTATCCTAAGCCCACTGTGGGCTGGGGGCCGTAGCCCATTACTATAGAAATCACAGCCCACTGTGGGCTGGGGGTTGTAGCCCATTACTATAGAAATCACAGCCCACTGTGGGCTGGGGGTTGTAGCCCAGTACGATAGTATGTTTTTAAGCCCACACAATCATCCTTGAGTGATATATTCTTGTGTAGTATTGCTTCACTTTACATAGCAAGTACAAGTGAGACCAGCTGTGAGAAACCTGAACAGAGCCTGCACCTAAATTGTTACAATATACAGAGCTTTTAGTGAGGACATGCTGGGTCAGGAGACTTCTGTGGAGTGCAGTGCCCTGGAGACTAGGTATTCTGAATACCTTCTTCAATATACTGACAATATACTTATTATACCTGGTAAAGTATGTATTTTCTGAGACCTAGGTCCGTTGAATACAATTCTGTGGAAAAATCCCGGATGTGGAGATTTACCTCAGAACATCATCAATTTTTAATTTTCAATTTCTTAGTGGTTTTCCACAATTTTTTTCTATGACAACCAATGTTACAAACCTAAGATAACATTCCTTACTTTTCTATTACTTATTTTAAATATTATCTACATACTCCATGTCTCAACTAACTAACAGCTCAACAGCGAAAATCAATGTACAGAACTTACCTTGATGAAAGTGGGGAAGAATAGGGCAACTCTGTGAAACCATCCTTAGACATGAGGTTGCTACACTGGCCGAGATACGAGGCTGCTTACTGTTCCGATGTCTGGAAACATGAGGGGAAAAAAATTGATATCTACGGAGCCAGAGAGTAATGGTCCATGACATGCTATGGTGACCGCACCATAACAGCCAGATCGTTTCCATTTCGGATATCGTTTCCAATTTGGATATCGTTTCCAATCTGGATTTCTGTTTCACACAGTCAGATCTCCCAGCTGGTTCCAATTAGTGATGACTCACTCAGCCAATCAAAACTGCGTCTCTCTCGTAAGCTGTAGCTCAGTCGGCCAGCGTGGTCGGATTTTATGACGGTGGGTCATAAAAGAGAGTGAGGCCAAAAATGAATTTGTCATGAACAGATTCAGAACTTCTATTAAGGAATACCCTGCTATGACCATGTGTTGATCTTGCTATGCAGAGGAGAGGCTGAGCATTTCCTGTTCTCTAGAGACCTCTGCTGTCACTTTCAACCCAAAGGTCAGTCAAAGATATAACTTCATGAAGGTAGGTAGTGGGGGAGATACATACCAAGGCTAAATAGTTGCCTATCCAGCGCCTCCGGTGGCCCCAGTTTGGCCGCTTCTTGTTAAGGGCATCCATGGCAGATAGCTTGGTCCTGAGTTCTGGCCACTCATCTCTTGGAATGGAGATGAGGATTTGGGAAGCGATCCACCTGCAAAAAATCATGAAATGATCTATCACTCAATCAAATACCAGACATCTGCGGCAGGGTAAGACCAGATGTGTGTTGTGATTGATGTCAACTCATTTGATATTGGCTGAAAAAATAAAGTTCACATGAATTGTGGAAACTCAGCCTCCGTTGATGTCAAAATCATCCTCAGTGGTCGGAGGATTTTACCAGGGGTCACATTCAACAAGTTCTGTTTAAATCAGAGAAGTCTGATAGATTGACATCAATTATCCAAGGTGAAACCCCGATGACCTCCACTTCTCAGGGTCAAAGATAGTCTACATCTAAAAATAAACAATTTATCAGCTTATCCATTCATGGATAGACTATTCAATTTTAAGTGGTTGCTGATTATGGGCCTCGTCACCAAATAATGTGCTGTTTCGACCTCCCTGTTTGGAAATGAGTATTGTTGGGTAGTGTATTTACAAGCATGTATGACTCTGACTCATTGCTTTGTTTTAAATTGATTGAGAAATAGCTATTAGTGAGAGTGCCTACAATAATGGTAGGACAATTCAATAAATGTCCACTTACTTTGTGTACTGAGTATATCTCTTTGTAGAAGGGTTCCAAGGTCTGGTGCGGTTGAAGGCCATGTGAGCTCTGCCGTAGTTCATGAAGCTATGAGGGACATGGCAAAGGTGTCAACGACCTTCTTGACATACCTCCGTATCCTGAAGACTCTGTAGGCATCCATCACCCTGTACACAGCCCTCTGATTTGACCGTTCCGGGCGAGGGCGCCCCTCCACATCATCTGAAGGCCAAATAATTACATTTTGGTGAGTTTCATGGGTTTTTCACACACAAATTTTTAACTTTTTGTACAGTAGCACCATCTCCAATGGGGGGCAAGGGATTGTCTGCTACTCTACTGCTCACATTGGTTTAGTACTGCTCAGCAGATATTCTGGTTACCATCTTTCTTCTAAATTCTGCCGGAGCAATTTTTTTTCACAAGGCGAATCGCCCCCGGGTCTCGCCTGTTGCGCTGATCAGGATTTCTTCTGTTGAGTACTATGCAAACAATTACAACAGGCATTCCATATGTTGTTTATCATCCCAATACCTCTCAAATATTTCAACATTGATTGCCATCATTGACTACACTTGCTGATCCTACCTACTGGATGCCTCCCATATAAACCCCAATAAAACTTACTGAGTTAAATAGTTCACTCCAGTAATCTGAAGGGAACTATTAACCAGTAGTATTGTCAAACATTGTAATGTAATGGACCTAAAATCTAATAAAGTTCATCCTAAGATATCAAAGAGGTATTGCCCTTATGGATACATGTACTACTTCCATCAACTCCCGAGGGAGTTCACACCCACCCCTCTCAAATCCCCTTGTCTAGAGTGGATTATGCCATCTAATTAGGCTTCCCTGGAAGGATCATGCAGGCCCTACTGACTGAAGCTATGGACTATAAAAGGATACAAGGAGTTACCCTCCCTCCCCCCATCATCTCACACAGGCCAAGAGCTACTGCAGGTGACACCTTACACCATTCATTCTTGTATAGGTGCCTGGGGGGTAAGTAAACCAATGACCTGAGTGTTTACACTTTATATGGTTCGTGCTAGGGGGCCCAGAAGAGGTTATGACAGGCTGATGGGAAAAACCTCAAGGTCAAAAGGCAGGTTTTGACAATTTATGAAATCTCTGTTGTCACAGATGGGAAATATAGGTAGGATGAATGGAAAATAAACCAGGCCCTGAGGGGTTGGAAAATGAGTAAAACATTTGGTTAGTGATAGCATGCTTGAATATAGTGATTTCAAGCCATTCAGCTGGTCAGCTAGGGTGCCCCACCCAAGACTAACCATTCTTAAAATGGTTAGCGTACAGTCTCTGGAACTTGTTGCAGTAGTTAAATGGTATTATTTGACAGTTTTTGGTCCTAAGTGACCTTGAATGACCTTCTATGACATAACGGTTTTTAGGAACAAAGTAATAGGTCCGATCGAAGCGGGAGTGGTCTCCCTTAAAGCACACAAAGGTCTATCACATACCCTAAAAATAAACCAGTTTCTACACATGTATTCAAGACTCAACTTTAAACCCACATGACCACCCGAAGAGGTCAAATTGAGGTCGAGGTTCACAAAAATGCAGGTCACCAAGTATATCACAATGGTGAACTTCCAGCCTTCACAGATATTGATTCCCGATTATGGCAGAAAGAAAACAGCTTTGACCCCTAAGTGACATTGAAGACCTTTCTTTATGACCCTGGAGTTTTTATAAAAGTTGTTGCTCTCCATGTGATACATCCACTCCTAGCCTAGGAGCATTTTGCATTTTTCTTTTGGATGAACATGCCCACTGCTATTGTCAAAAAGTAGTAAAATCAGTTGTACCCCTACGTGACCTTGAGACCTTCAATGAAATGACGGTTTTATAAAAATTGTTACTACTCTATGTGATTGACATCCACGCTAGAAGCATATGATTCCAATGAACACGCCTAATGTTATTGCGAAAAAGCTATTAACATAAACTTTGACCCCCTTGTAAATAAAAGATTGCGTCCGATCGAAGCGGAGTGGGTTGTCCTCATGAAGTACACAAAGGTCTATCAAGACAGATCCAAAAAATAATTAGTTGCTATGTTGTTTGCCCGTTAAACTCATTGTGAAATAAAGACCATTATTCAAGACTCAACCTTTTAACCACTATGACCCACCGACAGAGGTTAAATTAAGGTCAGAGGTCAAACACATGCAGGCTCAACATTATATCACAATGGTGCAACACTCCGCCGTCACAGATATTCAATGCTACGATTATGGCCAGAAAACATTTTTGACCCTTAAGTACTTGAATGACCTTTAATGACATGGCAGTTTATGAAAATTTGTAACTCTCCATGTGATACATCCACCCTAGGAGCATTTTGAATTCTGGAGAACATGCCCAGTGCTAATGTCAAAAAGTACTAAATTCAGTGTTTTACACCTACGTGACCTTTGATGACCTTTTAATTGACATGAAGTTTTTATAAAAATGTTACTCTCCATGTGATGCTTCCACTCCTAGAGCATTTATGCATTCAAATGAACAGCCCAAGGTTATGCGAAAAAAGCTATAAAGTAAACTTTGACCCTTGTAACTACCAAAGATAAGAAGTGTCCGATCGAAGCGGGAGTTGGTCTCCTCCATTAAAAGACACAAAGGTCATCACATATCGGAAAATAACCAGTTTCTATTTGTTTTTGCCTGTACCTCCTTAAATAAGACATTTATTCAAGACTCACTTTAACCACATGGACCACCGACAGAGGTCAAATTGAGCGTCAGTGGCCACACACATGCAGGTCAACAATGATATCACAATGGTGAACCCTTCAGCCTTCAGGGATATTCAATTCTCCGATTATGCCCAGGAATAGAAAACGTTTTCGACGCTAACTAAGTGACTTGAATTGACGATTATAGCTAAATACACTCTGGGGACTAGTCCCTACTGGTACAATTCACATTGGGACTATAGAAAAACCCTCTCCACCAAGTTTCGTCAAAATCAACAACTTCAAAATTATACAGCAGACATTATGCAAATGGAGACTATTTAATTAGATATATCAAGCAAGGAATTGATCGATTCGTGACTCTTCACAGTTGTTATATACACTGAACTCCATCACCAAAGCATCTATCGATCAAGAGATGTTTCGTACACAAGCTTCAGCAATTTCACCTACATATGCAAATTTATGCACAATGAGGAATGGTCTCTTGGGACGAACAATGGATGCACATCGGCAACTATTCACAGCCGCACCTCCACAGGAAGGTCCAGCATGATGGCGTCCAAGGTTTCAGGAGATATCTAACCGCACATATGGACGGACAGACAGACAGACAGACAGACAGGACACACACACAACAAAGTGACCCACTATGTCGTCTCCTTGAACAAAGTTCAGGCGAGACAAAAAAGGGGGCGCTATTCAGAGTAACACAAAACAATACGCAAATAGCGACAGCAAAAAAGATGATACGGGCAAACGTGGGTGTGTCTGCCTTGCTAGAAAGCAACAGACACGCCCACATGGAAAGTTCATGTGTGAGTTTGTTATATAAAGTCTTCAGTGATTGCGAGTGCGTGCCCCACTCTTGACTACAAACACGGCTGCAGCAGCAGATCTGAGTAGTATTCAGCTATTAGATGTACAGCCGTGTACTGCTTAATTAGCAATCACATTGAATTCAATGGATCTTTTGCTCCGTCAAGCACTGTGACTAATGCCCTGAATTGTTTGCAGCGACCATTGATTTGCAATAAATGATGTTGTGATCTGTAGACCACACAGTTATGCCGCAAGATGTTCAAGGAATGAATTGGACTTGAATTTAGTTCACTGGATTGTTGATACAATAATATTACAACTTTAGAGATGCTTACAAGCTTCATGCAAAACGACCCGGGCGGGCAATTTTTTTGTCATGGCCACGGCGGCAGTTATTAGTTCATAGAGTTTAGGTCCCAATCTTGCAATCACCTCTGCCTCCAATTAAATCTCACCCAAACAAACTCACATACCCTTTTTAATACAATATGTGGTGAATGCATGAAATCACTATGGACGGTTTGGGAAGTAGTATGCTCAGCACAGTATATCCTCATCATACATCATCCTGTTTTTACGGCTGAAGAAATCAAGACATAGTTTTAAAAAATTTAATAATTTTCAAAAATACAACAACAACAACAACACAGTTACACTTCATGCGACAGCAGGAAAAAAATTGTCACTGCTAACCCGACGTTTTAAACACTTTACCAGCATGTTTACTGTCCCCCTTCTTCTGTGAATGGATTCTTCCTTTAGACCTGTCACAAAAGAGAATCTGCCACTGGACAAATTTTCAGGAATCAGACGGAAAATATTTGTAGGTTCCTTGTTCATGCCATCCTGACATTATTCCTTCCGTGTTTTCATTCTACCTGCCAAGAGTAGCAGCACCACTTCTGGAAGTGCGGGGTTGTGAAGCTCTGCCCTTATATATGGGTTGAGAAGGAGGACAAGGGTCACCATCCTGGGGGAATGATCTTTAAAGGTGGGCAAATTTTCGCATGGATGTCTAGATATGAAAAACAGTACACTATTAGTTGCTTCAAACCAAGTTCTTTACTATGAATGAGGAGACTGTTTTGTTGCTGGAAGTCATACGAGGCAGTCAGCCTGGGTTTGAACCACAGTGAATGTAATATCGTTCGACGGGAGGAGCATGGTTGTGTATTGTGCTTGATATTGTGTGAATGACAACTTACCTTCGCGATGGTGATTTACTCTAGTAGCACTCACCCCACCCCCACTGCTGTGAGAAATGCTGGGGACACTACAGCGTGCGACAGGAGCACACCCCCTAGATCCAATGGGCGGGTGAACATTTGGCTGAGTTGCATCAGCCTCCTTAGTCCAGTTCACAACACTAGTCTTGTGGCACATAAACCGCACGGGTCCCACCTCTGTAATCATTTACACTTATTAAAACTCAAGACATGACAACGCCTACTAACAAAGCTACAATCTCAGGGTCAACAGCCAACAGAGTGGGTACAGCGGTTCATGAAGGATACATTTCAATAATAACAACTGGCCTTCAGAACCCAATTTATCAAAGGGGGATTACATTTAGCTAAGGCATAGTGGTTAAACTAACTCCTGTCAGACTTCAAGGGGGGTGGTAAAGGACAACTGCAGCTTTTTTTTATGTTTTTTGATAATTATAGAAGAAAGGATTTGTATATGGGGAAAGGAAAAACTACAACTTTTCAAAAAACCCCATTTCAAGCAACGTTTCTATGTGGAGATTTACTGTTGGTTCCCAAAGTGGTCCATACGCAGAAAAAAAATTAAGGGAGAAGGAAAATGAAAATTTAAGAGTTTTTTTTTTTTTTTGATTTACATCATTTATTATTGCATGATGATCTTTCACAATACACTTTATGCATGAACTTCATTAGGTCTTCAATAAGTTTTTTTGTTTTTTTTGTTTCTTGTACGATGGTTTTGAGTTGTTATGACATCGGGTTTGACTGAAGCATTTTTTTTTCCAGCTATATTGTATAAGCCTCTTTATATTTTATCCTGCATTGTTCATTTTAATTATTGAGGGAAGCTGGGGTTAGCAGGAAAGAAAAAACTATTAGAGGTACAGAACAAGACATGTGCAGGCGCGGGTAAACCGCCAACGTGTGTATATCTCCGCAGAAATGCGTTGGTGACCGGCGTTTGAAGAAAGCACATGGAGTTATGTCATTTGACCTCTGGTGATTTGAAATGCACTAATGTTGTTCGAGACCAACTGCGTTCACATTCTCAAGTTTCATTCAATCCGAAAAAAAAGTTTAGAAAAATCTTCAAAGAAAATGCAAAGTTTACCTCTGGTGACCTTAAAATTACCGTTTATTTTTTTTGGGTCGCGACCACCTTTCGTCCCCACTCACCAAGTTTCATGTAAAAACTGCACTAACTTCTTGCATTTTTCGCAAAAAAAAAAAGGACAATTTGGACCTCCGGTGACCTTTGAAAACACTGCACGTTCTTCGGGACTATTTTTGGTCCCCCCCCACAAGTTTCACTGTAAATCGGACCGCTCTGTTTTTTTTCGTTCAAGAACCGCAAACTAGAGGGCAGCAAACAGCAGTGATGCCCACCTTCGAACGCCGCGAAGATTTTGCTAGGACGGACCAGGTGTACCAAGTTTAGATCCGATCGGATAGAGCGTAAGAGTTATTGCGCTAATGCCTAAAGTTTCGTGGTGGCGGGCGGCGGAGAGGGCGGCTACACCCCCCAAAAAACCATAAATCCCCGAACACTTACAGGGTTGCGGGGATATAATAAGATCAATCTGAGGTCAGATGTTGGTAGGATGTTCATGCAAGCAGCACTTTGTACAAATGCATTTGGACCCATGCCATTAGGAAGAGAGGTTATTGTTCTTTGAACTTCCCCCAAATGATGGTATGATGCATTAATGTGAGTATTGAAACAAACATTACGAGTAAAATTTAGTATTACAATTGTTTTAGGCTGTTTTGACTTGCAATAAAGGTCTTAACTTGAAGAAGCTTGTGATAGGGGCGTGGTCGGTAGTGCAAGAGACTTTGTGCTTTGTCTCAAACAAGATCAATCTGGTCATCAACAAAAACCAGCTATCAGGGTCTTGGGGGTGAAAGGGTCAAATGGGGTCAAAAGTTTGGTCGCAGATGTTTAGTTCGCACAGGTGAACAAAACTTTCCATACCATATTCTTTGATAAAGTTTTGTTGCCATGATATATGAAGATTGTCCTCTAGTGACCTCAAAATGACTTTAATCCGAAACACTAGAGGACAATAGGGGTTCATCACCCAATGTGTAACGCACATACCCATATACTTAATAGGTACTTGCGTTCACACTATTGCATCGACAAGCTTTCAAAGTTTGCCGTCTCGATGCCCTTGGATGATTCTGACTTCAAAAATCAATAGAGTTCATCCACTATCGAAGTGAACTGGTAAATGCTTGCCTTCGGGGCGGTAAGTTTGCACGTATGCGCGTACAAGGACGGCAATGTAGGCGCACAGAGAAAAAAAAAATTGCCCATGCCCAGTGTGTTCCAAGTATGGATACGGCAGGTGCAAGAAGTTCAATCAGATTGGGAAATTCTAGTTTCAAGATGAATATGATTTATGCTGCATACAACTCCAGAAGAAAACACTGGGCAGTTGATCCTAGATTTTTTCGCCACTGGGGAAAACAATTTCTGAATATGCCTATCAAACTAGGCGGAAATAAACAGTAGTAACGAACAAAGATGTCATACGTAAATGCTGTAGTTCCACTCTTACCATAAAAATTGAACATCAGAACGTGGCCCACGTGAAAAACAACTGCTCTGTATCTACACTGTATGGGTATGAACAGCCTTACATCCAGGGCTTCATTGAGGCCGATTAGGCGAGAGATCGACAGACAGACACATACACAACAAAAGTGATCATATGTGTCCCCGTGAAACAAAAAAGTTCAGGCGAGACAAAAAAATTTGGGAGAGCATTCCATGTTAGGTAATTGTGTTATTTGTCCCCCAACTTTCTGTACCTGCACTCGGATTAGTTCGCTAGATAAGATGGCGCATTATAAGAAAGCTGACGATATTATTATTATCACCTTCTATTTAGGAAGCAGTATTTCATTCAATTCATACCTTTTGAAGGAAGATTGCCAGTGCAGGGATCAATTTTGACCTCTCCTCTTCCAGCAAGAAAATCGTTTTGGGTGTTCGGATGAAAATCTTGGTTTGCCATATTCAACGGCATGGCTGAGGTGCTGTCATCGATGAGAGCCTTGACCCCGTCCCTTGGTCCCCATGGGAGTTAGGCCATGTGTTACGTGTCCGCATCTTGTACCTGGTTAGAAAGCAAAATAGAAAAGAGAGGGGCTGGTAAACAGTTTGTTGGTTATTAGCCAATGTGAAAGAACCAAACTCATTACTCTAGCAATAGGGAGAAATGACGTCACTCTCCACAATGAACATGGCATTGTGGAAATCAGTCTGGTGTTGGGTGGTAATGTCAGTACAATTTTATGTGACACCGATACTGTAAATAGTAAGTCAATGGACCACATGACGTTAGTGCAATGATTCACACTGGCCTGCTGTGATTGCTGAATAACTCACTCAATGGCATCTCATGATAGCACGTTTTTCCTTATGTATAACAAACAGAATATGCATAGTTCTGCAACCAAAGGGGAAATGAGGTCTAATGAGTCTAGCATTAAGGTGGGGGTTATCTAACCAGGCTCCAAAATCCTTCTTCAGTAAAGCATTGAAACTTCATACAAACGGCCTTTTCATACTCAAAACACCTCTTAGGGCAGGACCAGATTTCAATCTGAGGAACAAAGTCTGCATGAAAACATCAGCGAGCCTAGAGAAATGCCAAACAAATAGAGCACAATGCGTGCGTAGCCCTAACTCTTCTGTTTTTGCAGAGGCATCCTAGGTCATGCAGATTTGCAGAGTATTTTCACAATTTTCACATAATTGCTATTCATGACCCCTAAATTCCTCTGAACGAGCCTGGAGGCTAAGTAAGCCACAAGTTGCAAAATTTTCAACACCAATGGCATTAGGCGTCTTTAATTCTCTTGACCACAGCCTTCAAGACTAGGCTCATGGTCACCCAGGAGTTGATGAACAATTTGTGAACTTAATGGATGGTCCGTTCCATCGAAGCCATGAATATTAAGCGAGCCTAAACTATTGCCAAGTTAATATTTCATGTGAACATGGGCCCTGGGTAAGTAGGGGGAGGCGGGGGGGAGAGGGATTTCAAGGCACCATATGGGTAGTTTCATGGAATGAGCCATAGGTTTCAAGTGGGACAGTGCAACAAAAAATCTTGAAAACCTCAAAGGTACGGCTATTACACACCAATCATTATGACGAATATCATGCACTGTGCACAATATTTTTGAGGGAGCATTCTGCGAGAATTCACAATGATAGCCTGTTGGACAGCAATTTGCATAAAAACCCAATGGGCAACTCATTCAGACATGATATGTAACGTTACAGAAAATCAAGCTGGTTTAAAAGAATGCATGCACTGCACTTGTGTTGTGGGAGCAAACTTGGACCAAAAATGGGAGAGGCCTGTAGGCACAGCCTTATTACACAATATATATATCGAACTCTACTGTGCAGCAAACTTTGTAGGAAGAGAGGCTTTGCGTAAGTGATTGCACATGATGTGGAACTCTTGGGTACGGGCTATCACAGGGAGCTGAAAGGCTGTGACATCCTGTTGGTCAACAATTTCGTTGTTCAAAGTTTATCGGAATAGTTTACGTTACAGGTGGGTCCTCATTTATCATTATCATTCATGTGTGAAGGGCACCATTGGGGTTTGTGTGAGGATAATTTATTCATCATCATGTTACGGAGTGAATGGGCCTCAAAGCGTTCTAGTCATAGTCAAGAATACTTGATTGAGACATATCGCCGGGTTGCACGGCAATACGACAACAAGCTGTGCTATGGCAGTCAGTCCATCTGCCAATAGAGGCCAATGTGTGTATTGGACAGAAATGAGTACAATGTGCATTTTTTATCACTTAGCTACAACAATGGGGGGACAAAAGTAGCAGCCCAACCAATAGTGTTCTTTCGGCATGTAAATAAAAACTAAAATTTCATTCTAGTATTATTCAGCTGCAAAATAGAGCAGACAGAAAATTAATACTTTGTCAAACCACAATAGACACATATTTGTGGGCTAAATAAGCATATTCACCATTTAGCCGATATCAGTTGATTAAGGCCAATAATTGATACTGATCCAACAACAATACCCGACCATATATTAGTTAGCATCGGTGGGGGAGGAGGGGACACAATGTGTACTTATCGGGCTCACAAGTAACAGGAAGATGGGAGTCAAAAAGCAAAGATTTTGCAGATGTTCCTGCTTCCAGATAAGAATACATTCATACACCATTTACTGAGTACATCGCACAATGGACAGGTAAACTAAATCCCTTGTACCTGATAAAGTTTCTCAGATGTTCCTTAAGATTTACTACTAGAATATTATCCAGTTGATGTTTGAAGCGAGATGAAATAAATTTCTAACTGAGGAGGAAACGCTCATTAGTGCCTGCCCTGCCTGCGAAGCCTGCTCCTTACTCTCACATTCTCCATCATGCCGAGGTAACGCACTTGGTGCAGGCACCTCTCATCATTGGAATTAGGAGCGGTGGAGTTTCTTCTCGTGGGTTTACACCTCACATAGTACGGTTCCTTGCAGATGTAACCAGTATGTAACTTCAGATTATATAGTAAATGGCATCCGGTATGGTTCTCCTCCTCCAATGCTGCCAGGGTTTTAATGATTCATCACATTGTAACATTAGAACCACTCCCAAAACGACCAGGAGAGACTACATCTATTGGACATGTTATAAGCATCATTATAGCATCGGTGATGGACCCAGAACACTTAACATAACTGGGTTAACTATTTGGGGTAAATAGGCAGATCACATTCAATGCCCTACAGTGAATGTCTTCACTTTCAGTTGTCAGAAGGTATATTACGTTACATTACCCATTAGAGGGCAACGGATCAGTTAGTGAAACAACCCTCCTCACTTAACCTAGACAGAAAAATGAAAATTAACATGCAAAAATGACATGCAATGGTTTTTGCAAGAAGAACAAGATACTTTCCCTGCTGATTTGTTACATTTTTATGTGTATATACTGTATTCTAATGTAGTCTTGTGTATTTTCTGGTTATGTTGAAAAAACTAAGCAGTATTCAGAACCCCTTAGTGTCTGATAACTGTAACAGAGAGAAGAGGCAGTAGCCCCTACATTCTTTACCTTTAAAATATTCTCATCAGCAAACTCCATCATGAGCTAACATGTACATATTGTAAATGTAATGACAAACTAGAGGAGGTCATAGAAACTATAACTGTGACACCACAGGAAGCTCCATCTTCGATTGACTAATCTGCTCTTACGGGACAACAATTAAGCTATAAACAAACAAGCTATCTACACATTAAAAGGTACTTCTTTTCTGTTAACACTATAAAATTGAGCCTATAATTGTTGGGAAATTGGATTATGCCTTTCATAAACTGACATGCAATGATGAGCCATTAGGATGGCTCCTGATTCATAGGCAAAGAAAAAGGCATTAGGTGAGGATATGTACTTTAAATGATATTTAAGAGTTTGAGAGGCGTTCAGAGAACCCAGCAGAGCCACTTTATGACTCTTTTATTTGCGCAAGTAGTGAAACAGATCTATTTGTTTGGATCAAGAGGCCATATCTGTGAGATCCAGAGCTGAAAAGGTGGAGGAAGGTGGAAAAAGTACTTCTTAAAAAAACTCTTAAACCATGAGGAGGGGAAATACAAAGTGTGATGCCATCACTGAAATTCTAACAGAGTCTTCCACGATACAAGGCGGAAGCATGCATTTTCATACAAGAAACTTATATGAGAACAACTAGTTTAATCAACAAATCTCACAATATTTTGTTTCCAGGAATTTTATCACCTGAAGTGTATGATGATCAAACAAATTATGTGGGGTCCATAACTGGCATGAGACTGAAAAAGCAATTCTCTTATCGATTGTATTCCTAATAAATATCCTGGGTCTAACAGCCTCCTTCCAGAGCTGTACTATCTTGGGGGAAGTGATATGAAAGAATATTGGTAAACTTCTATAAATATGCTTTTCAGAAGGGGAAAAATTTATGACTATTGCTATCATACTCGTCTTGTCCAGTTACTAGGGACACAACAACTAATGGTTATCACTGCAATAACCAAAACCTAAAAAACAAACAACAATATTTGAAAAAACGATAAAATTTGCACTGCCTAATACTGACTATAAAATTGCAGCTGATTGTGTGTAACTGAATGGCATTAATGAATCACATAGGTCCTGTTTCCTGAACAAACAGGTTTTGAAAACCGATTTTCATATTCTGGATAATATCAGGTTTGTTATAAGGCATTTGATCTGGTTCTGGTATGTAGAGAGTAAGCAACACAGGGAATGCTTTATGTATTTTAGAGCGAAAAAGCTTTTGATCATCAGATTGGGGCTTTATTTATGGAAAGCTTGATATTGCAATTTCAGACACAAGTGCTAGGTCGAGGGTATGTACTCTTACAGAAGCAAATCACCTTGTATTTTGTAGGGTTGCACCTGAATATCTCAGTGTGTCAAGGGGTGGTGTCCATCAGGTTGCTCCTGGAGTACCCACTGTAGGTATTTCAATTTGAACGAGATGGTGATGGTGACATTTTTTCGATAGACAGACGATAAAGTTACATTAAACTAATATGGCAAATAACTTATTAATATGAATGCTGTGTTGCAAAATTCATACAAGATTTTGGTATAGAGTCAGATAATCTTGCTTGTTCTTCAGTATGTCCATCTCAAAAACACTACTGTTGTCAGAATTTGTTCCTAAATCGATTGAAATTCAACAACTAAAATTACTAAGAGCGGGCACGCCAATCAAGTTTCTTTACAATACTTCATCATAGGAATTTGAGAGTCATTCATTTCCAAAGTAAGTTGATTGACTCGCCGCCAGAACTTTTGGTTTGTTAAACAGGAAGGAATCATTGGGAATCATTTGTTTTGGGATGTCCTGCTGTGAAGCATTTTGGAAGGTGTATGTAGTTTGTTTGAAGGAAAACGGTACTCAATTCAAAGGAAATTGGTTTTTAGTAGCTCAAGAATATTAACTTTTCATTTTTCATGTGGAATATAGAAGTTCTCACAAACATTAGATCTGTGGGACATTTTGGAAATTTAATTTTAAAAAAAAAAAAAACTCTCAATTATATCTTCTGAGAATTGTATGCACACAAAGAAGTTTATGAGTTTGGTACATTGATACTAATAATTGTGATGATATGGACAAATCCAAGATTTTTTTTTTTAATCGAAATTAGTTCAGTTTGGAATGTACTGTTTGACTCTAAAAAAAAAAGTTTTTAAACTGTGTGTTTTTGTTTGTTCGATAATGATTGTTGGCATGTTCCTTGGAACCTGGCATGGAACAGTCATGATGTATCGGGATTTGAGAGCAGTTCTATGCCTCATGTAATCACAAATTTAATGTGCTCCATCGTGTACGGCACTAATTGAAATGAGACCAGAAGAAAAAGGTGTCAAACAGTAAAAAAAAAACATCCTTGCTGGTATAGCTCGCTACTCACTTTGGAAGCTAGGTTTTTGAACCAGTTCTATCATCGAGTTCTTGAAGATTGTTCCGGCTGTTGACGGCCTCTTGGTAAACCTGTCAGCGAAAAGAAAGGCCCTGAAAGATTACAGGTGGTACAAATGGTTAGACACTGAGCAAACAATCTGGTAGTTGTGCCTTGTACAAGTTCAAACAGTGCTCCGTCAAAAAGGCCATAATCGTTACAAGAACCCCCTTGTTATGCTAATCTATCAGCTACTTCTAGTGTACTTGCCTACTTTGCTCCTAAATCTGGCATATTTTCGGTGGTCACGCTTCGGACAGTCCTATGATGACAACGCCACAAAATTGTGGACGATATTAATAAGAAAGCTCTCTGTGGGAAAGCTAGGAGTTTGAAAGGAAGGCAGGTGGTAAATGATAATGTTCACATGTGTCATGGCATTACCGTACGAGCTCCCTGGTGTGGAATCCATCTTGGAATCTTGGAAGGTCCACAGAGTTTGTGGGACTGCTAAGATACTGCCTGAGTTCTGAGTAGGTCCAGTCACTAAACTAATCAAATTCACAAACTTAATGAACTGCTATCTGGGTTGTAGGTCAGAGTGATAAACTGTCTAGATCAACAGGTTACACAGTTACACTTGCCAGTTCCTAAACCTTAAAACTACTGTAAGGGCTTGAAGGATCATGCTGTTTCAGACAAGGTTCAAAGCGATGATATGATTAGTGCACATGTAGCTAGCACCTGTTGCCGACTCTTATTCTGATAATCCATGTAAATCATCAAGGGGAACCCCCATCCCAGAAATGAGCTTCAACCATTCAGATGGGGGAGAAAAGTACAAGCTGAAAGGGGGCCAAAAAAACATATCACAACAAAAGTATATGCGAAGAAAATTGAGGGTACTTGTACTCCCATCTGGAAGTCATCTGATCCTGAAGATGTCAGAATAAACAAGAGCACAATGGGCTGTAGCAAAAACGTGCACAAATGAACCAGACAAATTCAAAATATGGTTTGAATGTTTGAGATCATGAAGTCAAGAAGGCAGACTCAAACAAGGCATATTGTGCCCTGTAACAACTTCTGACCGTGATCTTCATATGGCCACAGCTGTTTTAGAAGTCAATGAACATTTGATAATTAGTTGGTCAACATCCACGAAGAATGACCCAATTGAGAGAGAACAAGGCATGGTGATCTGCTGCCACGTGTCTCGCAGATTGTGCAATCAGTGGTTTTTCCATTAGAATGAAGCAATAGACTAGCTAACTATACATGTCGAGTTGAAGATGAAGTTTTTAACAACTGAGAAGAATTCCAACCCATTGGAAATGCCAACATAAAATTTGTTTAACTGGTCCACCGAATTAGCATATTTTATGCTGAATTAGTCAGTTCATGAACCTGCCATCTGGATTATATGCCCAAAGTCAAACCACATCCTTTGTAGCTGTATGGTCATGGATTAATCTTGCTAAGAGCTCCGGGTAAACAATAAAAATCTAGAATAATATTTACTCAATAATTATGGTGATTGGTGCCTAAATTATGATTAGATCACCTAACTTTTAAACCTAACTTTTGTTGCATAATGTGATCAGTCAGCTATAGCTGAAAAACATACAATAACATGCCATTATTCATTGTGGCCTGCTTTCTGGTTCTGCTATTGTGCATGTGCAGTGGAAATGTAAGTATCTGTCTGGAATGGTTTCACAATAAGTCTTGGCAGGCGGCTGTAAACAGTCACAGGAATGAATCTTTTGCTTCTCCAGGGTTCTGAGAAAGTGGTTCGGACATGGGATTAACTGATTTGTATGTTGGGATGGAAAAAAGTAACCTGGTGGTCCTGGGAACAGGATTACACCCCTGCCTCTTGATCTCATTTGAACCACTATTGAGAAGGAGTAGCGTGAGTTATCCAAGATCCAAATAACCAGGATTCCTAGATGAGGCGTTCTTGAATGGTTACTGAAGGTGGTGTTGAAAAGCTGTAATCAGAAAGTAAGATCAGAAGAAGCTACTAGGTAGAGAAACTGAATTATGGGTGAAGTTGTGTTACACCACTGACGGCTACTTAACCAGTAGTCTTCTTTGTGTATGTGTATGGAGATCATACTGAAAATATCGAGTGGACCAATAGCTAGTTACATGAGAAAGTATCTGCAGGTTTAGCATAGCATTGTAGTTTCTGTGTTGAGTATATTCAAGCTATTATTCACTCCTCATAACCATTAGACATGGCTGTTGCGTGCAATAGCTAGAGGTGGATAATACAGTGGTAGAGGCTGCCAATGGGCAATGGGTGCCTGCAGCCAGTATGACAAGAGGTGACAGAGCCCCTGAAGGTCATGGCCATTGGCTTTGGACAATGACTTCGAAGCCCCACAAGTTGACTTCTTTTCAAGGCCAGCTCTGAGTGGATCTAAAACCACTAGTTAAGCTGTTGCAAATTTGTACTTGTATATATATATGGCATTTTTTACAAAGCAGGGTCTGGCTAATGGGCAAAGATTGTATTATATGAAGGTATTGCACAGTGCCTATCCCAGCTTTTAGATGGGAGGAGGGGGGGGGGGGGCATTGGGGATTGTTGTCAGGGTTTTTTTCTATTGTATTGATCACACATTTTCAGAAGGGAGGGTGGTAACTGTCTCATATTCATACAAGCATTAACACACAATACTTCTGGGAAGGGAAGTGGGTTGGCAAGATTTTTCAGGGGAAGGGTCAAGTCATATCCATATTGAGCATTGTTCTATATGAATTTAAATGTACAGATGCCTTACACGTGCTAGGGAAAGCAGTGGGGATGTTGGCCGTTTGCTGAATTGCATTGCACTGTATATTTTTCAAAGACACAATCATTCTATCTGTCTTAATCGATTACTGTATTATAATTGAACTTATTCCATTTCTGATTTTTCAATCCTATTTTTTTTTCAAGGAGGGGGGATGGGGGGGTGGATAGTGGATAGGCAATGATTTCTAATTAATACTCTATTCTCTCGATCGTCAGACGTCTGCCTTTTCAAGTTATGTTTTGTATTTATATAACAGAGATAAGAGATATCGCTAAATGATTTCTCTAAATTCCAAAAATCTGAAGGGCTACCCCACACCGCCTGTGTTACATGCTCCACAACAACATTGCAGTTTATTGCGCATCTGCAATAAACCTTTGCCATTCTGTCTTAGGGGGTGAGGGTGGAAGGTGATTCACAATTTTTGTTTGTTCTTCATATTTGCATTTTATTCATGATAGTTGTATAATCAATAGCATAAATTCCATTAAATATCATATTAAATGTCATATTATTGGCACATTTTTAGGGTGGGTGGGGGGTCGTCTCCTTAATGGATTTGCCTATTCTCAATTCATTTCCATTCCACTTGTACACCCAGTCTAAAACAACTACAATTCTCTCAGGCTGACCACACTATAAGCCAGTCGGAGATAGCTTTTTGCGCATCGTCATTGTCCCCCGGTGCTGGCTTTTGTGACAAATTCTGTACTGCTGGACAATCCGCCACGGTATTTTCAAATGGAGTAAACTGAGATCTCACATTATTACTACCTTGTTCTTCAACAATATAATTTCAAATCGGGCTATGCAGAAGAAAAACAAGTTTGTATATGCGGTCTAGCATTCATGTATGCGAAATTAAATAAAGAAAACAGAGAAATTCCACGAAATGTGATAATGATCCACATGCAATGTGCATACGCACACGGTCGAGATTATCCAATATTTGGTAACCTGTCGTAGAGGAAAATCCATTTTAAACTGTTAATGTAACAGCGCGCAAGAGCGGTGTGGATTGGCTGGCATCTCCCGACATTTGCACAGTCTGGGGGGTAGTGGTAGTAACATATTCACTGTTTTTCTCAAGGTTCTCATAATTTGTTAGTGACCTATGTTATGGTTTCCTGGAAAATAATTGACAGATTTCCTGTATTTATTTGTTGGATACGATGGTTCAATCAAAAGTTTTTGCATTTTTCGTACTGAATAATTCGGCGGAGCTCAGGAGCCACGCAGTAAAACTTATGGACGGGGACGGCAAGTTGAGAAAGTTGTTCACAAATGGGACAATTCGCAATGCCCATGCTGTTGTGTTTGTAACTACGAACTGGCTTATAGACTGCAGTTGTAAATCATCACTAAACAGACTCCTTCCAGGGGTGCAAAGAAAATCCCCATAGGCTATGCTTATCGCATCAAGGTGCCTGGTTGGTATCAGTTCTGACATGTGTCTCCAAACATGTGTCGAGGTCAAAATAGTACTTGAAAATTGCGTGGAATTGTGGTGAGGGGACAATATGAGGGGGGGGGGTTTTTGCAGGCTAATGGGGAGTAACCCAGTATGGGGAAATAGAGGAGAATCAAGGAAAATTCGATTTATAGGGGGTTACTAGTGGAACGTAGGTTTTTTCAACATTGTAATTTGGGGAATCATTGATTGAAGGGGTGGGGGGGTAGGGGTGGGGGGGTAGGGGTGATTGTGGGGGGTGATTGGGGTGTGGTGAGGAGATTGGGGGGTGAGGGGGAGGTTGGCAGGCTGAATGGGGCAACAACCTAGTATGGGGAAATAGAGAGTAATAAGGAAATTTGAATTTGGATTTCAAATTTGAGGATTGTGCTCCATGGACTGCTGAACATCAGCAAGGACCCGTGCTTCAAATGTGTGAAAGCATTTTGCATGATTAACATGATGGGCCCTAGGGACAAACATTGGACCTTCAGTCAGAAGTTCCTGAACAACCCCTGGGGACCACGACCAAGGAGCATACCATTCACATATAAGAAAATCAATTGGAACTATGAGATGAATCAAGTACTAATGTGTTGAATTCCATGGAATTTCATAAAACGGGCTCTCGGGCAAGTGGACCTTGGATCACAAGTTCCTGAACACCCCCAGGTTTGAAATGATGAATATGCATCGGTACCCAATGTCAGTACTGTACACCAAAACTTGAAAGAGGAGAAGCATGTGCGTGATTCACATGAGTGGGCTCTTCAGGCCCACCACTGGGGCCTGGGCCTTGGGTCCCAAATCCCTGGGCACCATGGAGAGGTATGGCTATTAGACAGTCATTATGACCGAAGAACATTGGCACTGTGCAACTAATTTGTAGGAAATACCATTATTTCACAGTATTTTCATGGGCCCTAGGGCCCGAAAACTGGGCCTTGGCCCGAAATTCCTGGAAGGGCCAAAAAGGCCCTCTACGAAGGACCATTACATTGTAACGCTGAAGAAGACCAATTGAAGATTGTGGGAGGAGATGCATTTCGAACACCCATTGTGTGAATATAATAAAATGGGCCCGAGGGCTCGAGTCAGACCTTGGAAAAGAACATCTCTTCACCCCAAAAGTATGTTCAATCAGGACCATCATTAGACCTGCGCAATAAGCACTGTGCAACTGAATTTGTAGAGATACAAGTTTTGCAGTATTTCGGTATGGGGCCCTGGGGCCCACAAATTTCCCCAACACCCCTAATGGCCCTCTCCCCAAGGGAAAATTACATGCGAACTGTTAAAGAAAAATCAATTGAAGCTTGTGGAGAGAGCATTGTAAGTACCATTGTTGTGAAACTTCATGAAAGGGCCGTCGGGCCCAAGTGGGACTTTGAGCCAAAAATTCCGGAGCACCCCAAAGGTATAGCTGTCAGACATGTATTATGAAATGAATGTCAGGGCACAGGCACTAATATTTGGAAAAGGAGAAAAGCATTTTGCGAAATTCACATGAGGGGACCCAGGGCCCACACTTGGAGGATGGATGGTGGATGGATGGATGGATGGATGGAGGAGGGATGGATAGATAGATAAGATAGATAGATGGATAGATAGATGAGATAGAAATAGATAGATAGATAGATTAGATAGATAGATAGATAGATAGATCGATAGATAGATAGATAGCCAGAGCTGGTTTGAGCTGAAAAAGCGACAGATGACCATTCAAAGGTGAGTGGACAAATTCTACCGAGGCCACAATGTAGCAGACATTGACAGTTTGAGCCAGCTTGGCCTTCCTGGAGAGGGAGCTATAAGGAAATGCAAAAGCTGAAATGAGTAAAATATTGTTTTTTTCCATGAACAAAAAAGGATTATTATAGAAGAAAAATTATAGGGTTCCTGTACTCCCCAGTATGAGCTTCATCTGATTGAACTGAGTTATGCTTTTCACAAGCCAGGTGTCACTACTCACACATGCGACATGGACTGCATAGATTCCTCTGGATAGGAAGAAATCAAATAACAGACAGGATGAACATTCAAGTGAGATGAAAAGCGAATTTTGCCAAGGCCAGCAATGTAGCGGACATGACAAATTGAGCCAGCCTGGCCTTCTGGGAAGGACCTATGAGGAAATGAACTGGATGAGACAATGTAATTGAAAGTGCAGTGTTCGATAGCAGTAGACTAATTGCGACGATAAGTCATAATTAGTAATTAATATTTTTGAAGGAGAAGAATTTTGGGTAATACACAGAACCTGAGGACTGTAGATGGAATGGATTTAGAGGAAAAGCAGGAAGAGACAGTCAAAACATATGCCCCTGGGAGGGATTTATCAACGCATACTTGTGCACCAACACCTTACAGGCCAGGTACATAACAATGATGTGGCAGCATTCAAACCAGATAGATCAGATGAAAAGATTAGGTGGCCAGAATTTTCATACAAAGAATATTTGTTGGAAGTCCGTATGGATTGTGTGAAATGAATATTGAGTTAGAGAAAGGCAGGGCCTCCCTTAAAGAAGAATATCTGGGTTCAAGTGCTCAGTTACAGATATTATTAAGATGATATGAATTGGTATTAGTCACCTCAAACAATCCAGGGGAGTCATTGGCAACAGCTAATACAGCATGGTTGTACTAGAGTACCTGACAGGTCTCCTATTAGCACATTGGTAAGTAGCTGCAGGAGTGGAATGATAAAGTGCCTTGCTCAAGATTACAGACAGGCTAATCAACTTACGAGTGATTCAAACTCACAACCTTTCTGATTGATAAGTTCAGATTTGTTCAACTTGCCCTTTTTTGGCGTTTCTCTTAGTGTTATTTCAAAACCATTGGTGATGAACCCATTACCTCTGAACACTCTTGCTGCTCTCAGGCGCCCCACATTCTCAGAAATGATGGGGTTCTGGCTGGAAAAGAGAAGCCTCTTGAAAAATCTTGGAAGAGAGTGTCTTTATTCTTGTACAGGCACCCTCAACGTCATACCTGAAAAGAAAATGGCAAGATGAAATAGCTGCCCTGGTCCTGAAAACTGGAAAAAAGGTACAATTGTTTCATGTAGGTGGTTTCTTGTTAAACTTATAGCATGGAATCATTGAAAAAAACCTGGGTAACAAGGTAAGGTTGGTTGTGAATGAACTGGAACAAAGTGACTTTCTTGCAACATTTTTGGTTGAGCCTCGAGAAAATGCATCACTGACACCAAAGAGTTTGATCATACTATATCAGGTCATTGGTCAGTTTAATTAGGCGATATCATCAGTGATCCTGTTTTATCCACTAGTTATGCATGCCCAAGGGTTCATTCAGCGATGCACGCAGGCGCAGCTGAGTGCATCCCAGCGTTAGAATTAACCCGAGGTGTGCATGATCACGTGGATAAATCGGCTGTTGATCAACCCCTTTCATTCATACAAAGCGAAATTGAGTTTGTTTATCGCAAAAAAAAACAACTCTTTTTACCAGAAGTGCTTGGACTCGCTGGCGTGGACTAAATAACAACAACCAAAATGCGCGTCCTCAAATCAATCTGGAAATATCAGTGCGCACAAGCGAGGACTAAAGTTACATGGGAAGGAAAAAATTGTTCCAAACCCAACGCATACAGCAAACCAAGAGTGATAAATTGCACCACACCTGTGTCCTGCCCTAATCCTTAAATGTACAGCAGGTTCAAATGCTATGCGCTAGTAATCGTGCCTAATTGTGAAGTGATGAAAACAATGGATCCTTTCGCCATTCGACAAATACAGGGGTAGCTAGCACGTTCCAGTTTGTAAGTTGTAACGATCATGGCATGACAATTACAACAATCACATCTACCAGTTATCGCCCATGAAGGCGATCTTACTGTGGCGTAATAAAACACTGTGCTCAAGTGTTAATGCACTCAGCTGACTTGATTAAGGCCAATCAGAAGCGGGAGTAAAAGAAGTGAACATAGTTTCATTCTGTATTCCATAACTGAGCACTGCCAACGTTTGATACCTATAGTTTGTTCACATAGTTGTCTATACCACTATTTACTGTTGGAGATACAGCTATTAGGTCAGTTTAACATCTTTCTTGTTCTGTGTCCTGTTAAACTCCACTAGCATCACCTCACTGTCCATTTTACCAGTTGTAGGGCACCGAGTTCATTCCATGATTATGGGGATTGAGTGCAACCTGCAGGCTACATTGTTTAGGACTCTGGTATCTATGGCCAACAACAACTTGGTCGTGAACTAGGGGCCCGCCGTTATATTAATTGCAATGTGGCCACTTGACCAGAATTTGTAGGTTCTGTACTTCATGAGAGTGAGAGATGGGTTGGCTGACTGATTTTGCAGCTCTCTGGTGATCCCTACATCTTCACTGCCTGGACTTAAGTGACATCACCGGCCCGTAAATGTTTTATACGAAAGGCTCGCCCGGGTTCCATGGATTATTCCCTGGGTGTTGTGCTACTGGTGTAGTGAGCATGGCCCTTCAGCTTCTTGTGAGTGTGTTCAAGGAACAACTGCCAGCAAAGGAGTTTAAAACAATGAAACAATAATTTTTCACCTGACATTTTTTATGATATAATCAAGTATGCAGGAGTTATAAGACCCCCTGAGCGTATGACACTGGTGATGGCAGCTTTCATGGGAGTAGCAAATGTTTTCCCTCAGACTCCCAAGGCTTGACCCTGCGCCAGGACCTCTGTTGGCGATTTGACTGTTTTTTAAGTTAAAGCAAGCTGTATTATCGGAGCAAGTGGGTTGGGCCCAACCATATCAGAAGAGGACAGTGAGAGGGGGTCACTTGTTTTCTCCCCACTGAACAACCAGCTGGTCCACAGGCCTGCAGTGGGTGGACTAGGATAGCAAACCAGACTCATCCAATCGTCTGATCGAAGATTCCAAGTCTTGACAGTTCGGAGGTATAAGCCCCCCAGAAGGAGTCCAAGGAAGTGGTCCCACGCCAACAGCCGAAAATGGACTGATGAAAAAAAAAAACCAGAAGAACCTGAACCTGAAGAGGGGACACGTGGCACAGCTAATATGAGAACCTACCAGGTGGTGTACTGCGCAACGTAGTGTGGAAACCCAAAAAAACTTGTGCTTGTCCCCTGAAACACGGTTATCAGGGACAGAAGACCCATGGGGCAGGGAGAATGCCATACACCACTGGGTGATTAGCTCTGGTTTCACCACTGCCTCCAGCCTTGCTGCTACCCACGGAGTGTAAAACAGTGAACTCCAAACTGACGCAACATGATTCGCGGAAAGAGAGGAACTAACCTAAGTGGAAGGGGGAGGGAGAGATAAACTCCCAGCCCTACCCGAAGAGAGACTGGCTTAAAAGACGTAGTATAAAATTAGCCTAGGGCCGGAACAGTGGCTGCGAAACACCGGCTTCCGAGCGAGCAACAAGTAATTAATAGGAGAACATTAACCAATCTTAACCCAAAAAGGAATTATCACCTGATAGAATCGGGAATAATACAAAGGCAGTGTAGAGCATGAAAATTAACAGGAAAGTAGGAGCCTGTTATGAAGCAGGTTGTATCGAAAGTTGATACACACCGAGAAGAATGGTGACCAGATCGGAAGATCGCGCCTAGCGAGATCGGCTAGGATCAGTGATCAGACATGGAACTCTTAGATGTTGTGGTTTTCCTGTGTGTTTTAGCCGCCAATGAGCTGAAAATGCAATTTGGAGTTATGTCCAGAAGGTTAAGGAGCCAATGAAGTAAGTCTTTAAAAAGCTCATTGTCTGCCCAGCTTTCATAAGTTTGTTCTGGCCTACCATTATGTGATATTCAAGGCTCATCTTACTTCAACAAAACAGATCCATACTTCAACAGATCATGGGCATGCAATTTGCATCTGTTCAGTGGCATCACCCCACAGACTTCAGTTGGTTTTAATAGAGAGGGGGATATTTCACAAATGCAAAGAACCTTGTGATCGCCGTCCTGAGGAAGAATTTAGAAGGAAAATTTCTGTATGGTGTGAAATATCAGATAATTTTTCTAGAAATAGTTCAAAATTCAACATTTTTTGGATACCCTATGTTATTTGAAGGGTGCACTTTTTGGGGAGCACTCCGTACATGGGAGATGAGACAGTACGCTCAGATGATTCTGCGACCAATCATAGAGGCCTTGATATTGACAGTAGTCCTCAGAAGTTTGATGCATCCCCTTGTTACCCTACTTTACCATTCCACGGAGAAGACGAGGGAGGATGAACGAGAGGAAGAACCTAACCTTCTCAGTCACCTGCCACCACATTGACACAGGCCTCATCCAGTATTGCTATGATGCCTTTGTGTGGGTTTTTTCTATACCAGGGTCACAGATGACCTGGTTGTTGAAGTACTCTTACACGTGGTCCACTCTACCACTCGCTGCGTTATTCCTCCTGTCTGTTTCAGGACCAGTTCAATGAAACAGCTGCTGGAGCTTTTCGTTGCGTAATTGATTGCAAGAACTCTCAAAACTGGAAGGAAAATGTGAAAATGCTTTATTGTGCTTGTATGATTCAAGTATATTTGGACACAAATGCAAGTTATGGAGGCGGTAGAGGCCCAGAGGGGGAGGGGGGATGCACTCTTTACAGGCAAGACAGTAGACCACATCCACCAAGTTTCGTTGAAAATCGGACAACTTGGGAAAATTCGCATTTAACTTATGCAATTAGACCACCTAATGAGCATATTCGGCTGAGGAATCTAAATCAGTTCATCTAACTGTTCATCCAGGTCCTAAATGCCAAAACTACATCATGTGCACTATGGTCTTTGTAATCTTGCTAAAGAGCTTCAACAATAAATTACAAAAATAAGCTATTACCGAACTTAATTAATGGACTTTGATGCACAAAATCTAAATCCGATAAAGTACACCCAAACCATGGTGCTACACACAAAATTTTGTCGTAATCGCCTCACGGTTTGTTAGAAAATTGCTAACGAGAAAGTGGCACATACACACACACAAACACTTAAGCCACACACACAACACATGCCATAGTGACCACTAAGTTCTCTTCCTGAATTCATTCGGCGAGACCAAACTTGACACCAACAAGATCACAGTAAAGCAAGAGAAATATTTGAGTAGCCAGAATTCTATTTGAAAATTCTATCACCAACGATTGTACAAGTTCAGGCAAAGCACAAAATATGTGACAATGAATCACATGGAGACTGCTTTCTCTTTTGAAGGGGTGGAGGATGAGGTAAGTGACGGCATGCTGCCATACTGTTAATGACACACTCCTAACATTGCAGTCACATCATAGTTAATCCTCATCCTGGTTTAAAGGTTGCCAGCTGGACCATAGCGCTGCTATCTGAACCTGTACTGGACATAAATCTTTGTCCTCACTAGTGAAGTTGCTAGCTGACCATTAGCGCTGTATCTACCTGTACTGGACTCTAAATCCTTGTCCTCACTAGTAAAGGTTTGCCAGAGGGGGACCATAGCGCTGTTGTATCATAACCTGTACGGACTTTAATCTTGTCCTCACTAGTAAAGGTTGCCAGCTGACCATATTGCTGTATCATAACCTGTACTGGACCCTAATCCTTGTCCTCACTAGTAAAGGTTGCCAGATGACCATAGCGCTGTTGTATCATAACCTGTATGGACCCAAGCCTTGTCCTCACTAGTAAAGGATGCCAGGGACCATCCGCTGTCATCATAACCTGGACTGCGACCCTAATCTTGTTCCACACTAGTTAAAGGGTGCCAGCTGACCATAGAGCTGTATCATAACCTGTGTTACTGGACCCAAACCATGGCTCATCACGAGTAAAGGTTGCCAGCGACCATAGCGCCTTATCATAAACCTGTACTGAGCACCCTAACCTTGTCCTCACTAGTAAGGTGCCAGCTGACATAGTGCTGTATCATAACCTGTACTGGACCCTTATCCTTGTCTCTCCTAGTAAAGGTTTGCCAGCTGACCATAGCGAGGTATCATAACTCTTTGTACTGGACCCAAATCCTGTCCTCATAGTAAAGGTTGCCAGCTGACCATAGCGGTGTATCATAACCTGTAACTGGACCCTATCCTTGTCCACAACTAGTAAAGGTGCCAGCTGGAACAATAGCGCTGTATTATAACCTGTACTGGACCAATCCTGTCCTCACTATAAAGTTGCCAGCTGACCATAGCGCTGTATCATAACTGTACTGGACCCTATCATTGTTCCTCACTAAGTAAAGGTTGCCAGCTGACCATAGCGCGTAATCAAACCTGTGTAACTGGACCCTAATCCTTGTCCCACTAGATTGAAAGGTTGCCAGCGACCATAGCGTGTTGTATCATAAACTTGTACTGGACCCAATCCGTGTCCTCACTAGTAAAGGTTTGACCAGCTGACCATTAGCGCTGTATCATAACCGTACGGACCCCCTAATCCTTGTCCTCCATCTAGTAAAGGTTGCCAGCTGACCAGAGCGTTGTATCATAACCTGTACTGGACCCTAATCTTGTCCTCACTAGTAAAGTTGCAGCTGACCATAGCGTTGGATTCATAACCTGTAATGGACCCTATCCTTGTCCCTCAATTAGAAGAAAAGGTTGCAGTGACCATAGCGCTGTATTATAACCTGTACTGGACCCTAATCCTTGTCCTCTAGAAAAGGTTTTGCTAGCTGACCATAGTGCTTGTATCATAACCTGTACTGGACCCTAATCTTTGTCCTCACTAGTGAAGGGTGCTAGCTAACCCCTAGTGCTGTATTCATAACCTGTTAATTGGACCCGAATCATTTGTCCTCACTAGTGAAGGTTGCCAGCTGATGTGATTGATAGTGCAGCAATCAGGTCAGAAACTCTTGCTTGAGACCTGAATCCTTGTCTCCTTGCTGGATCTTGTAGTTCAACGCTGTACCCTTGCTGCGACCTTGTAGTTTTAGACTGATTCTGATCGTGGTGGGTTGGTCAATTGAGTCAGTTTACTTGACAATTTGAATGTCAAATTTCAATGGCCCGGGAACTGATAATAGGATAATCAGTAGAAAAAGTGCTGGAGTGGTATTCATTTTTACAGACTGAAGGTCAGGTATATAATTACGGTCCGTATATGATTACCAACCGATAGGTTGCTCACTATGTCCCAGATGAGTATCCTAGTAGGAGGGAGTTAAACCCATACAATACGTTTAGGGATCAATTGTATTCCACTGATTTCACTAGAACCGGAGATCTACGGGGGGCATCACTGACTTGGGACGATATTCTTGTCTTACAATGTTTTTTCTTCTGTATCCTTGTGGTGTTTGGAAAATGATTGAATTTTCTACAAACTTCACAACAATTGTGACTCTAAAACAACGATTTAGAGAGAACAATGAATAGCAACGATATTGTCGGAATCCCAGAATGCAAGAGAGACGGGGACTATAATCATGTTCTTCACAGGTTATTTAGGGAGGAGGCGGCCTGCAGAAACGGATTTGCGATCGGCATAGCAAATTGAAACAGTGGCAGGACTGGCCCCCCAGCAAAGCAGACAAACTTTTTTGTCTGTCAAATCACTAATGCCCAAACTCCAAAAGGAAGCATTTGTTTTTAGCCAAATCACTTTTCCTGAAAATATTATATTTCATTTGCCCTGTGTTTCGTTAGAATGTGTATTAAAATTTCTCTGTAAACGGGATTATGCAGCCATGTATCATACGTGATCATTTGCAGAGCCTAGAACTTATTGATGTAAATCGTTAGACATTGAGAATCGAAGTCAGTCAAAATGGTAGCCTGAGTAATAGATCAGAAAGACAGGGATATGCTGTCACAAATGGTATGACTATGCATTCTTTCATCAATCTGTATGAGTAACGACTAACCGATCGTGATTCCTCCTGAGTACAGCCAGCAGACTCAGAGCAGAGTGATAATATCACAATGTTTTCATTGTTTAAAGGGCTTGTTACATGCTGGCGTGTAGGCCAACGATTTCTACATGTGTGTGGGCTGCCACTGAAGTAGTTGGGGTATGTCAATATGTCACAGATTACCTGAAAAATTTCCACAGGGGGCCGATTATTTTCGTGGGGGGCAAAGATTCAAGGAGAGTGGCGGCAAACAATTTCATTGAGGTGGTGGTACACCTCACTAGGAGGCCCCCACCAACCCCCCCCACCCCCCACATGGAGAACACTGTAGGGATGACAAGAGGAGGATTGGTAAGCCCAGAAATCGCCAGAACCAGATGCTAAATAGAGGAACTAACGGGGGAACAGCAGATTTTTTTTTACAGGTATGGTTAGAAATTCCCAAATGCTAAATAAAGGGGCCACTTGTCTTTATTTTATTTCTATGACAATAGGTATGCCCAGTATGAATATTATCATTCCTGTACTGATGGCGAATCTGTGATTCATATTTGCGACCTGGTGAGTCTTTTCTTGACCAGAATAATTATGGATGGAACTGTCCACCACATTCTCTTTACCTGTTATCCTCAATTATTTCGAAAACCATAAGATATCAAGACACCCCCGAGATGACGTTTCGTCCCATGGTCCATGAAAGTTCCCTGCACGGCAGGCATCGTTGACTTTACCCACTATCCACGTGAAAAGCCTCTGTCATGCCATCGCCTGGGAAAACCCAAAACAACAATTTGAATGCATTTGAGTAGGTTAAAATGCTGCAGACAGAGGATTGCAGTGAAATCCTGATCCTGGTGATTAGTATGTACATATACAGGGCTACTGCTCGACCACATAATTAGCAGTTCTGTTTATAGATCCTGTAAAAAAAAGCATGCATTTTTGGGCGAAGGGGGGATTCTACTTTCAGATGATATAGTTACATTTATTCGTCTTTCAACTTTCACTTTTTGTTTTCAGTATGTAATTTGTGGCAAACCCACCAATTATGTTAACAATGAGATATCTTGTAACCTTTTTACTTTGTAATGCATATCACTTCAATGAAACAAAAGGCAAGAGGCTGCTGAGATGTTACAAAGGACAGCAAGCACACCATCAAGCATCAGCCCATGCCTCCAAGCTGGTACCTTCCCAGTAGTTACAACAAACATGTCACACATGAAGCAAAGATGGCACATGAAACGAGGCGATCGCCCCCCAGTGTCTTCGCCCTGGTTTGCGTGATCAGGGGTTTTCTTATATTAGTCACCATACAAAACCCATTATAAAGGCATTCATTCCACGTGTTGCTTTTGGTATTAGCATTTAACAGAAACAGCCTCCTAATCAGTAACCCACAATTCAAAGTCGTAAGGACTGATCATTAGGACCATGTCGTTCTACTAAAGGAGTATAAGTTTTGGGGCAAATGTGACTAAATAATGCCAAATTGACACAATATTCAACTTCCATGACCATTTGCTCACTTTAAATATTCTCAGGACCAAAAAACTCCTAAAAAAAGCATATTTCGAAGACTTCTCCCCCATTGACATTTTGACCTTGTCATTCGATGTTTTTTTTGATCCACCAATCCAAAAATCACCTTGACAAATCTCTACGACCACCCTAACTGCACTCATTCGATCATGACCTTTTTACCAAACTTGCATGAAAAATTCAGCAAAAAAATTTTTTCGCATTTAAATTATGCAAATTAGACTACCTTAATGAGCACCATATAATGTGGAAATCAATCGTTCATCTACCCCTTCATAGTTGGTATATATGTGAACTGCATCACCAATGCATCTACCTATCAAGAGATATCTTGTACACAAGTTTCCAGGCCAAATTTTCATTAAAAAATATGAAATTATGCAAATGAGTATGTCTTTTGGGACGAACAAGCGATGCACATCAACAACTCTTCCCCGTACACATCCAAAAAAGGTTTCAGATTGTACAGCTTTCACAGTTAGGATATCGAACCGCACATAGGACACCTGACAGACCAGACAGGTGGACAGACAGAGGGACACACAGACAGCCACACACATAACAAATGTGACCACTGTGTCTCTCCATGAACAAGTTAAGGCGAGACAAATATAGATTATATATATAATATATAATAATTATATTATTATATATTATATATTTACCAGGTGAAACCTGTTCAGTAGGAAGAACTTGAAACTTTTTACTTACTCAGGGGGGAGGGGGGGGGGGGTCAACAAATTGACTATGATAGTGGAGAGAAAGTCAGTTTTGTTTCCAAGGACAAACCATGAGGGAATTCCAAGTTGGCATGGGCCATGTATTGCCAGGAGGCGAACAACCAGGTGTCATTGGATGAATTACGAATATAAGAATAGAAACAGATATAGCTACAAAGGAAAAGGGCAAAATAGTCAAAAGAAGCATAGCATACGTGAAACTCATTAAAACAAGCTTACTGGAAAAATTAGTGAAGTTAGGCCATGATATCTGATGTTATAGGAGAAAATATGACATAATACTGCAGAGCCTTAGCAGGAATTCGAAATAGGGTGTCCCACTTGTGAACGATGAAAATCATTAGAGCACAGATGCATATTGCAAATCGCGGGCTCCAGTGCGGAAGCGCCCGACGAGACCGAAGACGCCAGTTTTGGTGGAGTCAAGAAAGCAACTTGGCATGTTATATTATTGCCCCACTGGCGCGTCGCTCAAACTGCACTATGTCAATGCTGACTGAGGAGATCGATGCCCCCCCCCATTTTTTTTTTTTTTTTTGTGGCCGTCTCAAGGCCGTCTCACAGAAATTTAGCCGTCATGTCAGTGTCTGGCCGTCTCAAGACGGTGTGAGAACGCCCTATGCTAAGGCCCTGAATACTGAGAAACAAATAATAGGCTGGCATCCATTTTCTTCAGATTGGGACATCAGCCACTCAGTCAGAGACCACAAGGGCACACCCCAAAGAATACCCCCTCATGGATAGAAAATGAGGCCCTGTACTAGACACTTATTTAATATGTCACTGTTAAAATGATTAAACATGGTTTGTGATTAACCTAGACCGCTTTCACAGCAATTGTGCAATATTGGACTGCACGAACGATGATCACACTATAAAGAACTACCTCACCCTGATGAACCAACGTACAATGATAAACCCATAGTGTTTACACTGGGTTGTAGATTCTGGTACAGCACAACTACACAAACATATACTAATTGCATAGCATATGTTCAGTAGATATGCCAAGGGGTTAGGAACACTACTATTCAGCCACCTATTCAATTTCTGTAGTGATTCACTCGAGTTGTCATGCATCACGTCTATACCCTTGATGTCATATGGAGAGGTCAATCAATTTTACAAGTTTCCACTTTCTGAACAAAAAATGGACCCCCTACTCATACAACAATAAATAGCGTTCATGTACTCATCATGGGAAGCACACCCACCAAGATTCCTTGGGACTTCCGTACAAGGAATCAAAAAGGAGTACAATTATCAAACTATAAAAGATTAAGAACACCAATTCAGCCTACAGACAAAATGTCAAAAGAAGCCATAAAGAACAGTTAGGACTATTTACATCATTTGAACTAGGTGAAACGATTGGTAAACCAAAATGAGAAGTTCAAAATTGCCAAATTGAATTTTACTGCAGAAGGTAGATAGAGATTTCTTATTAATGTTGTATTCGTGATATTTGGAAAGATATGAGGATTCCTAAGATTCCTAGTAGCTTTCACCAACAGAGCTATTAAGGGTCATGTCGTGGTTGATCTTTGATTTTGTTTGTCATTCTTACAAATTCATTCTTCACAGCTGTGTTACGGATCCTTCAGTGATAGGGGGCTTAGTTCAATATACGTGAAGTATACTTGGAAAGTCATCAGTCTACTGTCAAGAAGCTGATAAAGAAATGATTACCATATGGGGAAAAAGCATAAAGAGGTGTGGCAGATAAAGGGAGCTGAAATATTTTTTCTTGCACTCTCATTAAAGACTGAAGTAGGGGCATGGCCAGAAATGTCAGGGTCAGTGATCTTCTAGAGAGGACATTTCATCAGGATGAAGGGGGGGGGGGGCAAATAAAAATGTTATGAGGATCATGAGCAAGGGTTGTCTGCTGGATCCCATTTTGATCAATTTGAGATGATTTCTCAGTTGCAATCTGTGAAACTTTACAAGTTACAAGGCTGGAAAATGTGTCAAATGCAGGTTTTTTTTTTTTCACATCCTAAAATGTGGGCAGAGCTGCACCACATAAATGACGGTTAGGATGCTATTCAGCGAGCGAGTGCTCCCAGGCAGGGTAACAAACACACTCCGAACTGTACAACTGTAAAACATTTGTAATTATGCAAGACACTAGGCCAACTATGTTATCTGGACTGAATTTTGTCATTTAGGCCCATCTGTGCCTGAGGAAAATATTGAGAGGTACCACTGCCTGTTGCTCTTTTCCATATCAAAAACCTGTCATACAAATAGCATTACCGATTAGCATTAAGGATTCAGCAACAGGCTCGCGGGAGCCCCGCTGAAAAGCACCTGAACTCATACGCATGTACAATATGTCCCCGGAGTGTGCCAAGTTAAATGTGTCAGGAGGACATACATATAATAAAGGGATCCACCACACTGTACGACAGCTAAGTAAGTAATTTGATAATGGTTAGATAATTAATCAAAGCATTCATTAGGTGTTTACACCACTGGAACAAACCTTGGCAAAAGCATCTCGTCCAAAGTAGGCTGTTCTTCAGTGTGCCCCTTCTCCATGACCTCTCCCCTGGCGGCGATGACCCGGTACCGAGAGACTTCTCCAAGTCATCCCGGTTGATCTTGAGAGCTCCGCCATCTGGGAGAGCTGTTCAGGATCCTTGACCATGCAGGAATCGTGTCTTCATTGCCCTCAAAATTAACCTCGCCCTGTAGAAAGGATAGGTTATTCAAACTGCATTGGATTGGAGTGGGATGCCCTCAAAATTAACCTCGCCCTGTAGAAAGGATAGGTTATTCAAACTGCATTGGATTGGAGTGAGATACCCAGACATGGTAGTGTCAGTGGTTATAAGCATCATTTCTCACAGTACACATCTTCCAGTTTTGATCTGGAATTGTCCCTGAGCATGGTGGTGGCTGGATTGACCTCACTCTCCTAGCAATCATCCTCACACCATCCGCACATCTTGCTTCATTTTGGATGTCTCCTCTGCAAAACAGCCTTCATGGATCTTCTCCTTCTATTCACCTCATCATGTCCATTTTGCCATCCTCTCTCTCTTGGTCCACCCACTTTGAACCACTTTTCTCAGCACATGATCACAATCCCTCCTCAGCACATGCCCATCCTAATACATCATTATGTCTAAGTTTGGTCAACATCTGTCAAAGACAACATTTGTGAATCCCAAAAGACCAAGTTCACAGTTTGATGTCATGCTATAGGACCTGGTCCCAATTTGTCTGCATTTGAAGGTCAATAACACCACATGGAACATCATACTAACACACACTAATAAAGATTACCTACAGGGGAGTATTACTAAAATAAGGTTGTACCTATAGATATAAGTTTCAATTCCCCAGAAATAGCTATCTTCTTCTCTATGATCCTGCCAATGTCTGGTATTAATGAAAGTATCTATCTTCAGATTTTTCATCCAGTCCATTCTACAGCAGAGGTTACAAACTGATAGCTTAAAATGACACACAAACTACCAGCGCCCAGCGATAGTGTTACCTGGCTCGATAACTCCTTGCTTACACATTAACAACATGGAGGTTGGTTGCCAAAGGCTGAACCAGATCAGACTCATAGGTGTCTTAGAATCAATGGACATCAATATCGCCTAACCAGTACAGTTTGGATGTGTCAGATGCGAGAGATAGGTAAGAAATGGCCTAAGATTCTTAGATTGATGGTTGTATGCTAATAGATAGTTGATGTGGTTTTTGGGCTGACCTGGAGAGATTAATAAGATTGGTATAAATCAGTATGTGTTCACAAGAGTTGTCATTATATCCCTCCATCTAGGTTGACATAAAGAACATCAAGATCAAGAAAAGAGCTGCAGTCTTTCCAAAGTTACAATGTAGTGATAAGGTACCAATCGAGCTCCATCATCTAGGTGGGAGCGAGTTAGAAGGAAGCCAGGCATCGCACACACCCTGACAATACCCCACTGTCATGGGCTGTATATATTCTGAGGGCATCGTGCCCCTCTCAAATGGTCCTTCATCAATCTTGTTCCAATAACATTAATGATGCAACAATGTGCTACTGACCTATACATAATCTCAAACACCAGTTCCCAAAATATGTTCGCATATCACAAGTTTCATGTTAAATGATGTATAGCAACGACCACTTCGCAGATTTTCACAGTTCATTCATCATCTTTCAAAACTTTTCTAAAATTTGTTTAGTTCATTTGTGTTAGCTGACTATGCATCATTTCCTGGCACATATAAACCAACTGTGGCTGATGTAGTCTTTTACATACGTGGATCTACTGACTAAGTGCCTTTGTTTATTTGGCAAAGCAAGATATGTGGTGCTCATAAACCGGTACTCGAAAAAGAGTGAAGTTAGCATTGATGTCTCATTGTTATATTATGAAATAGACATAATACTGAACTATCAGGTTGGCATCCATTTTTATTTAAATTGAAATTCATGCAATGAATTAGATACCACAAAGGGGCTCACCCCTAAGACACTCCCCTCATGGATGATTGATACCCTTCACCTAACCCGATTTAATCTGTCACTCTGTGAAATGGTCTCCTAAATAGTCCTTCATCTATCTTGTTTCAATAACATAGATGCAGATGCAACAAGGTGCTACTGACCTACCATATCTCAAAACGTCATTTCCTAAAAATAAATGCTATCTCCAGAGATGCTCGAATATCACACAAAATTTATGTTAAATTCATACCCTTCATTGGTTTCCTGCAATCTGAATTGTCCAAGAGTTGAATCGAGACAAGTATCGATTCAAATTGAGGGTCGGGGTAGGGGGGGCTTTGCATATTCTGTGCCTGCGGAAATTTAGATCTCTCAATCGGTGTGTAGGCCATAGTAACTGACTTTAACTATGTACCACCGCACTCAAGTCAACTTGAAAAACAGATCGCCTTTGTTTTAATAGTTGCTATGGTAACACAAGGGTTGCGCGGTACTTATTATTTGCGGAACCGGTCGTACCGATGCCTTGGCACCGGTATCGGTACCGGTTTGCACGTGTGTCTAGGAGAAACATCAAGGATCGTTATTGTTACTTGTTTATACTGTCCAAACACGCTGTGTATCACGCAGTTTATTCAACTTCAAGCTCTCCTTGTATACCTCCTCAATTGCTCTTCTTGCGCTATAATCACAATAATTCTGCTGAAACACTTTTTAAGTGTTCAAATTGTCTTCAGTTTACAGTGTTCACAGAGCAGTGAAATAATAATATACTTCTGTTCCCCTTCCCCGTTTACGCTACAGCCCTCGAACCACAATCTTCTACGCAATGCAATTAACGTGCTTGCAGGTCTGTAATAAAAAGCCTTAATTTATTCCCGCGGACTGGTATATATTGTTTGGTTTACCCACGGTGAGCTAGAAATCTTACCAGCCAACTAATCAGACATAGCACGGGTACTTTCATCACATGTTTAAACTAACAAATGACACCTCGCGCTACACTACCGAACATCGATCGCATCGATGTCGCTGAACGTTGATGTACATTTTGCATAAACTTCCCTTATGTGATTGCTAGAACATACAGTTGTTTGGTTTGCCTCAAATTTCGGAAAATATTTACGGCAATTTGAATTGATGTGGCGATATCCTCAGGGCTGATGAGGGGAATTCCACGCAAGTGTTTTGTTCCTTATCCAATTTCCCGTGTTAATTAGGAGGAAGTTATTTTTATTTCAAATGGAAAACTCGGTAATGAAAAACCACCACGTACACGAACGTTGGTCCTACCGGTGATTTTAGCAGTACCGGTTATAGTAACTGTGATACGGCGTCGGCTACTGCGAGAACCGGTGCCGCGAGTACCGGTCTAACGTGAATCCCAGTATATACGCGCACCCTAGTAATACATGGTGTGGTCACCAGGCAACATTCCAACTATACATCATACAGTCTACAGTGCATAGCGCAGCACGCACAATAACAGTCTGACACTACTGGAGTGTGAACAAAACAACTGCTACATATCACACCACTGTGGTTGTTGTGTTTTACCACAGCCGGCGGCCCGGCCACACATGTTGTACCACACACACAACACCGCTAAATCTGAAAGACGGCTCAACAAAATAACAGGGCTAGGCGACCCTCATCTTTCTAGATATTACGTCCAATGGCAGAACATAACGCAGCTAACCTGGGGCCATGGTTAAAAATTATTATATGGATAATGGAATAGGTTGTGGCAGTGCAAATCTATCCTAAACTGTATCAAGAAGCCTTTCGAAAAATATGTTAATGTTGCCGCGAGTCACCGACTTGCCTAGGTGAAAGTGCTATTAACGTTTACAAAAAGTTAGATACAAAGCTCGTCGGTTTCGAAAAAGTTAAACCTTAAAATCATGAAAAATAAATACTGCCAACCAGCAGGACTTACGTTATGTCTTGGTTTACTAACCTGAGGTGTCTATTGCTATCTGTGATGGCAATCTTGCCGCAAGTGGGTTTTCAAAATTTCTAGGGACATGGAGTTGAGTACAAGGTAAAGGAAAAATAGAGTTAGAAACTGCATACCAGAGGATTTGCTGTATGTTGTGTATGACCACGGTCGACACTACAGCCGCTGATTCAACTATATCCTTCTGCATTACTCTTGATATGTCGTTCACGGATTACATTATGATGGTCACTGACACAATTTTCCGAGTCCGTTTTATACATATTCAGTTGATATTTTGGGATGGCCGAGAAAAACGAGGGTACTTCGGTCTTTTGTTGCATTTAAGACCTTGGAAGACGTCATCGTAGAGGAAAAACCCCTCGCCTTTGGCTTGGGGTTTTAAGCCTCTACGATGACGTTATCGGTCATAAATTAAACAAACGACCTCGGCAACCTCGTATCCCATCCCATAAATGAGGATAGCAACGACACTTCGCCTTCTTTTTTTTTGCAGATTTTCCACAGTTATTATACTTTTAAACTTTTCTAAAATGTTAGTTTCTTGTGTTAGCTGACTAGCATTCATTTTCCTACTGACTAAGTGAGAACTGGTTTATTTGGCCACAAAGCAAGAGATGTGAGCATATTTTCTCTAAGAGCTGGGCGGACTTGAAATTGTACTGATACTCTATTTTGAATATGCATTACGATTCCTCATAATGACCACAGGGGGGTATTTTCCTGATCATCATTGTCCAATTTATTCGGGGTGTCCCCGAAAGCGAGGGTTGGCAGGAATCCCCTCCTCTGACAGCGGATCCGACCTCAAGCCATACTCAATCTTGCTTCAATTTTGCTGAATGTTGTTTAAAATCTTAGCCTGTTTGTTTCCAAAATGACTTATGTTGTAAGGATGAACAGGGTCAATAACAGTGGAGGGTACACGAGGTTGGCACATGCTGCCAGATAGAGGCCATCTCATAGGAGTTTTCAAAAGGTAAGCGTAGCTACATTACCGTGGCTGCTAATTTGCCCTGATTTACACATTCTTAAGAGCTTGTTGGAGTTCCTAAAACTTGTGGAGTTAGACTACATTTAGTCCTAAGAGTCAAGGTAACTTCTGGGGTCAAATTGCATAATTTGTGCAGCCAAGTTTTCAAACTTTGTTAGAGTTATTAAAAAAACAGTGTATATGGACTACATTTGGTGGGGGTATTCTGAGGTCAGTGAGGTTCTACTTCCATAATTTATCTGAATTTTATGACTTTGACTGGGATTTTGCTGAAAAATTGGTGGAGTGTGGATAACATTGGGCCCTACGTGGAGACCATTTAGTGTCACTCAAAATTTGTCAGTTGGGGGTATTCTAGGCTCACTGGAGTCCTATGATCACAGGGACATAGTTTTGCTGTAGACATGATCATCTAGAGTTACTGCCGAAATTGCACCCAAGCTGCCACCTCCCCGCATAGATAGAGAACACCTCAATCAAATATAACAAGCTTGAATGCCGCTGATTCCTCCACTCACCAGATGCGTATAGCTGCCACCATCTCCCAGATGGTATTCGCCTCCTCCTGAATGAAAAGCCCAGGTCTTCATTGCTCAATGAAGCCTTGGTTGTAATCCTTCTTGTCACTGATTCCGTTAGCCTGGAAGGATTAAGAGACAACAAAGAAATTACCATATGGGAGACGAACATACAAGTGGCTGGACTTAGGTAGGCTTCAGTGGGCACCGGGAGACTGAATCTTGGTCGGGTCATACACAAAGACTCGAACCAGAAAGGCCAAAAGGCTTAGTGGATTCCTGAGTTAGCCAGAATAAGAACAATTACGGTGATTAAGGGGATGATAAACCACTGAAAACTTCCAGCTTGATTGAGACCAAGCATTCTACTTACCGTGAGCACAAGGTTTTCAGACATACGACCTCGGATTACCTTGACCTGACCCCAAAAACACTAGGTTCATTGCACTCTGTGGGGAATTAACATACCAAGTATGAAATTGCTCAATCCATCCAGGTGAGGGTCGATCATTGTAATCACAAGCCAGGCGTCACATAATTTGACACACACACGCGCACACCGCAGACGCACTGACTGTTTGCATAGATTCCTCGACTAATGTCATGGAAGTAGGAACGGCAAAAAAAAAAGGATTTGCCTTTTTATCGATTAGCTACGGCAATGCTAGTCATGTTAGTGGGACCATGCAAAGAAATGTTCGAAACATTTCAGACCAATTCTAGAAATAGAAGGCGATCATATGTTAATTTTAACATGGGTATCCTGCTTTGAACTTGGGAGTATAGATCATGCAGTGAGCAACAACTGCATTTGTGACATATTTCCCGCGAAGAGTTTGCCATATTTTTGCCCGATTGCAAGCTAAAGCATTGCATCCGCATCGGCAGACGTCAGCGGCCAAGTCTCGTGCAGTGGACACCTGCCTCTTTACCATGGGGTTAGTTAGCTAAGTGAATGCAGTGGAGCTCGCTTAAATCACCATCACCTAATAAAGCAGTACAGACTTCCTGAAGCACCCATTGCCTTGATTCTTGTAGTAGTATTTGATGGATCTCTCTCTAGTTTCGCTCTTGTAGTTACTGTGTTCGGTCGCCCCCACTAGAGCTGCGTCGAAAGAATGAAGCTCCCTTCACCCTCTGCTGGTGAAACCACTCTCGAACCCTAAAAGATGATGAAAACCATTGATAGTACATGAATGATGAAAAGAAATCGGATATAAAGGCAAGCAGTTTATCATTCTGCTTTCAAGAGTGCCAATGGCACAGAGCTCACCTATCGTTTCCTGGTTGAATGTGGCTTTACACTTCCAATTGGTCAGATAAAAATATCCATTCTGGTTCTTGTTTAAAAACACTGTGACAACTAGTCTGTGACCTCAAACTCAATATGAACACCCCATATGCACTTATGATATTACTGGCTAATTTTATGATCGTTGGATCCTTTCTGTAGGAGTAGAAGCTGGTTGACGTTCGGGCTTAATGGAAGTATTAACCCCTAGATAGTCGTTGACCTCAAAGTCATGATCACCCCCTATTTACCATGGGTCAATGTATACTGACAAAACTTTCATATTCATTCAATTCAGGCTGAAGAGTAGAAAGTAGAAGCTGTTTCGACTTTCAAGCAAAATGGCCCGAATTGACTCCTAGATGACCTAGAACGTCACCAATTCATCGAGAACCCCAAAAGTGCTAGTGGTCAATTGGTAATCTTAACTTTTATTGTCCATCCATTTCAATCTGTGGAAGAGATGCATTTCGTTACATGACTCTTCAAATCACCATTCAGGCCAAAGGTGACCTTTGAACTCCAAATCCCCTGTAGCATTGATTCCTGAAATACTGACTATAACAATCATCGACTTGAACCCTAGGAATTCAGAATTGACCTTGGCCTCAATTTCTTGAACATCCCAGCTGACCCTCCCTTGCCATCAATGTGACCAAATTTTAATTCAGGATTCAGGAGGGGTGTGGACAGATACATAGATCAATTATACATGCAAGCCCCGTGCCACAATGGCTCCCTCCCTCGACCCCCATTATTGAAATTGTGGTAACTTCACATAAAGATGATACTGCATGCACTATTGACCTGACTTTTTTGCATAGCACTCCACATTTCCTATTAATTGTGGTACTCTACTGCACGGTGGGTGGTACTGTACTGTAGTGGGTTATTTAGTAATATCAAAGCAGAATAGGGTATACAAAGATTTCATGCAAGGTCCAAATGAAAAACTATGGTAGCCACACTCAATCTTTGCATCATTCAGTGCCATAATAGTCCACTTTTCCTAGACGCAAAATGGAATTCAGTTCATTTGTGCAATTTTCGTCGGGATGAAGGGGGAGGGGGTGGGGAATTGGTTTTTTTCACACCCGATCTCTGGAATCTCCCCCGTTCCCCTTTCCATGACGCAAGTTCTGCATACATGCTTGAAGATGAATGTGTAGATTGACGGGACAACATTGGATGTGACCCATATTATTAGTGCATGGTACTTAACCCCCTTCATTCAAATCAGAAGTGTCTGTATCGTGGTGTTACTAACATGGTACTTGTACATTTACTCTCCACCAAAACAGATTTTCCTTTTCCCACATACCTGAATTACCTAACCCCATTTCCAAGCCATCCTCTCTCTACCCCCCACCCCCCCTAAACCCCCACATCACTTATCATCGCACCTCCCACAATCACAACCATCCACCAATTTAATATATGGCCCTAAAATGAATCTGAACACACAAGGCAAACGGATTTGACCCTTGCTAGAAGTGACAACTGTCTCTTCATATTGGCTTCAGAGCCACAGATGTTTAGATAACGATGCATTAGCAGCCTCAGATGTGAGATGCCCCAGGGACTAAATTGATGTAATAAATTGATTACATTGTTGCCTCTTCAATCTTGCTTCTAATGGAGGTGTTTGAATTACATGAATGTAATTGACAGCATATTGTCAGTCAACGTGAACTTCTCTCAAAGTTAACAACAAGGTGAGTTCAATACTCAATTGATTTTTTCTTTTTTTTTCTTTTCACCAGGTCAGCAGAAGATTGAAGTATACAAGAGTCAAGCGAGGTGCAGAATTGCAGACCTGGATTACTACCATGTTTTCTATAACATGCTTGTTTATAGGAATTTACATATTTAACTTTGACCAGGTAAACAAAATAAGCTGAAGGCTACTTACTCCCAGATGTCAATTGCCTTGAGGGGACTCAGATACAACACTGCAACAGATCCATTTTAGAAGTCTTGTAATGAACCTTGTGAGGTTTAATAAAAACCATGCTCCACCAGGGTTGTTAGCAGGAAGCCTATTTTGTAACCAACTGTACTAACCACTAGGTCAGTGGGTTCCAACCAGGGAACGTTCAGAATTTTCAGAGGAGAAAAAAAATGTATACAAAAGGTAATCATTTTTTGCAGGATTTTTGGCGAGTTGTGAACTCTCTTGTTTACAAACACACTAAAATGCGGGGGCGGGGGTACACCGCCATACTTAATATATCCCCGCCAATCTCTTATTCAAAGAAATTGGGTGACATGAAACCGGACAAATTCGTGGAAGAGAACATTTATAGACTTGTGAACCGACAACCGTATACGGTAATGGGACTTCCATAATGTCCTTTGTTAATTTAATGAGGCACCCACCCCTACAGCCCCGGACAATGTGCCACCTTAAATAAGCTCATCATTTCCTTCAAGGATTCCGTCGACCTTTAAGCATGTGACCACCCGACAGAGGCGAAAGTCCCCCAATCGAGGTCAATGGTCACACACATGCAGGTTTTCAACAATTATATAGCAATGGTGAACCATCCAGCCTTCGCAGATATTCAATTCTCCCGATTTAGATCATCCAAAAAAACAGTTTTTGACCCCTTAGTGACCCGTTGAATGACCTTTACTGATATTAACAGTTTTTAAATGAAATTGTTACCCTCCATGTGATAGATCCCCTCCTAGGAGCATTTTTGCATTCTGATGAACACCCAGTGCTATTGCGAAAAGTAGCTAAAATCAGTTTGTTGCCCCCTAATGACCCTTTAATGACCTTCAATACATGCGGTTTTTAAGAAAATTGTTACACTCCATGTGATGCATCCACTTCTAGAAGCATAATGCATTCCATGAACATGTCCAATGTTATTGCGAAAAGGTAAATAAAATGACTTTGACCCTTGTAACTAACAAAGTAACTGTCCCCCCGAATCGAAGCGGGAGTTGTTTTCTCTCCATGAAGCAAACACGCCTCAATCACATATAAAAAATACCAGTTTTCTATTTTTTTGCCCGTAACTCCTTATATCAAGCACATTTATTCAAGATTCGACCTTATCACCCACAATGACCACCTGACAGGTCAAATTCAGTCAGAGATCACACACATGCAGCGCAACATTATAATCAAATGGGTTTGACCCATCCAGCCTTCTTGCAGATATTCCATTTTCCGAGTATAGCCAAAAAAACCGTTTTTTGGACCCCAAGTGACCTCGACTGACCTTTCATGATATGACAAGCTTTATGAGAATTGTACCTCCATGTGGATACTTTTCCACTCCTAGGAGCATTTTTGCATTCTGATGAACACACCAGTGCTATTGCGCGAAAAAGTAATAAATCAGTTTTTTTGACCACCTAAGTGATCTTTAAGACTCTTGAGCATGCGGTTTTCATGGAAATGTTTTCAACTCGCATGTTGATCATCCACTCCTAGTCGCATATTGCATTCCAATGAACATGTCCATTTATTGCGAAAAGGTATAAAATTGAACTTTGAACCCTTATAACTACCAAAGTAACCGATCGAAGCGGGATTTTTTCCCCTCCATAAGCACACAAAGCTCTATCACATATCCAAAAAATAACCATTTGCTATGTGTGTTTTGCCAGTACCTCCTTAAATAAATAACAACATTTACAGATTCGCCCTTTAACTACAAGACCACCCAGACAGAGGTCAATCAGGTCAGAGATCCACACACACATGCGGTCAACAATTATATATCACACAATGGGGAACAATCCAGCCTTCGCAGAATATTCAATTCCTCCGATTATAGCAAACAACGTTTTTGACCCCTAGGAACCTTCTCATGACCTTTAATGATATGAAACAGTTTTTATGAGAACTGTTACTCTCACTGTGATACATCCACTCCCTAGTAGCATTTTGCATTGTGATTAACACACCCAGTTCTATTGCCGAAAAAAGACTAAATCGATTTTTGACCCCTAAGTGACCTTCAATGACATGGCGGTTTTTTTATGAAGATTGTTACTCCTCATGTATGCAATTCCACTCCTAGCAAAAGCATATTGCATTCGTCCGCAATGTTTTATTGCGAAAAAGTTTAAACTCATCATTTTGAACTGATCAGGACAACGTAATAATGCCAAATTAGTCCCGCGCACAATTTACCCTCAGTGTCTTGAATGCTATTGCAATAAATTTATCAGACTGGTAGTAGGTACCCTATTCACAAAGGTTTTTCGTCAAAATCCCCTAACAGTTTGGAAAATAATTGCATTAATTATTTTAATTATGCTAGCCCTAACGATATGTAATTACACACACATAATGACCTTTCGGTGGATTTTCAACGCAATTGAATAATTTATCCGGACTGTTAGAAGGTCCCTACTAACTCACCAAGTTTCGTGAGAATCCAACCCAAGTTTATAAATTTGCCTAATTGCTACTTGGGCCAACTATTATGCAGATTCTCATGCAAGATGACCCCCAGAGACCTCGGCCACATTAGGAAAATTCTCGAGCACTGTATTTGGCCCTATTTCACCAAGTTCATGAAATCCACTGAAGTTTTGGAAATATCCTTACATTATGCCTAATTAGGCTTACTGGCCAAAGAAATGCAAACTTGACCTCGCATGACCCTGAAATTGGTTGCCATGTTTTTTCGGCTTCCAACACTACCAAAATACCCCCCTACCACCCACGTTTTTTTGCTGTAAATCAGCCCAAACTTGAAAATTTTGCAGAAAACCTGTGAATAGAGGGGCAGCAAATATACGATATAGCCTTTTTTTGAACATTATCCGAGATTTTTACTATAACGGACATGTGTACCAAGTTTTTGTGGTCCATCGGATAAAGTGTTTGAAAGATGAGAGCAACTAACGCCTAAAGTTTCCTCCGGCGGCGGGCGGCGGAGACCGGCGGCAGCGGCGGCGAGACGGCGTGGACACGGTCGAAACCAAAATTTCCCGAACACTCCCAATGTTGCGGGATATAATTACAACAAACATAGCAAGTTTTAAACCCTTTCCCTTCCCACATCTCCCCCCCTTCCCAAACCTTGACTATATGTATTCCATAAGGGAACAAGCTTCAGCGAAAGGCCAAGGGGGGAATGGGGTGAAAAAGGTTGGTAACCACGCTCTAAGTTATCATGTGAAATATGAAGATTCTATAACACATTTATTTATGCAGCGCTGGGCATCCGCAAAGAAACTACCTAACTTCTTTGGGCGTAAATCAATGATCAAGCTTAGTTGAATAATCCGAGATCATCTTCAGGCCATTATGGTCCTGTACCAATAATCCTTCCACTAGCAAGATGAAAAGAAGACATGTCAAGACCCCCACACCAAATTTCGGAGGTAAGAGCTGTTGCCCCTGTTCTAGGAGAGGGGATGGGGGCAGGAACCTAGCTGCCCGCGGCTCTCCACAGTAAATGCTGCTTCTTGGCAACATATACACAGAAAAAACCAAAATATTACTGAAAATAATGTATTCACTTCGAAATTATTATTTCATTCCTTTAATATCATTGAATCATGTCCTCCACTTTTTTGTAGGTTTTTATTTCATGCTCCAAAGTCTTTGGCCATTGTATTCAATGTTTTTTACACTTGAATTTGTAATACATGGGATCCGCCTAAGTGTTCATGGGAATCGCAGATTTCTCACGCCCCCCACTTTTCGAAGACACATCACCTACGGCTCAAGAACTTTCGCATCCTGTGCACCGTAATACCTGTGGAACTCCTACCAACCATGGAAACATGTGCAATAGTTTGAACATTTTAAATCATCTTAAGCTTAATCTTTTTTACTAAAGCTTATCTTGTATGATTGTTTTGTTTATTGTTAAGCGCTAACAGAATTATTTTTTATAGTTTGTTTTTTGGCGCTATACAAAATTTTATGTTGTTATTATTTTGTCCCTGTGGCCCCTTCCCCTCCCCCCTTTCCCCCCCCCAGTCACAAGGCAAATTTTTGCAACTGGTGTTTTGTGCCCTTTTGCTCACTCAGAAAAGTCAAATGTCCACGTCATATTCACATGAACTACTGGCCTTTTTTTATGTGAGTAATACACATTAGAGGGCACCATTCCTCCAGCATGCATGATCCATCCAAGGTGCCAAGGTCTGTGAATAAACCCTATAGTTGGCTCAACAAGTGTTCCTATTTCAGTCAGTTCACTGATGTTTTTTTTCCTTTCCAAAAGTAGTCAGCCCACACATTTTCTTTTCCATATAGGCCCACATGCAACTTGCACATGATTTCACAAAACTCCCTGGTTTTGTGAATCTGTGAGCTTTATACTTACCCATAGTGCACTTTGCACCCCACCCCCCACCCCACCCATTGAAACATCTGGGCAATCCTTTTTTACAATGGTCCCGGGCTGGCAACCCCTGATTGTTGTCCTTCTTATTTTGGCCAGTTCATGAGCATCTCTGGGCTAAGAATTCATCGATTTTTTCAAAGTGAAATGACATAGTATCACGGCTGGTCGTTAGTTAATTCAGGTAATTGTTTGCGTGAAAACGATATATACAAGTAAGGTTTCTCACTATTTGCAATTAGTGGTTACATGTTATTTCCTGTTAGAGTATTTAGTTGCTCTGATTCAGAGAATCAAAACAGCAATTCGCTAGATAGCAAATAGGAACACCTGCCTCTAAAAGGCATCACATGGAGGCTTATTTCTAGTTTGTCCAAAACCCCCTGTTCATAAGCAATGTACTTCCTTCACCCCTTTTATGTTCGCAGGAGGGACGCACATCGACCAAGCTTTGTGGGACTCCAACAATTTACAGAACAAAATTTTGCATGCAAAATAGACACATTGAAATGACCTGAAGTGCTCCTGAATTTAATGTTTAAATTTCTTTCCTCAGGACTATAAATTGAACCATATCCACCAGTTTTCCTGGAAATCTATGGCGCGAGAAAAGGAATATATTATCAGGAAGACTACTTATTATCTCTTGCTAAAATAGATGCCCACTCAAGAAATTTCTCTGATTGTGGAAATATGTATTCACATGGAAATAGTGTTCCCTAAAAAAATAAGTTCGGAAGCACAAAATATGTTTCGAATGAAAGAAAAATTGTTGCCGTTGAAGAATTAAAGTTTTCCTCCCGAGGAAAATATTTAGATATATTTCATTTGCAACAATAATTGTTTGCAACAAATATACGTTAGCAACGTAAATTGGTTTGCTAAAAATATATGTATCCCCCCAAAAAAATATTATGTTGGCAAGAGTTTATTTAGGGTTCCAGTGAAATCTCTATGTGCGAGGAAAATAATTTTATTGTCCTACAAAAGGTGTTCGTAACCAAAAATATCTTTCCATTGCAGATATTGTCCATGAAAGAAACTTTTTCCGAAACGAAATATGTAGATACTAGAAAAAATGTTAAAACCAAAAAATATATTTGGCTACATTATTTGTTGGCAACAGAAAGAAAACAACATTGCTGTCAAAAATATTTGCAACGAAAAAATATATATTATCAACGTAGCCTCCTGGACAGCCGTTGCTTCTAATCGTACGAGTATCGTGAGCCGTGAAATGCACATGAATCTGCTGTACTGTTCTGAGGGTACCTGAGTGGCATTCCGTCGACCTGCAACCGCGGCTTTACACTTTTCGTACTATATGGATACCGATTTCAAGGGCTGACTAGGAAGATACTGATTATGAGGAAAAGCAATACTCCAACGGGACTAGTTTTCATGGGGCATAGAATGTCACTGTTTAGGCGATATCATTGAAACTGATATTTCCGACATTATTACTATTTCCACCATCCATGCTTCTACGGCAAACTAGAACTGCGGCAACGGCGCAAGAACTGTGCCTGTTCGAGCACATGTCGGAATTCATGGACATCCGTTTGCATTCAGCCTTCCTCAGAAAAAATACCCTGGCGGCCCGGCATCGAGGCGAGTCTTCGGTACAGTGTGTGCATGCATTGTGAGTTACAAAACAACTACAAGGGATACTGACTACAATTTTTTACGATCGGTTGTCAGTTACGTTCGCCCTTAGTAAGTTCTCGGATAATAATGGACATATGGGGACGCAGTACGCAATCAGTTGAGAGATGTCCAAATTGATTGAGTCGGCCATAGGACCGGAGGATTGCAAACTTTGTCTGCACCGGCCAACTAGCGAATGCTCCCGGCCCCTTAACACATCCCAAATAAACAGTGTCCCAACTCAACTGTTCCTTACTAATACTCGGCCGAGTGGGATTCAGCAGGACCTGGCATCCTGTTCCGGCCGTCGAGAGAGCGGGGGAATATAACGACTATTTGTCATCAAGAGATCTGGGATACCACTTCAGGACAGCTACTACAAGGCTAGTCATAGTAGATGTTCCCACACATCACGTAATTCAAGTTGAAAGTTTCGGTGTGGAGTTTCGCGTCGCGTGGTGCAAGGCGCATGGCGTGATGAGATGCCAGGGGAAATGATGAAACACTGAAACGGACTTGAAAAAAAATTTTAAGGACTACGTTGATAATATATATTTTCATTGAAATATAATTATGGTAGTGCAAACAAATTTCGTTGCAACATATATTTATTGCAAAATATCCGGGGTTGGCACGACTACGTTAATAATTTTTTGGTTACGTTTATAATATAATTGTGTACAAGACGCAAATAAAATTCCATTGTTTACAAAAAATATATTTCGTTGCAAAAACATATTAGTGTTGCAAACAATTATTCGTGCAAATGAAATATATCTACTGTATTTCATCATCGGAAACTATTTCTTATATGATAATTCTTTCCATCGAAACATATTATGTGCTTCTGAACAATAGTTCAACAATCAGAAAATATATCTGCATTTGCAAAGGATATTTCTTGGAATGGGATGAAATTTCTCCCATCGCATATATTTAACACTAGATAATATATATTTCTTCCGTGATAATATATTCCCTTTTTTCGCGCCATAGAAATCCAAACAGACAACGAAAGTTTTCACTTAAATTTAGCATAAATTAATCAAATTAGACTACTTGATTAGCCTATTTATGCTGAGGAATTCCAATCAGTTAAGTAAATATCACATGGGCTAATTTCAAACCACATCACTTAGCTTCCATGGTTGTCTGTAACCTAATATCAAATTCTAACTGTTCTTACTTAGTTGCTCTCATGCTCAAAATCTAATTAAAACATGTTCATTCAACCCCAATACCACAAGATCGGTCGTAAAGTTCTGGAAATCCCTAGAGACACTGGAGTGAAACAACAGACAACACTCCATGCACAAATTACACACATGACACATATTACAATTTTTATCTTTGGAGGGCGGATGGAATGCATCAACACATCGAACTACCATCTGCCCAAACATAAATGCTGATGCCAAGGTGAAGGTAATTAGGTATCATGTTCCTTGGGTTTTAAAGGACCCCCAGTGGCTCATAACGCAATTGGTGGGGAAGGTGCAATTAGGAAAGATGGTCCACGATTTGAAAAACCCTGGTTGGAGCCAACGAGCTTCTCACCACTTCCGATTATAGTGGGTGGTTGTTTATCAATACTTCTGGACCTAATGTTACTCTAGCTCGTTTTGGGCTTGGGGTTGCGTAAGTGTGTGAATGTTTTTTTGTTTTTTCGCAAGTTTCTATGTAGGCCAGCCAATGCAGCATAACACTTAAACGTGCACATAGGAATGTATTCACTACCAGCTCACACAATGACTGGCTAAGATAGAACTCAACAGAGCATGAATCATCCACTCAACCTACAGGTATTAGGAGCCAAAGAATTAGGAACTCTCCATAGAACCTTTGTTGCAAGATCGCTGCACACAACAAGTTTTTCGAAGGCACCAACCTACCTCGTCAGCAGCCCGTTTTAATCCCCCTGGACTTCTTAACCCGGTTATTACCCATCATTCATCCTTCGACGTTTGCCAAACCCCCTCAGTCTACCACGCCTTTCTTTAAATTTCACACACCACAATCCAACTGATCATTCCCATTCTGATATCCTTTCTGCCAAGTTTAGCCAGATCTTTCACTGCCCAAGTTCCACTACCATAGAGCACAACACTCCTGACGCCAGGCACAAAGAAAATCTTCTTACATGTTAGGAAAATACCTAAAGTAAGAATCGAAAAAACAGTTCGTCTGAGCTTTTCCAACCACTTTTTTTTTGAGTCGTCACAGAACTTTATCCCCCCTATCTATCCCCAGCATTGATCTATTCCTATCATTACCAACTGTCACAGACACTGGCTCAACAAGTGGGACATGAACAGCAAGCAGTTCGGCCTTTTTGAGTCAGTGGATGTTTTATTTTGCCTTTGGTTATGTTCCAACCAAACCTGATCTTAGAGGCCTGGAAAGAGAGAAAATTGCTAGTTAGCTTAGCTAGTTTGTCCAATTTGCCATAACCTGAAGGACCTTGAGTGACCTCAGTGTTGGCGCCTAAGCTTTTTACTAGGGGGAAAATTCCCTCTCTGCCTTCTTCTTTAGGAGGGATTTCAGAAGTGAAAGAGGGACTTGCATATAGTACAGTAACATAAACAACCTAACACCAAACCCAGCAACAGAATATTTGGGAGGGAATCTCCCTCTTGACATAAGTTTTGAGAGGGATTTCAGCAATTGCAGGGAGGAAATCCCTCTTTCCCTCCCATTAGTGCCAACACTGGTGACCTCAAGAAAATTTTTATATTCCGGGCACCAAAGGTAAACCATTACCAGCAAATTTACGAAAATCTAAGACAGTTCAAATTATTCAATTAGAAATGTGAACGACCTCCAGTGAGCCGGAATTCATGTTAAGAAATTTCGGAACTATAGGTAAACCATACCCACCAGGTTTCATGAAAACTCCTAAAAAACTTTGGGCTTCTTTGGCAGACTGATGCAATTAAATTAGACACATTGGCCCTCGATTTTTGTTGAATGTCCATGAATGGAGGGGATCAAATTCACAAGTTCTTGAAAATCTAACAAACTTGAATGTGCACCAAATTATACAAATAAGACAACGTAAGTAACATATCTCACACGAAATCTATCGGTTGAACTACATGTACCGGTACCAAACACCAATAGATCTACGGTTCATTTGTAATTTACTAACGGAGCTTATACATATGAAAAGCTCCAACACTGTAATTAAACATAATCAGATAAAACAATACACAACATTTCTCTAATACAATGTAGATGCGTACATCACCCGGGGGGTATTGCCTCATTACATACCAGGACAAATATCAATTCAGAAGTATTAATAAAAGCGTTTTGAGCAACCAACATGAGGGGGAAACGGTCCACATTGTCTGATACCTGTTATTTCAGTCACGATGCTGTGCGAGTTGATGAATAGATTTATAATAATACAGAAGCAGCGAAGCCAGAATTGCCAGGCAGTATGGACACATGTTACACTATAAATCTCCAATATTGATGGGCAATAACACAGGCTGCTTGGCCTTGTATGTTGCTTGATCAGAACCAAAGATAGAGTGTCGATGGCCACAGTAGTAATCTGCCAGGAAATGGCAAGTAGAAGGATTCTGAGTGATATGAAACACATAAAAATCACCTCTATAGGAACTTCACTCCAAATTCTGAACACTCGACCTCATAGTTAAGATTCCAAACTGTTCCGTAGGAGAAACCAATTGACTAGTTTTCAAACATGCTGAATTGCATGGATAGAGGGATGATCTTTTGGTTTCAATTCCTGAACACCCCATGTCCAATTGGCCAATGATACACACTGATCACATTCATAATCTAATCAAAGATAGGAGAAGCGACTGGCCTTACTAACAAAAATGAGGAAAACTTGACCCATAGATGACCTCGACATGGAAAAGTAGGTTTCAGGACTGGGTAAATGGAGGGGTATTATGGTTTGCTCCTGGAGGGAAGTGTTGCATTCTCAGCTCATTTTCCAATTTATAAGGGAAAATTGTCATCTGCTAGGAAATTATTTTTTTTTTTTGTTGGTTCCCCCCCACACCTTCCTAGGAAATTTTGGATTGTGCTAATTCATTTACACAGGCAGGCTTCCCAATTGTGTAGGGGGCATATATGTTCACCTGAATTCTGAAAATTTGTCCTATGGATGAGTTAACAGGCCTAAAAGTACGAATCATGGAAATAAAAGCGTTACAGACCCTGAGGGCATGGGAATTTTGAGCAATTATAATTTCTATGTTAATTTGCCCCCTTTTTTGGGGCTCGGGAAGTTCAATGCCTGATGTTCCTATTTTGATTCTCATTATGTTTAGGGGGCAACTAGAGACAGCCCCTGTCTTGCAATAGGCCACCAACACCCATTTCAACCGGGCCTACATGGAGAACGCATCATGATCTGTTAATTGCAACGATACATGGCTACAAGATTCCCCCAGCCCCACCTGTTGATGGCTTGATGCCCACGGTTGCCATGTACAACAATTCATTGTTTGTTTGTGCTCAGAGTTAACCTTACTTTGCATGACCTGAAAAAAATCCGATTACAATGACTCATTTTCATGTGGTAGGAAATACCAGTATATAGGGTTTCATTCCTTAACGTAGACTATATATGTTTCGGTTTATATCCTTTAATCCTCTGTTTGCATATTACGATACAGACAATGTAAAGTAGGCAAACTCAACTGGCCTACTAATCAAGGTGCACAGGAGTACAGTCATTCCCCATATTTAATGAAGCATTATTATACTAAATACACAAAGTGGGGTCAATGAGAAGCACGTGATAAGTGTCATGAGGTACTCTTCACAGCATTTGCCGCCTTTACCGCAAATCACCGCTTCCCCTCGGGATTACAGGCAGACAGAAGCCCCAATAGGGAATGTTCGCAGCGCGTACCGCCTCAATGTTAGAGTGGGTCTTCCTGTGACATCTCTGCTATTTCTTCCCATTTCCCCTAAGTGCATTTGATCATAACTGTATCATTACAATGTCTCTTTCATAGTCTAGACGAGGGACAGTTTCATTTCATGAGTAGAGTCACCTTATTCTGATGCTCGAAGTCAGTACCCTTTTAGAAGTGCTGGTCAAATTCTGGCGTGAATCACATCGGTTCTTACCCAAGCATGCCTCACATACGGTGATACACCAACCAAATTTTGATGTAAGCAATGTTTGCAAGGATCGAGACTGGGCATTAAGATATAGATTATGACAATTCATCTGGTTGATTATCATGCCTTCATCTCTGACCACGCCCATGAACAGCCATGTATGGGTATGCCAGGGTGACAGACAACTACACAATTAAACAAATATAGGTCTAAAACTTATATGCAAAGCAGAATAAGAATTTGTTGGTTTCCTCAACGCAAAGGTTCCCCGAATCCACCGTGAGGTGGCAAGTTGGCAACACACAGTTGAAAGCTTACAAACAGAGATAATGATTGAGCGTCCCAATTATCTGTATGCAGCCACTCTGTTAAAGTCTTAACAACATGGGAATACCTTCAAAAGACCCCTTCAGTTACAGCTTGCCCGCATGGGGGTCCCCGCATAGTTGCGCAGTCGTTGTACCAGTCGTGCTAATGAGGGGGAAGTGTTCATGGCAGTGTGTGGGAATGATTGAAGTGTGACTGAAATGTTCCAATGTTTTTTGAGGATTTTGCCACGGACAAAAATTTCAAGAATTTGGTCCCCCCCCCTGGAAACAACTTCATGAAATATCCGAAACTATTCGCAAACTAGTTTTGGGCAACTCGTGCCAGTGGTAATGCACTTCACGAGTACTTTACAAATAGTTTCAAAAGTCGACGCAATTCCCCGCACAGGGTTCAATGGCAACAGTTTTAATCAACGGTAGGCTACCAGTAGGTGCGGATGTGGGGTTAATGCGAGTTAGTGCAAGTGTAAAGTGGTAAAGGAACGAGAAAAATATCACGAAGGGCATTATGTTGGGTGAAAGGCAAGCAGTTTATCGCAAGGAATTATAGACAAATGTATAGCAATGAAATAACAAACAAACCGAGGTCATGATAATATTAACAATCTGAAATAGACTTGCTCCAAAAAAAAACCTGAATTGCAAACAGTAGATTTATCTGAGATGATCACAGGCTTAAATTTGAAATCTGAAGGAAGTTTGAATCACTGTCACAAACGCCTCGCTTGGAAAACAGTGACACGTTCTCAGTTGACGAAAAAAGCAAAAGTCCACTTACCAGTTGGTGGGCAAGGTTTATGTCACCCGACGCTCCCAGCAAAAGTAGTAAGTCAACAAAACATGCCACTTAGTACGACCATTTTACTTCGATTAGATCATGTGATGCATGTATTTTCAAGAATTGTATTATGTCGATGGTCTGTGAATTTTAATTTCAAAATAATAACAAAAAAACAATAACAGGGTCTCATCACTAAAGCACAACAGCTAAGACTTCGCGTTAACCCTACAGTACAATATATGCACCCGAAGGAATTTTACACCAAACCCCAAAGGTGATTGGTAAATAGGCTATTGCATACCAAAAATGTCAGCCTTTAGGCCCTAGTGATCTTTAACATTCCCCACTCGAGCAACTAGCTCTTCACTGACGCAACCCATGATAGGCACACCCATTCATAAGTGCTTTGACCTGCCTCATTTCAGGTAAAAAGACATTCACAACTTTCATAGACTTGCTCAACCAAACAGACCCGATGATAATCTGTCAATACATTGAGTGATCAGATGCCATCAACTTGGTCTTCTGACCAGCCTTTAGATCTACCGTATCATTCGCTAAAAAGCGCCAATCTCCCAGTGAGAACCACCCTCCCTATTTTTTTGCCAAGCGGTTGTACCCACAACACCACGGGCTGCAGAATAGAAATTGCAGCATTTATTGCTCGAAATGGAACAATATGTAGTAAAACGACATTTCAAAATTATCGCACATGTGAAGCAAACAATTGTATGCTATTCCAACATGCAAGTGAATCTACCGCCCCCTCTACAACACCAGCCCTCCCCAATATTATTATGCAAAAAAAATCGGTATTTAAAAGTAATTCTCGTAAGCGCCCCATCCTGCAACTTGCAAGTGCCTGCGGGCCGGCTGAGCGGAAGAATACGGATATACTAGGAATCAGTTCAGCTTAAACTGTCAAACTTGCTGTTAAATGCCAGTTTACTTGATATGGGGCAGGGGCCCCGGGAGTGAGTGTGACATGCACAGGGGGAAAATTGATTGGTTGGCTGGTGGGTAAACAGTGTTGCTTTGGCAATTACTTTTACAGCAAAGAAGTAATTAAATTGGTCTTGGGAACCTGTAGTGCGTCGCTATTGGGTAAGCTGTATTTGTATAGCGGGCAATGACAGTATAGAACCCAAAAGGGAGGGGGGAAATTGTCAGTCAGGAGAGAGGGGGGACAAATAAAGGAGCAGTAATACTGTAAGCTAATCAAATTTAGAACATCTATTTGGATAATGAGGAGTGCACGGCCACCAGTGTTTTGCTACCTGTACCAAGAATTTAGTGTACTCATGCAGTCATTTAATGTGCAAAACTGGGAACTGTGTTGAGAGGTTCCATCAAAATTAGTATTAAAAAAGTCCATGGATTTTGAAACATTGACTGAGCTATCAGTAGCAAAAACAGTCAGCTCATATCGAGATTTTAGTTATTATTATTATGTGCAGATGTTTACCAGTCATTGATATATTTGATCGGTATGTTGGTACCAGTACCAACTCAAGAAAGAATTCTGTCCCAGTGAACATGGTTGGTTGGAATAAAATTTTTTTGTCACACCAGACCCTTTAATATTAGGCCCTCTTTGAAGGCCTTCAGCAGCTTTCAAAAGCCAGATACTCAACTTATAAAGAGCATACGAAGGGTGGGTAGGACAGACCAACAATCGTGCACATGCACTGTGTGCGAGAGGCCCTACTAATTGGGCTACTTTATATTTCAGACTTTTGATCTTGTTCCATATACAGAGCAAGGTCTCGCTATCATATCTTCAAAATACATTGGGTATATCAAAGAGGATGCCGTATCCACCCCCCTGACTGAGAATGGCCTTGAACTAATGCTAAAACCAATAAGGTTTTTTTCAACACTAATACACACCCCAAACACAGCTCATTGAAGCATCTTGACTCGCCAGATATGGTGCAGGCAGGTTCATGAGGAGGCCCTCTAGATAGGACCACTGAATGCCAACGCTAATAGGTATTTTTCTCATCTATACAAATGCTGTAGGTTACGTTGGAGTTTAACACAGGCCACAGGGTGTGTTCATTACGTTAGTGCCACAAAATGGTAACATTTGTTCAATCATACTGTGTATGGGGTTTATCAGTGGCTCTCATCACTCACTTCTCAATGGAAATCAAAGAATCAGTTTTTAAGTGAGCTATCATCAAACTCCTTGGTTAGGATGATACAGGGCCTGCCTTCAGTTTTGATATTCGCCTTTGACTATTCAGCTTAGTGCTGGACATTGTAGCGTGGGTATGTAGGGCGCATCAAGCAAGTACAAAAGGATCAAAACACTTGATGTCTACGGTTTAGTGTAGTCTGTGGGATTCACAAACTGAATGTGAGAGGACTATGAATTACAACTTCCTGAGGTTCAGTTTTTAGTGATAGGGAAGGATGACCAAACACCCATAAACCAGCGGATTGCCTCGGATGGCTTCCTATTCAAAAGCGATTATGTGATGATGATCCACCCCCCGGTTGGGTAACCCAAAGTAGAAGTATTTTTTCGGAAGTATTCAATAAGAGAGACTAGCACCAATGTCGCAAAGCTCAAATCAACAGAATATTCACCACTTTAGGAGCAGTTCTATTCCAAAAACTAGGAGCGGTTCAATGGTGGCTGCAGCCCAAACCACACATGTAATTATTTAATTGCCGATGAAATTACTGTTTTTGTGACTCAAAAAGACCCTAAAACAAGGCGATCGCCCCCCAGTGTCTCGCCGGTTGCGCGAGAGCAGTGATATTTACTTCTTTTAGTCACCATCAAACAATTACAAGGCAGTCAATATGTTGCTTTAATAGGCCAATACCTCTTAAAATATTGCAACATTCATTGCCCTCAGTGACTACACCCCTTGATCCTACCTACTGCACCCTCCCATTATAACCAATACTTACTGAGTTAATAGTTCGCTTCAGATTACTGTATTGTCCAAACAAGAATGGACCCTGACATCTAATAAAGTTTATCCTATATTCATCAAGAGTATGCCCTTTACATCTACTTCTACTACATCTACTACTACCTTTATATGGTCGTGTAGGGGCCCAGAAGGGTTATGACAGGCTGATGTGAAACTCAAGTAAAAAAAAGGCAGGTTTGGACACTGGATTGAAATCTGTGTCTGTCACAGATGGGAATACTAGTTAGGATGAATGGAAAGAACATGCCCTGAAGGGGTTGAAATGAGTAAAACATTGTTATTGATAGCAGCTATAATAATAGTGATTTCAGCATCATGCTGGTCAGCTATGCTGCCCCAAGACTAACCATTCTAAAATGGTAGCGTACCAGTCTCTGGAGCTTGTTGCAGTAAATGTGATTATTTGACAGTTTTTGGCCCATAAGTGACTTGATGACTTGATGACATGCATGACGGTTTTAGGAACAAGTAAAGAGCTCGATCGACGCGGGAGGTGGTCTCCTCCCTAAAGCACACAAAGCGTCTATCAACATATCCAAAATAACCAGTTTTCACACATTATTCAAGCTTCAAACTGTAAACCCTATGACCACCCGACAGAGTCAAATTGGGTAAGAGGTCACACAATGCAAGATCAAAATTATATCACCATGGGACCTCCAGCCTTCAAAGATATTCAATTCTCCGATATGGCCAGAAAACAGCTTAACCCATAAGGGAACCTGAATGACCTTTAATTGACATGGCAGTTAGTTTTTATGAAAATTGGTAACTCTCCATGTGATACATCCACCGCCTAGGAGATTTGCATTCTGAGAACATGCCCAGTGCTATTGCATAAAAAGTACTAAAATCAGTTTTTTACCCATACGTGACCTTTGATGACCTTCAATGACATGACGGTTTTTATAAAAATTGTTACTCTCATGTGATGATCCACGCTAGAAGCATATGCCTTCCAATGAACACGCCTAATGTTACTGCGAAAAAGTATTAAATTAAAACTTGAACCTCTTGTAACTACCAAAGTATGAGTCCGATCGAAGCGGGAGTTGGTTTCTCAGTGAGTAACAAGTTTTATCACATATCCAAAAACAATTAGTTTCTATTTTTTTGGCCCGTAACCCTAAATAGGCACATTTATCAAGACTCAACCTAGAACCACATGACCACCCGACAGAGGCCAAAATTGAGGTCAGATCTCACACAAATGCAGATCAACCAATATATCACAATGGTGAACTTCCCAGCCTTCACAGATATTCAATTCTCAGATTATGGTCAGAAAACAGGTTTTGACCCCTAAGTGACCGTGAATTGAATTTATGACATGGCAGTTTTATGAAAAATTGAACTCTCCATGTGATAAATCCCTCAAGGAGCATTTGATTATGATAAAAGGCCCAGTGCTATTGCCAAAAAGTACTAAAATCAGTTTTTTACCCATAAGTGACTTTGAACCTTCAATGACATGACGGTTTTTAAAAAAATTGTTACTCTCCATGTGATGCATCCACTCCTAGAAGCATTGCATTCCAATGAACAGCCAATGAGATTGCAAGAAAAAGTATAAATAAAATGAACTTGACACCTTTAACTTACCAAAGTAAGGTCCACGATCGAAGCGGGAGTGGGTTCCTCAATGAAGCACACAAAGGTCTATCACCTATCCCAAAATTACCAGTTTCTTTTTTGCCCGTAACTTCCTAAATTAAGCCCCACTTTATTCAAGACTCAAACATTTAACCACATGACCCACCGACAGAGGTCTAATGAGGTCAATGGTCACACACATGCAGGTCAACACTTATATTACGATGGTGAACTTCCAGCCTTCACAGATATTCAATTATCCGATTATGGCCAAGAAGAAACGAAAACATTTTTTGACCCCTGGTGCCTTCCTTGAATGACCTTTAATGACATGGCAGCTTTTTTGAAAATTGAAACTCTCCCTGTGATACATCAACTCCTAGGAGCATTTGGCATTCTGATGAAATGCCAGTGTATGCCAAAAAGTACTAAAAATCAGTTTGGTACCCGAGTGACTTGAGGACCTTTAAGGACTGACGGTATTTCATAAAAATGTACTCTCATGGGATGCATCCACCCTAGAAGCAAATTGCATGCCAATGAACATTTCCAATATTATTGCGAAAAAGCTATTAAATGAAACTGACATCCTTGTAACTACCAAAGTAACCGATCGAAGCGGGAGTTGGTTCTTCCATATAAAGAAACAAAGGTCTATCACATACCTTAAATAACCAGGTTCTATTTTTTTTGCCTGTACCCCTCCTTAAATAAGCACATTCATTCAAGACTCAACCTTTAACCACATGAAAACCCGGACAGAGGTCAAAATTGAAGGTCAGAAGGGTCACACACAGGGCAGGTCAACAATTATAGCACAATGGTTAACCATCCATCCTCACGGATATTGATTCCCGATTATGCCAGGAACCCAGTTTTTTGACCCCTAGTGACCTTGAATGACAGATAGTAGCATTTAAAGACTCTGGGGCCCTCGTCATACTGGAAAATATTGGGGACTATAGATAACTCTCGCCACCAAGTTCGTCAAAAATCCAACAAACTTCAAAAATATCGCAGAAATTATGCCAAATTTAGAACATAATTAATTAGCATATACAATGCCAGGAATCTGATCGATTTTGTGTACTCTTCATAGTTGTTATAACCCTGAAACGCAATCACACTGATCTACGATCAAGAGATATTGTACCACAAGGCTTCCAGGCCAATGTTCATTAAATATGCATTTATGCAAATGAGAATGGTCTTTGGGACGAAAAGGTGGATGAACATCGCAAAATCTTCACAGCGCACCTCCACAAAAGAAGGTCCCAGCATGATGGCTTCCACGGTGCAGGAGATATCGAACCGCACATACGGAACGGACAGACGAGACAGACAGACGACAGACAGGAACACACACAACAAAGTGACACTATGTATCTCCTGACAAAAAGTTCAGGCGAGACAAAAACCACCGACTCAAATTCTTGAAACATCCACCATCGTAAGTAATTGTCACGGTAACAATCACCACATGTTATGATCCTATGCCCCTCGAATCTCCTTTGTCCAGAAATTCCTAAATACCAGTGAGTTCACTCGACCATTAATACCACCAACGAGTATTGATGTAATCCAATCAATATGTGGGCGGGGCTAGAGAGAGGCCCCTTTCAGACTCTTGCGCAATTTTCACATAAGATCAATAGCACCTTTCAAACAGGGTTCGCGTTGTGCACGTCTGCGCGGCCAGGACGCTTTGTTACATTGTGGAGCATAATACAACAAAAGCCCCTTGCCAGTGCGTCCAGGTCTCCCGGCTCGGACGCACAACAATGTTATGCTCTGATTTTGTTTTTACGGGCGTTTGACTGCATGTTTTCCAACCTACTTGTAGGTGCAAATATAAAAGTAATAACCCAAACCACAAACAACGTTTGCAACAGGGAACTAGGACAGTGATAACTTACTGGTTAGGCTAGGCTTATGAGGTTGCTAGACTTGTTAGTTTTCATCGTATATTAGGCTAGATTCTTCTCGACTTGCTAACTTGACGGGGCGAGTGATGATCAATTTCTCTATATTTTGGATGGTCACAGCACAGATTCTCAAAATATAATAGTTGGAAAGTCTTAGGCCCAATACTGTCACGATGTTTTGGGGACTATGGTAGCTAGGTACCATCAAGCTTTTGGGAGACTGAAGGATAACGCTAGGCCTAACATTGGTCTTCAGGCCAAGCTATCGACTGTTGAGGGCATGGCTACTTTGTTAATTGGAGTGTATACAGCTACTGCCGAGCTTACCGTACCTGCAAGATGCCAAAATGTGCTTAAGGGTTAGGCTATTTTACACCAGCTCAAGATTGTTAAATAAATGTGTTGTTGTGAGCAGAGAGGACTAGGACAGTATGCAGGCCTTGGATGAAGCTTAAAGTCAGGGTGGTTGCCAGCGCTCACTCTAGTTTTGTGTTGGTTCCTGAAGCGGAGCCAGGCGTTACGCTAGCTATAACTTAAAACGTGAAGCCTTAAGACAAGGATGGGGGCATAACTTAAGCTAGTAGGGATCATAATGATTGCTATTCCGGTAAAGGGGAACTTCCCTCTGATCGGCATAAACGGAATAACTGGATACAGGCAAGTACAGGTGGAAACCTAATGTAGCACAAGTGCTCAATATCATTCATGTGCACACCACACGATGTGAAACAAGAATTCGTTTCGAATAGAGTATGATAGGGCAGTATAATGTGGGGTCTATTCCTGCGCTACTGCTGTGCTAGCTGAAAGCATCTGAAAATCAGTAGTGGATGATGTGACTTAGGAGTGTTGACACTGCTTAAATCGTTGAATTGGGGATACGTCCCATCTTGATTGTGGGCAGGCTACTGGGTTAAAATAACATAGGCCTAGGATAGTAAATGACAAGCAACATCAGATCCCTGGCTGCAAATAATGCATTAATAAATCCCGACTCTGATGGTTGGACCCCTTGAAAATAGAGCTGGACCCTTAGATCCGAGATTGTGGATTTTTAAGGGGTGCGAAAGAATATGCTAGGACCCACTTAATTTTGGGCTTGGCGCTACCTCTGCCCTTCAATGAGCGCAAAATCCATGAACACCTGTTGGTATCACTAGTTCAAGATAACAATGACCAAGTATGTTGGTAATCCAATCTAATTTGTAGGAGGAGAAGACATTCTGCAATCCTTGTATGATAGTTCATTACTCCTGCATTGACCTTTGACCTCAAGGCCCTGACAACTTGGAAGGTAGCGCTAGTCTGTGAGAACACTGACTTAGACTAATGAAAATCCAACTAGAAGGGAACCATTTTGTAGTTTTAATAATAGATCAACTATACCCATTTTACTTGTGACCTATGACCTTAAATTCCCACTAGTCCATAACACTGACCAAGTATGATGGTAATATCCAATATTTATGATTATGATGGGGGATAGCCATTATTCCAAAGAAACCAGAAGCCCAAAAGCTTAGTGATTCCTTGATGACAACTTATAGATAGGCACGAGGACAAATGGGAGATATTGCATCAGCTCATTATGGGCAAAAATAACATCTGACAAATTTCCCATTGATCCCAAACCAACCAAAAGGGTTCCTATACTCTTGATAAGAAAGCTACACACTGAATTTCAAGATTTTCAGACTTTGACCTATGGTGACCTCTGACCTGACCAAAACAATAGGATGTACTCATTGTGGGGAACATACATACCAAGTATGGGCCTCATCCATCCAGTGAAGTTGAGTTATCATGTTTACAAGCCAAAATTGGGCAAATATTGACTATTCACAAATTTTTGAATTTTGACCAAAAATTCACCCCGACCTAAACCAAAATAGGGTTCCTGCACTCCCAATAGGGAAGCTACACACGGATTTCAACCTGATCAAACTGACCAACCATTCTGGACTATCATGTTTACAAGGTATTCACACTTTGATTTCTGGTGACCTCAGATGACCTTTGACCTGACCCCAAAACAATAGGGTTCATGTACTCATCATAGGGAACACACATACTAAGTATGAACTGATCCATCCAAGTGGGGTCGAGTTAGTTTTAACGAGCTGAAATTTGTCGAATTATGAATTTTCCACAATTTCCCAATTTTTCCCCAAATCTGACCCCCGATTCACACCAAAAACAATAGGATTCTGTACTCTTGTGGAGAACACACATATCAAGTATGGGCCTCATCCATCCAAGTGGAGTTGAGTTATCATGTTTACAAGCCAAAATTGGGCAAATATTGACTATTCACAATTTTTTTAATTTTTGATCAAAATTCACCCCCGATCTAAACCAAAAAACATAGGGCTGTACTCCCAATAAGGAAGCTACACAACCCAATTTCAACCTGATCAGACTGACCAACCATTCTGGACTATCATGTTTACAAGGTATTCACACTTTGATTTCTGGTGACCTCAGATTGACCATCTGATCCACCCCAAAACAATAGGGTTCATGTACTCATCATAGGGAACACACATACTAAGTATGAACTAGATTCCATCCAGTGGCGAGTTATTGTTTAATAAACTAACATTTGCCAAATTAAATTTTTCCACATTTTCCCCCAATTCTTTCCTTTTCCTCCCCTAAATTCTGACCCTCGATTTACACCGAAAACAATAGGGTTTCTGTACTCCTCGTGGGGAACACACTATCGAGTATGGGCCTCATCCATCCAGTGAAGTTGAGTTATCATGTTTACAAGCCAAAATTGGGCAAATATTGACTATTCACAAATTTTCCAATTTTCAACCAAAATTCACCCCTACCTAAACCAAAAACAATATGGTTCCTGTACTCCTCGCTCCCAATAAAAAGCACCACCCATTTCCACCTGAACAGACTGACCAACCATTCTGGACTATCCTGTTTACAAGGTTTTTACACTTTGACCTTTGTAACCTCTGGTGACCTGACCTTGACCACAAAACATATGGTCATGTACTCCATCAGGGAACACACATACTTAGTAGGAACTGGATCCGCCAAGTGGGGTCAAGTTATTGTGTGAAGAGATTATTTGCCAAATTATCTATTTTCCAGTTTTCCCATTTTCTCCCCAAATCTGACCCCCGATTCACAACAAACAATGGTTCCTGTACTCCTCATAAGAAAGCTGCATACCAATCAACCTGATCGAAATAGGCATTCTGGACGTTTGTAGTTACAAGAATGGTTTCAGACTTTGACTTCTCTTGCCCCAGATGACCTTTGACCTGACCCCAAAACAATAGGGATCATGTATTCATTAATGGGAACCATATACCGTATGAACTTGCTCCATCCAATTTGGGGTCGAGTTACCGTGTTCCCAATCTCAATTTGCTAAAGTATCCATTCTCCACAATTTCCCCACGTTTTCCCCTCTTCCCCACATCTGACCCCCCATTCACACCAAAAACAATATGGGACCTGTCTACTCAAGAAAGCTGTCATCCCGAAGTTCAACCTGATCGGACCCGGCATTTTGGACTTATCATTTCAAAACAAGATTTTCAAACTTTGACCTCTCTTGACCTCAGATGACCTTTGACCTTACCACCCCAAAACAATAGGACTCATGTCCTCATTATGGAACCCATATACAAAGTATGAACTTTGATCCCCCCGCGAGGGGTTGATTTTCATGGTAACAAGGCCTAGGCCGTCACAACCCACACACACACACTCATATATTCTCTGATTCATCAGGAATAAAAATACAGTTATTTTGTGAATTTATCTGTGAACTATGAATATTCCCTGATCGTCAAACCTTCATCACCCCCCCCCCCGCATTAAGCTCCACCATCCTTCCTCATTCATTTTGCTCATGATATTGCATATTTTAAACTTTTAAAAACTCTCTCAGTTAGCTGAATCCAGCTCTGGTATATTACCGTGACCCGAACGGTATCATGACTCGAACAGCGCGTATTATTTGTATGATGGCAGACGTGTCAGCTCGCTAGGGTCCTTGACTGTAAACATACCTTCATCAAATCCCGTCACACACCAATCAACGGGGAGCAAAACCCCACTAAGTATTATGATTTTCCCCACTTCTTCAATGTACAATCTGTAATGTGGGTTTTACGATGACCAGGATTGCTACGCAGCAGTTTGTAAGTTCATTTGAATGTTAGACCATCTGAACACGTTCCATCACCATACACCGCCGGATTGACAGAAGAAATCGGCGTTGCTTAATGGGTATAGAACACAAAATTGTGTTATTATGGTAGCCTATCTAAACATTCACATTGTGTGCAGTGTCCGGCTGAAGTACCCGGTAGTGAGTTTGCATAAATTGCAAAATGACACACAGTCTTCAAGACCGCTAAACGGTTCTTCAGTGTTTTGTTCGATTGGAATAAAACTACATAGTTTACCAATGACATCAACATCATTGAATGTTTCTGGAAGTTTATTTCACTTCTATCGCACTTCTTCTATTCTTCTTTTTTTAATATTCCTTTATGACTACTTCAATTTCTAATAGGTGTTTGGGTCATGGTACCCCCAGGCTACCCTTTCCAAAGTTCTTACAGCTGGTTTCCCGTGATTTCGGACAGTACAGTTTTTCTTTGCTGGCTGCCGTTCGTGTAAGTCCCATTATAGCCTAAGGCTGCGGCCTAACCTATACGACTGTTAGGTAGCTAGCTCTGCGTGCCTACCATTGAGACTTTTTACAGGCCTATACGAGCCTCTGTTGTCGACCTGTCTGACATCTGTTATCAAGTTATTCGCAAGAAACTATTGTTCAACCCTAATAAGTGACCTCTGCTGACTTGTTTTGCATTAAAAAAGTATGTTTTGGAATGAAACTCTATCCAACTAACACCTTGTCCCAACACATCAAGCATGTATAGCCTAACCGTATTCATACCGCTAATAGCGCCACGTCCAACTTTTTTGCAAACCTTGTAATAGAAAGTCGATATGCATGCAGAAAGCCTGAAAATATTTCCTGTTTTGCATTGTAGTGGTACGCTTTGTGGCCCTGTGACTTGCTAACCTCCGTACTCAATCAATGAAATGATTGGAGTGATACAAACATTATGATTATTAGTTTCAGCAATGATTCAATTCAGCACTTCAAACAATCAAATTCCAGGAAGTGTCTTGCTTTCGGTATCCAGGCCAAATTGAAGCAAAGAAACATCACCCAAAACGAATATAAAACCTATGTGAAGTTATCCCTCCGTAGCCCCTCTAAAACTTTTCAGCGCCCTGGGCGCTTTAGCGGAGTGAATACGGTAACTGGTTTTAGATTATGCTCTTTATTTTGCCGATCACCAGCCAATGAGTGAACGAACACACACAAGGACATGCAGAGTATACAGAGCTTTATTCGGTGACAATCAAGGTCATTATTTTTGGAGGATTGTGTTGATAACTGGATTTCAGATGGAATGCAACATCAATAATTACTATTTGTGGTAATGAAGATTCATAATAATTTCAACATTAAAAACACTGTGTAAAGTTTGTAACTGTGTATGCCGTAATACCTCAAACCCATTTTCCATCTCAGCCATGTCCCTCACACAACCGGACATGTGACCTACATAAGCATTTTTTGAGCATCCCCCAAATTCATTCTGAGCTCGAGCATTATTGTGATTGGTTTTTAGGCAGATATCAGATAGCCTTGAGTTAGTCAAGTGTCTTTAGTTTGAAGAAGCAAGCGTAATAGGACTTCGTAACCAGGAACTTTGTTCCAGTTACTGAGCATGTCCTGAATTCTCTGAGAGTATACTTCAACTACAACAGACCAGACACAGGCACAAGTTAATATCTGGGGTGAACATGGCATCATGGCAATCAGGACAGAAATGAGAACCCAACAGATTTCAAACCTGGGTGCACTCCCGAGTTTTCCAAAGCCAATTTTTCTGGAATATGGGGAGTAGCTCTCACCCCCTTCCCACGCCAGCGCCCCCCCCCCCCCCGGGCCAAAACGAAATGCATGTACGATAGATTCAATTTCAAGATAGTACAACGTTTAAGACTAAAACGTTGATAAAATTACAACAATTTGCAAGCATTTAATAGGCGTCTACATATAGTCCGCTGGTAAACCTATTCAATGAAAGACTGCAAAGGAGAACGTAGGCAGTATACAGTATGCCTTTGTATGGTAATGATAATGGATATGTCTAATTTTGTGACCTTGGCCGGTCTTATGAAAGCTATTCCCCCCACTGGGGGATGTGCCCAAAGTAGGGTTGATGTAATGATGATAAAAATTCTACACTAATTGCAATTACGCCAGTGGCGGATATGGCATAGCCCATTTAATTGATCGGCAAAGAGGTGAATGAGAGTTTTAGTCAAACAGTGAGTGAAGAAGTGACAGCAACTGGAGTGGAGTACGTACAACGGAAGATGGTTAAGGGCACTGGAGTCCTTAAGATGAGGGATTGTGGGCATAAATGCTGTCGTCAAGCCGCAGCTTTCAACGGTTGAGCAACCAGTGCCCTACTCTACCCAAATGATGATGGGGGAAGCCTGTGAGGAAAGCATGCATAAACTGCGAAACATGCCTTCGTGGGATTGGAGAAGTTGCGCCTGTTACCCGAATAACAGTTTGTATTAGTCAGAGGTAGGCTAGGAGTACTAGTAAACATTCAATATCCAAGGGAAGGGTTTTGACTATCAAGAGTCTGCTTTTTTTCCGAATCATTATTCTCTCTCATTTCATACCTCCTTTTCTTCAAACATGCAACAAGTAACAAAAAGTAACATGAAGGCTACCCCCGGCAACAAGAAAGGATCACGGCACATGTATGCAGCGTATAACATGATTCAAGTATACTGACCAACTAGCAGGGAAAAAGGGGAGGGGGGCATCATCAACCAATTACAGTCACCATTCAGTCTCTCTCAGCACCTTTGTTACAGTGGTACATAAAGTAAGTGTGAAGAACCCATGTCACTACCTAAATATGTAAGAACTGCCGTCCCATCAGTGCAGAGTGCCAGGGTGTGTGCCAAAATAAAGTGGTTGTGGACTTAGGCATAAACAATACTGCAACACTGTATATGTGATTTCATGCCTAAAATGCCAAGTATTGTCCCCAAAAGAATGTGACAAGAGATAAGGCGTGATAAGTGACATGAAACAAGTGGAAGAAAATTACTTTGAGAACGTGGCAGCTTTACCATTGCTGACACAGCAAGATTTCTACACTGCGTTGTGGGTAGGCACATGTTGATAGCCAGTGTTTAGCCGTCTGCGGGCAGCTCCATGTTGATCACCATATTCTACTCCGGCTTTTTGTAGGGCAGCTCCATGCTGACAGCCATATTCGAACGGCTGAAGGCCAGCTGTCTGCGAAAGCCATATTCTACCCGCTGAGGGCAGCTACCGTATTTGATGCCATAACAAACCTGCTGACAGCAGCGTTACACTGCGACAGCCCAAACTTATACCTGCTGAAAGCAGCTACATGTTGATTAGCCTATTCTACCGCTGAGGGCAGCTACTGCGACAGCCATATTCTACATGCGAGGGCAGCTACCATGCGGACAGGCCATATTCTACCTGCTGAGGGCCGCTACCATGCTGACAGCCAGATTCTACCCGCGGAGGGCAGCTACCATGTTTCCGACAGTCATTCTACCCGCTGAGGGCAGCTACAATGCTGAAAGCCATATTCTACCGGCTGAGGGAGCTACCATGACTGACAGCCATATGCTATCTGCTGAGGGCAGCTACAGCTGACAGTATATTTACCTGCTGAGGGCATCTACACATGCTGACAGCCATTATTTCTACATGCTGAGGGCAGCTTACAATGCTGACAGCATTATTTACCTGTGAGGGCAGCTACAATGATGACAGCCATATTTAGTGCTGAGGGCAGCTACCATCTGAAAGCCATATTCTACCTGCTGAGGGCAGCTACCATGCTGACAGCCAGATTCTACCTGCTGAGGCAGCTACAAGTGATGACAGCCATATTACCCGTGAGGGCAGCTACCCTGCTGACAGCCATATTTACCGCTGAGGGAGCTACATGCTGACAGCATATTCTACCTGTGAGGGCCAAGACAAAACATGTTGTAGTAGGTTGAACAGACACAGATATGCCTAGTGGAGAGAGACTACAGTATCTCTGGGAATTGTACATGATTAACCATGCCGTTGTGCAGGAAGAGGGATGCTGTCACATCCCCAAAGATGATGAGTCATGATTGTCTGTTCACAGAGAAAAGAGCAACACCTGCAGTCAATGTTACTGGATTCACACCGACCCGAGCTGGCTGCTCTCACTAATATGGAGAGACATGCCTGTCGGTCGCATGTCTATATATGGCAAAAAAGGCGTCGTTAGGCATGTGCCAGTTTGTGGAATGGATACAGTTAGATTGAGGAACATGCAGAGTACCACATGAGTCATCCCAGCTAGTCACCTCTTATGGCAGGGATGAGAAAATAACACAGGATCCTCTCGATCAATCACGTATGCGGATTGTTTATTAATTAGTAGTCCTTTAGATGAGTCAGTACATAGTAATATCAAAACTTCATTAATACATATGAATGTTGTAATATACGGCAAGTCGCATCATTCATCAGTTCAGCATCCTCTCACCTTTTACGGCGCAGAAGGGGGATTCCATGTCCATATTCTATGGGGTCAAAAGCAGTTAAGAGCAATGTTTTGTGTATTTAAGGCATGTACAGGATGGAGTCCATTATAGAAGTGGATGTTTCTTTGTACCAAGTAGTCTGTTTCAGTTGGTAGCCCCAAGAATTTTTTTTTTTTTTAGCAAATATTTGTTTTATAATATTATTGGTAGGTTAAGGTTGAGATGGGGGGTAGTTATATGGCACTTATCATGTGGGCAGTGCACTGAGCACTTAGAGGTCATAAGATGTAAGACAATTCCACCCAGTAAAGTGGCAAAAGCCAGTGGCACTTGCAATGTGCTTTAAAAGCATTGCCAGTAATTCGAAGGACTCACATTGCTCAATATGCGTTTGGACCCGCCTCAACTTTGACAAGTAGGTGCGCCCTTGTTGCTTACCCAAATATTAGATTGTATGACTAGCAAATCTGCCTAAATGGGCGAAACACGTAATGCCCTACACAAAAGTATCCCATAAAAGGTGTACCATATTATAATGAATACTAGGTTATGACAGCCTAAATGAAATGAGCTGCTACAAACCATGTATCCGAGGGGCATGTGAAGCCAGAGCCCAACCAATTTGCGTCACTGGAAATTATGACTTTTTATGACCGGCCTCTATACAGAACAGTACATAACATATTCTACCCAAATTGTTTCTCTACTGTTTGGATGATCCCTGCCCCCACTCTCATTAGGTGGCTGTGCCCCTGGTCAAAGCTCACATACAGGTAATCAACACATTCTTCTACATTAATTTCATACCTCCCATGCCTTCGTATCTATTTTTGGGCAAGCAAATTATGAATCACGCAACAGTAATAACTATGAAAACAGGTACTGTAATACAGACAGTACCACTGTGGAAGGTAAGAGATATGAGCATGTATATAAATGTGTGAATCCTTTTGGCGAGAGGACAGCGCAGATAACTCATCGTTACATGATAATGAGTGTAACCAAGGAAACCAGAACCGTCATTCATATGTGTTGCAGAGCTCTACACGCAGGTAATATATATCTGTGCACTGTGGTGGTAATTATTCTCAACATTAACACCTATAGTTGAATATTCACAATCCAGTTGTGGGAATATATTGTTTTCTGAAATAAAGTGGTTAAGTGACCAATAGTCTTGTAAATTGTTAGGGGACTGACACAGACTTATAATTTCAGCTACAGCCTATCTACACTTTCAGTAGAGTTGTTGCTAGTACCAGAAACCACATACTTCAACTGATTTTGAAATTAGTGATGGATAGTGTGGGATGTGCAGCAGGTCATCGCTGTGAACCACATCAATATGTCAAGGGGCCATGTGAGACATCTGATAATGCGTTTTCATGGTTTAATGCAATTGTAATTTGTACAGTATAATTAGCCTGAAAAACATTTTGTTTTCACATCGTGTACCACTGTAACTGACATTTTCCTGACAAGATCTTCCATTGCAGATCGTTATGAGATTATATCTATCTATCCGTGTTTACCAAGGTTCTGCTTACCAGGATTCTACGTCATCAGGCCTAGAGGTACATTCACAACGAAATAGAAATAGTTAATTTTTTGGATGCATGTATTCAAATAAACACATTCCTATGTAAGGTGAAAGAGGCTTTGATCAATCCAGTCATGCCTTGGAGGGTTTCACTTCATCTAGAAACAAACAAAAAAGAAAGCCCACACAATTTTAAAGAACATTTTTTAAAATTTAAACTATTCATATTGCTTTACAAAGTTGCCATGTGTAATAGACAATTCAAATTGAAATTACTTAAGTTTGTACCAACAGATTTTGTTTGCAATTTTTGTATTGAATACCGAAAATGCTACTTTGGGGTAAAAATTCCTTCAAAAAGACCATGCATAGCAGTTAAATGTTGTTATTCAAAACCATTGAGCAACTCAAACACATATATCCTGTTGAAGTAAGTACTTCAGTTAGGATCAACAACAAAAATTCTCATTTCTATGTGATAGTACATATTAGCCAAAGGAACAAGTCCAGATCCACCTGAATATGTAACAAACTAACAAATTTCACTACTTTATTTTTTCTGCCCTCTACCTTATATTGCTGTACCATATAGGCATGAATTTTTGACAACTATTTTTGCCAGTCCTACCTAGTGTAATCATGGACAGAAACTGAGTACTGTCAACTACCTACTTATGATAGCAATGTCAAGACGGTACCGAACTACACATGTCAGAACTAATAACAACAAAAATAGGGGAATGTACGAAACCCTAACCCTGTGTGTGTAGAGTTAAAAGGGCATTCCACCAATTTCCAACAACTAACCATACAACATGAGAGACAATGGCTCTAGTGTAGATCATTTAGAAAGGGGATGCAATAAATGTAGGTCAAAGGTCACTGGAGGTAATTTGAGCTATTCACCATGGAAATCACAGAATCTCAAATTTCATTACAATGATAGCCAAAATATATTTACAGCGTACCATAACCAGTTGAATACAAGTTATCAGGATTGCCAATATAAGATTAATGTAGGCCTAATTTGGTGGTAAAGGCTGATTAAAAATAGTAATTTTCATGCTAAATGGAGGGGAGGGGTGGGGGCAATCACCTGCATGAATATCCATGATGCTAATCAAATTGGATGACTGTGAAGCGTGACAATGTCTGTTCAGTTGCCACATTGAATACACACTCAGCATAGTAATTTTCTTTGGTATCTGTCAATTCATTATGGCTACGGGTATGTGCCAGGACAGTTTTTGGTGATTGGAAGGGGGGGGGGGTGACTTTTTCAAAATGTAACCCTATTTGAAACAAAAGATGTACGGATCTCAGGCTGCCAAGTTTGTGAGGAATGAAGGGACAGTTGAATGGTAGCAACTTTTACCTTCCAACAATGCGGAAAATGCCTCATTTCTATGTACACCCACAGTGTCCCATCGCCGTAGGTAGAATCATAGAATGTATTGTAATGAGGGGTGGTTGCAAAGTGTAGTCGTCAAAGTAGGGCCCATCACCAAGTGAGAATTCCATGCTTGCACAAGGGAGGTCAGGTACCATTCTTCAGTCTTTCCTAAGTGAGCAGTTCGTCTGCATTGGCTGATGCCCTCATGTTGTTGCAAGTACTGTAAAGTATTTATGCAATGGGACTGGTGGTTTTGGAATTGCTAGATTTTCTTGAAAAAGCTATAGGTTACTGTGGCATAATCAAAACAGCAATATGCTTGCTATTTCTGTTGCATAAATCGTAGTTTATGCAATACTTTAATTTGGAAACCTACAGGAGCTCTGTCAGACTTGCGAACATTAATTTATTGTTGTTTGGTGTCATTCTAACTAGCTCAGTGCATTTTTTGAAGCCCACAAGTTGCCACCAACTTATTCAGTGAATCCCAATCCATGAATACTACAATCTCGATGATGCCAAAAATCAAGTATCACCCCTAAAAGATTTTGGGGCCAAATCACAGAATTCCAATTGTGTCATTGAACCAATTGCTAATTCATTCCTAACCCCAAATTTATTAGCTTAGCATACATGAAGTAGCAATGGCATTCAAAATTAGATGCTCTATAATTCCCATACATAAAGGCATCGTTAAGAATCTGTAAAGAAAAACTAAATAACGAACTAACAAGATGTTTTTAGGTTCTCAGGGCTCCTAACATCACCATGATAAACCTAGTTCGGCAATATTTGATGTGTAATGGAGTGAGTAATAACTTTCACACACAAAAAAATAATGCGCCATGGCACAGGTGGTTGAGCGAGAATCTGAAATTTAAATAGAGTGGTGAAAAACCCATGAGATTTTTGCGTAACGAAACTAACGAGGACAAAAAGTACTCTGACATAGAGATCCACCAAGGATTCCTCAAACTTTTTTGTTGTGATCGTTAGTATGGACCCAAGGTTTATGTAGCACATTAACATTAATCTTTATTTACAACTATGACAATGTACAGGACAAGTTGAATGTACAAGCAGTAATGTAACGAAACTAACGCTGGATTGCCCATATGAAGAAGTTCCATTCAGCTTCAATCTTGTTCTCCTCCAGCTGGAAGCACCCATACTGTAGTAATTATCAGATTGACTAATATAAAAATTACAACTAAAAAAATCTGTGAAACTGTAGTATTGGGTCAAAACTCATAATTCTGTGGAATAGGTCTCTGGGGGAAACAATTATATTTGTAAAGCCAAAGCATGATGTGTCTAAACTTTGCGGGACTGATCATCATTTCAAATTTCAAATAGATTATAATTAGAAGTGCTTTAATTTTGACTGAAGTTTTTTTTATGTAGATGAGGTATTGACAATTGGCATTCATTTTCAATATCATTGAGGCTCATTTTCTCGCATATTTCAGAGGCTGAATGAAGCTTTAAAGAAGCTGTTCATTTAATTTCTAGGGACTATGCATTCATCCACAATGACTGGGGTGCCTTAGATTCTTTGTGTGGTGGTGGTAGTAGGGTGATGTTTAGAGGAGCTAGGCAGTATGATTGCCTCTGAATAAAATATAATGTATCATCAACTGCATAAGTCCTATTATACAAATTATTGATTTATTAGGTCAGTTCCCGATTGCAGTGTGATAGTATGGTGTCGAAGGTCACATAGGTTACCATGACAGTCTGATTGAAGACACACCTGCACAAACATGTTACCAAACTATCCTCCTGGAAAATCCTACATGACGGGAGAAATTACATATCCTACTAGATGTAACTATTTATAAATTCCATTTACTCAGTGAGGATAGAACTGTTTCAAAATGAGCCTGAATAATAATGCAAATTCATTTATTTATTATATAGAACTGTTTCAAAATAAGGCTGAATAATAATGCTAGAGGGAACAAAACACCATTGTACATTACAGTTAGTGTGAGCATGCATACTCGCAAATTGTGAAACTGGTCAACTGATGCATTATAAGTTTTGTCAATTAATCATTCAGGTCTTCAGGAATGAATCTGGCTGTCATGAAGTTGGCCTTCCAGCTGCCAACTCAGGCGAAATATTACCCTTTGTCTAATCTCCATCAAATGTTATGAGATGCTTCCTAAATTCATATTTCTGCTGGAATCACCAAATCAGGAACAAGAACAACCTCCATATTTACTCTTAGTAGGGAAATTATCTACAATTTAAAACCAAATGGTTCTCTTCCAAATGAAAGCTGAGAAAAACTTTAACTTTGTGGAGTACCATTCCCAACACTGTGTTTTCGATACACATACCAATACAGGAACAATACAGCCATAGCCTCAGATCAGTTTCATTGGAAAACAGGAACAAGGTCATTCAGATCATCAAGGAATGTCTTTTTTTTAGGGGGGGGGGGGGCTGGAAGGGGGTATCCCAAAACTAGAAAATCATGTTGAAATTGCAGAGAAAAAAGGGGGAGTATAATTACAGTTTATGCAATTGCCAATGGTTTGTTGACAAATGATCAAACTTAATGTGACAAGTATCCGGGACCCTGGGTTTCCGAATGGAGAGAGCAGGGGCTAAAAATGCAACATGAGTACAACTATTTGTTTGAAGAGAATGGTGGGCGAGTGGAGCAAGAGTCCCGCCATGGCGAAGCCGAAGGAGTGGAAGCAGTGATATTACTGACCAATCAAAAGCATGAACACTGTGTTTGGCAAGTTTTTTTGCAGTTTTGCAATATTTTTAGAAAAAATAGTGTGAGTGATCCCACATGAGTGTGGGGTTGTACAGCCACCTTGACCTCATTGCCCACCAACTACTCCACCCCAATGGTTACACCCTAGTTGTGCAGTACCTTGCGAGTGTTCATGTCACTGACCACCGTCTGACAAACACCCCCTCCTTTTGGTGGAGTGAAAACAGAGGAGCATCAATGAGTGGGTGAAGTGTAAAAAATTTGTGAGAACAATAGGCAGCCATAGGAACCCAGAATAGACATACTAATGAAGACTATCACCCACCTCGAGCTTTATGATAAAAAGATTACAACTGACCAATTGGTCGTGTTACAAGAAATTGTGTCACGTCACTATTGATAACTTCCCCCATGGTGTCAGGGAAGGGGATTGCCTGGAATATATGATATGACACCCCGCGGAAGGACCCTCCTGAATTATTCCTTGGGAGGAAAGGATAACCATCCCCGAGCTATCTATCCCACACCATAGGCTTCATGGACGTCCTTTTATAGTCAGAACTACAGACCAGCGACACTGTCAATTTGGAGAATTTCCCCCCCCCAATATTCTGATGGAGTTGTCGATCATGTAGTAACACATTATTAAGTGTCGGGTCAAGTCTTTAGTACCCGTCAATAGGATAACTGGACATGAATGGACTAGTTCTCACTGTTGCAAGTGACAATTCACCATGAAACAGCCATCAACCAGATAATCCTAATATTGTACTGTCACTGCATATACAATCTCTCAAAACAAGTGGGTTCATGAACTGCTAGTCTTTTTTTTTTCATATCATGGTCTTTTTTGCCCAGTTTCAGATGCATCCTACGACTTTAATTTCCATAATTATGCATTAGATTTCTTACTCATAATTTTTATGCTGAAAATTCATCATTCTCGACCCTTAATCTTGTACCTATGTCCAAACCATACACCATAGCAACCTCATCTGTCTGTAATCTTGCTGACGACTTCAACTTACATTACAGAAAATATGCAAATTACCCTACTTGATTCGTGACTTTTGTGCCTAAATTCTAATCAGATCATGTGCACCCAACCCCACTCTAATTGGCCTATATTAGCCTATATTGAATTCAAAAATGGAAAACAACAATAAAGGTCATACCGGTCCATCAAGGTCAAATAATACAATAATTTTGGGATTTAAAACGTTGATTGAAATTAGCTTTGGTCTCCCAAGTGGAGTGTTTTGGAGCCCCCCCCAGAATTCAAATTCAAGGTTGCTTATACAAGAACATCAAATTTTTACGTTTCAACAAACCTTCTTGTAAGTACTATAGGGAGGGAGTGCGAATCAAAATTTTTCCTGGGTTAGAACTTACAACAATGGCTGCTTGTGTCTTCCAAAAACCTTTTTTTTTTCAACACATGGCTGTGATCACTGTAGGATGTAAGACTGATGTATTCACTACCAACATGTTTCCAGTGTTTGGCCGCAAGTTCAACCAAGTTTTGATTGTGAGCATACCAATGGCCCTGTGAGTAGGAGAGCTAAGAACTGAAACATTATCAGAGAGGCACTGAAATCTACCCGTGTATAAGATCTACTTTATTAGACCAGCCCTATTCTATCCTCAAACTGCAAATGCCAAGGACAAATAGAATCCTTGTGGCACGACATTTGAGTGAGAGGAACAATCGCGAGAACTTTTTTGGCAATTGGAAATAGAACAAGAGCACCAATGGTGCTGCGCTCAAACTGCCAACAAATGTACCAATACAATGACAATTATGTGTTAAATGTTCAAGATATGAGGCCCGAGAATGAAGTTCAAGCAATGGCCTATCGTGCTCCTTAACAACTTCGACAATGATATTCATATGGCCAAAAATGTTTTAGCAATCAATGAACATTGTTTACTCACTTTAGTCAACATCCAGCAAGAAAACCCAATTGAGAAAGAGGTAATTTCACACATGTCCTATGACTTCGACCTGACCTTCACAAGTCATCCATCCATCGTAGGAATGACTACTTACTCCTTTCATCAGATGTGATGTTTCATTCTAACGACACTATTGATGTGCATCAAATCTAAAATTCTAGGATCCACATGGGCCTCAACCAGGAGTCGTAAAAACCAAAAAAACACCCCCGGAGGACACTTACACCGAATAGGCATTACATGTAATTTGAGAAAATCAATTGGTACTTGTGGAAGGAGATGCAATTCAAGGACCATTGTGTGAAATTCATAGAATGGGCCCTCGGGCCCAAGTGAGACCTGGGATGATAATTCCTGAACAACCTAAAAGGTAGGACTGTTAGACCATCATTATGCCGAATGTAAGTTACGTGCACCCGCAAAAACTTGTAAGAGAGAAGCATTTGCGTAATTCCACATAGTGGGCCCTCGGCCCACTCTTAGGACTAGGGTCCCAAATCCCTGGGCACCTGAAGGTACGGCTATTAGACCATCATTATGACCGAATGAAGTACTGTGCACACGAAACTTGTAAGAGAGAAGCATTTTTGCGTCATTCCACATAGGGGGGGCCCTCGGGCCCACTCTAGGCCTGGGTCCCAAATCCACTGAGCACCCTGAAGGTACGGCTATTAGACCATCTTATGACCAAACATCAGCATGGGTGGACCGTATTTAACAGCATTTAACAGTATTTCATAAAAATGGGCCCTAGTGGCCCAAACGGGGCCCTGAGCCCAAAATTTTTGAACAACTCCACATGCCCATCTGCCCAAAGACCCTTAACATGTAATTGAAGAAAATCAATTGAACTTGTGGGGGAAGGAGAGCATTTCGAGCATCATTGTGTTGAAAAATTTAAAATGGGCCCTCAGGCCTGAGTCGGACCTTGGAACAAAAAATCCTGAACACCCCACAGGTACGTCTATTAGACCATCATATGCCAAACATCAGCTCATGTGCAACTAGTTCGTAGGGAGATACAAGATTTTGCGATATTGCACATAATGGGCCCTTTGGCCCCAACTGGGCCGCTAAATTCCTGAAACAACCCAATGGCACCTCCTACCCAAGGAACATACAGGTAACTTTGAAGGAACATAACTGAAGCTGTAGGTAGGAGGAGATGCATTTTCAGTAAACAATTTGTGTGAAATTTCATTTAAAATGGGCCCTCGGGCCCAAGTGGGAACTGGGATAAAAAATTACTGAACACCCCGCAAGGTATGGCGCATAGATCATCATCATAGATACGAACATCAGCACTGTGCACCAACTTATTTGGAGGAGAAGAGCGTTGCAATTTTCCACTTATTGGCCCATTGTGCCCTTTAGTGCCAGTTGACCTTGACCCATCAGTCAATAAACATGTGACCAAGGACTGATGGATGGATGGATGGATGGATGGTGGATGGATAGATGAGATAGATAGATAGATAGATAGATAGAAGATAGATCGATAGATAGATAGATAAGCTAGATAGATAGATAGAGTGACATGGGCAATAGATCAACCAGCATAGCTGGTTGGAGCTAAAAACTTAATTTTGGTATATACCTGCCAAATTTCATTGCATTTTTTAAAACATTAATTCAGCTTGCCTATGAAATCTCCCATTTCATTGGGCCTGGCTGGGGCAAAGCCCAGAGGAGAGAGGGGGCAGAGGGAATGTGACCATTATTCCCCAATGGTGCATTTCGAACTGGTCCAAAGAATTTGAGCACATGTCTGCCCACAGTTAACTTGATAGGTTTGAATGAGGGATAAGCCAGGTTTTTCAGAGGCCCTCTACATGCAACAACAAAAAGACAGGTTTGTGGTGTGACGCTGACCAATGAACACTCAACTCATAGAACCAATGAACCTGGCCAACCAAATGTTTCAAGGCAAACACGGTAGTGGCCAGGCACATGGGGTAAGTTGATGAAGTGGAAATGATATTGCACTTTTCTTTCTTTTTAACAGAAATCAGGTCTGTTCTCTTTCTTTGCTGACCAGGTTGCTTATAGTCGAAAAAGGGGTGAAAGGACATATCAACATCTAAACTAGGTAGGCAGGGGAAAAGAATAAGAGAATTAATCATGAGTGATTTCTTCTCACCTTCCCAGTAGGTAGTTACTGATGTGACCACCAATGGGAGTCCCCTTGAAGTCAAAATTGATATCCTGTACTTGCGAACCGACTAGAGTTGTCATTTCGGTTGGTCCTTTGCATTGCCGAGGCTTCAGCCAAGGGCGTTTGATTGGATTAAGATGTTCTTCACACTGAGGAGGTGGAAAAACAGTTAGGTAAAGGTGTGCATCGGTGAATGAGTCATAGAGGGATGAGAGCACAGTGAATTAAATTAAACACATTAACATTATAGATGCCATATCTACAAAAGTACCCAATACAGATTATAGCTGAGGCAACTACTGTAGACTTGCTGCCTCCTCACAGGAAACAAGGGCATCTGCAGACGGGAAACTGCAATGTACACAGAACAATGTGCAGTCTGGTACAGTCGGCAGCCTAGATACTGCACATCCTATACAGAAAAAAGAAGGGCAGTCTGGGACAGTAAGCGGCTGGTTACTGCACAACCTACACAGAACAAGGTGCCATCTGGTACAGTCTGCAGACCTATTTATGCCCTCTATACAGACACAAGGTGCAGTCTGGTCGTCTGCCAGGCATGGACACTGCACAAACATACACCGAACAAGAGGCAGTCAAGAACGTCTGCAGGCCTGAATACTGACCAACCTACACATTACAAGGTTGCGGTTGTGCGTCAGTACGTCTGCAAGCAGGGATACTGCACAAAACCTACACAGAAAAGGTGAATGCGTCTAGTTCAGCTGCAGGCTTGGATACTGCACAACCTACACTAAACGAGGTGCAGTCTGGTACGTTGCAGACCTGGTTACTGCACAACCTACACAGAACAAGGTCTAGTCTGGCTACAGTCCGCCCCAAACCTGGATACTGAACAACCTTACACAGAAACAAGTAGAGTCTGCCAGGCCTGGAGATTCACAACCTAAATAGAAAGGTGCCAGTCTGGTACAGTCTGCAGACCTATATACTGCCCATACCTATACAGCCACAAGGTCAGTCTGGTAGTCTGTCCGCTGGACAATGCACAACATAACAAGAACAATATTCAGTCAATTAAAAAAAAGGCTGCAGGTATAAATACTCACAACCTACAATTACAAGGTGCGTGCGTGCAGTCCAGTACATCTGCACGCCTGGATACTGCACAACCTACACAGAACAAGGTGCACTGGTCTAGTTCAGTCTGCAGGCTTGGATAACTGCACAACCTACACATAACAAGGTGGCAGTCTGTTACAGTTGCAGACCTGGTTACTGCACAACCTACACAGAACAAGGTCTAGTCTGGTACAGTCCGCAACCGGATTATGAACAACCTACACAGAAAGGTAGGTCTGCAGGCCTGGAGATTCCACAACCTACATAGACAGGGTGCAGTCTTGTACAGTCCTGCAGACCTAGATACTGCCCATCCTATACAGAACATGGTGCAGTCTATTAGTCGTGCAGGCCTGGACATTCACAACCTACACAGAACAGGGGCAGTCAAGTAAAGTCTGCAGGCCTGAATACTGCACACTCTACACATAACAAGGTGCATTCTGGTTCAGTCTATACAGTCTGCAAGCCTTGATACTGCACACCTTACCAGAACAAGGTGGCACCTGGTCTAGTATAGTCTACTACAGGCCTGGATATGCACAACCTACCAGAAACAAGGTGGCGTCCTGGTACAGTTGCAGGCCTGGATACTGCACATCCTATACAGAACAGGTGCAATCCATTAGGGTCTGCAGGCCTGGACACTGCACACCCTACACAGACCATGTGCAGTCCTGGTACAGTTTGCAGACCTGGATACTGCCACGATGTGGTGAATTCACTTCTTTAACATTGGCCTGTGCTACCAGTGGTGGCGCCAGGATTTCCCCACGGGGGTCCGGTTCCCGACGGGGTGGGCCAGTTCCCCGACAAGGCTACCCTACCCCCTAATCAAAACCTGCATTTTTTATTTTTTAACTTTTGAACATTTTTCTTGAAGAAAAAAAACGAAAAATTAAATACACATTGTGGAGAGCATAATTTACTTTCATACTTCCCATCAAATCAGATCTCCCTTATTAGTATAATAGGGTCGTTTTTTCCCATAACTGCCATAGAATACCTGGGCACTGCGCACCACTCTACACAGAGGCACAACAGCGATAGACGGCAGACGAGCATCCTCCTCAACGCATTGTAACCTTAAATCATCTCGTGGCAGGACATTCCGAAGATATCCATAAGGCTTGTGTATCCTATCATATATTCCACGAGTTTATCTCTGTCGGAAGATGATTACGCTGATCTTAAACTCGCACGAGGAACTTGGCATTACTAGAGAAAGAAAAATTTCAGCTTCATTATAGGGATTTTCACTATAAAGAAGTTTGAACATATTTACTTGGGGCAAAAAAGCCTCGTCGGGTGGTGTACATTTAGCGTACCCACTCGGGACCCCCGACGAGATGGGAAAAATTCCCCGACGGGGGGGGGGGCCAGGTTCCCCGAACGGGGGGGGGCATGGCCCCCCTGGCCCCTCGCTGGCGCCACCCTGTGTGCTAACCACTGGACAATGAAACAATGCTCCATCATCAAATTAGCATTTGAACAGGCCTAGACTAAAAGCAGCAACAAGAGGTCAGTTTGTCAGGAGATTGGTGCAGCTGACGTTCTATTTCAGCTTGTTGGCTGGGACATTGGTTACAGCAGCATGTACATCATGATAACCTTGGAGGCTTCAGTCTTTCCTGAACCACTCTCACCTGGAAAGAGAAACATTAAGATTATACATTTGTAAGAAGCCCAATGTTATATGAGACAGGGTATTCGCCACTTTAGTCACATCTTAGATTTGGCATATTCTGCATCAGCTCTAAGAATATGAGTGTTTTGTCATATTAAAATGGGGGGGGGGGGGGGGGGGGCGATGGGATGAGTGATCATATATATAATTGGGGTGGAGAAGGGGGGCCTGGAATCCGTCCTATCACGGGTGACTGTACTGCAGTTTAGTACTCCTACTTGGAAGTTAAAGTAGTCTAGAGAAAGAATGAAACAGAACCAAACTGGACTTCAGGACACCTCTGGTGGGGCCAGGTTAAAGAGGAGTAATAAATACCAGTCCTCCGCTTTGAAGCAGGACATGACAGAAAGATCTGTCTGACCGATTTGAACCACTGGTGAACAGTTATCTCGCCTAGCCAGGAAACTGCTGTGCGATACGCTAATGTTCAGCATTTGCCATTTTCAAAATTTCACATGAGCCAAAAATATAGTTTCAAGAATGGTCGTCATTTCACTACTGTGGAAGGATTTATGATTCCAATCTTCACTGATTAACAAATGTGTTGCGACATCTAGGATTACAACAAGGACTTTCTCTCAGGTTTGAAAAAAAAAATAAAACGCTGGACTGGGGCTATAAGCCACACACTATTTTCACCCCGTGACACAGTAATGTGAATTCTTTCTTTTCTTTTTTAGTCAAAAATTATAGTGGGCATAATTATGTTACTGGTCACCATCTAAGAAGAGTGCGAAGTGCAAACGTTGAATTGGGGACTCTCAGATCAATGAGAAAGGCCTTCCCCAGCACAAATATATCTCATATAGAGCATTCAATATTTTTCGAATTTCGATGCCAATAGATTAGGTTAGGCACCCCTTCAGAGGGGACAGGGAGAGTAACCTCCTGCCTCGGGAACGACCTCCGACAGGACATTCTCCAATATTAGTAAGAGCATGTCAGGGCTGCCTCATCCCCCATTCGTCTATAAGGATGTTAACCACTAAACCCTAGAATTATATACCTGAAATGACAATGCATGGTCTCGTGCCCGCCGCTTCATAGACTTGTGTGCTGCGTCGGCGATGGCAAAGATGTGGGGCGGCCGCTCATACATCTCCCGACCCTTGTACTGCTCCACCATGTCCTGGCCATAGATGTTCAATGTTTTGAGGGGTTCACAGAAGACACAACCTCACCAATGTAGGTGTAGATCTTGCTCTTCTGAAAACTGATAAAAAAGGAGACGAAAAGTGAACTGGTGATACCAGCAATACTAATTTAAATAAACAGGTCAAGTGATTTTTGAAACTAACAAAATATAAACTCTTGGAATATTATCTGGGCGAATCACCCTTTGGTTGGAAGTATGTGTATTATCACAGGGTATCTACTGTATACTTAGCAGTTATTTCTGTCACAGCTTATTGTGATATTGTCACAGATGGTATTCCATGCCAAGTTCATTCCAGTCGTGGTTCATTAAGTGGAGGGTTACGTACTTGTTGCCAACAGGATAGTTCATCTGAGTCAAGGCTGAGTGACTCCCCGGGTGGCCATTACCAAATCTATTCTATTGTTTTCGAGGTGTGCAGGGGTCAGGTAACTCAGGTACTACAGTGTGAATAGAAAGTGGGTTTCTTTTTTATTTACTTTTTATGGTTTACCTGTCTGCCAAGCCCAGTGGGTTAGGTCAAACCTATTCAGGCCCAGCAAGGGTGAGGCCGGAAAATGAACTCATTGTCGGCTTGCAAATCCTACCAGGACATGAACAAGGCAATGCCGGCTCTTCCGCAGTACCTTAATATGGGGGTGGCACTTGTAAATTGCATACCCTCAATTTATACCCGCCCTCATACCTTATGCTGAGCGACCAGCGAGAAGGCAAACACGGTCCATTTCAACGTCATTGGATGACCGCCGGGCATCCTGAGATCCTGGTTGGCAGGCCGACACTCTATTGTGCCAACCCACTCGGTTATGAGAGGGCTGAGGTGCGTACCACGGCGGACTGGTAAACTGGCCAAACTATCTTATTCCCAAACCTAAAGAAAGTCTACTTAGCTCATTAACGTCCGCCCATCCGTCTCCTCTTCTGTGCAAGGAAAAAGTTTCGAAGGACCATGGGGGAAGGCTTCTGGAGCATGCGGGCCACTTTCTGATGGCCAGTTGTTTTTTGAAGAAACATACACCTATTATGGAACAACTAAAAACCATTGTGAAGTTTAACAATTAACTTTATTAAAGTCAGTACAGGGATCATGGAAAACATAACATCTGCTATTTTGGGGTACTTATATCTGTGCCTGGGACATTTGCGAGTAACGGTGACCCTGGGTAATACAAAGTATTCCAAAAACATGATTTCACCATCCTAGCAACAACAGAACAGCTTAATCGGGGATCGGATTGACAACTTACACATTCGTTCACACGATAGAAAGAATAATTCATTAATTTGATTTATGTCAAAAGTCCAATGGGCGACCTTTGTCTCGTACTCTGTTGACTTCATCAGTTAGTGAAATATTCAAATAAAATAGATAAATCAACAAGGAACATGCAGAATGGCAAAGTTGGGGGTTTTAAAATGCCGTTTTCATATGTGCCAGTTGGAAGATGATGCTGATGATGATTTGTACTGTAGCCCTAGTTCGTTCCATCATGCAATACCACCAAGCCCATGGCCAGGAGGCCAAAAATCTGATAGAACATAAGATAACTTGATGCAATGACCTGGTAGCTTGGGAAAAGGACAGGGGCATCAAGATACACAGGATATTAGGGGAATGGTGTATTAGATATTGTTTGTCTATAGCAAACAAAATCTGTATGACCCAACTTTGACCTCATTTGACTTCTTGACCGCATTATTAAAACCTAATGAACTTGTGACTTTGTGGTTGATTCTTTGTGACGAACAGATTCACTTGTTGCCCAATCCACAAACCCCCTGCATAGGTGAAACAGTTGGTGCACAGTGCACTTCCAAATTTCCCCAACCCCCCCCCCCTTCTCCCCTGTGTAGGTTAGTTGATATTTTCTGTGGCCTCTTGTTACAGGGCCCTACCTCTCTTGAAATCACTAGGAGAGCTACTCTTAACCTCCTCCCTAATTGGATAGATACAAAAAATTCACAGATTTATCACCATAGGGAGGGGGTGGGGGGGGGGGTAGTACTGGAGGAATTGTGACAAAGACAGTTATAGAAACAGCTGTATTATTCATCTCTGTCAAGAACATTGAGGGTTCATTGCGTGTGGTTGAGTGATATATAGAGGTGGTTTGGTTGAGTGATATATAGCGGTAGTCTGTTGGGTCAAACTACGGACTTCCTGTGAATATTGTGGATTGTAGCATTAGTAACTTTAGATGGATATGGGGGAAGGGAATCTTAGTAACTGCCACCCCCCCCCAAAAAAACAACAAATTATTGGATGGCCTGATCATTGGGCATGGGTGCGTATGTCACGCCCATGTAAACCCTTGTAAAGGTTTTCTACATGTTTGAAGGCTGGTCATATAGAGCGGGCTGATCCATTTGTTTTGGGGCTTTGTCGAAAGTCATGTGAGGTGTGCAGAGGGTAGAAGCAAAAAAAAAAAAAAAACATGTATGATCGAAAACTACTGTACACAAAAGTGTGGTGGTTGGAGTACGTGACCGCTATTGTCAATTTGGGTCTCGTCCATGGTCATCTACGAGGTCAGAGTCTGATAAACCTGTATCCAGTTTCCATACATGGCATATATGTTGGCCATACAGAGCACATGGTTCCTAGGCTGGTCCAAGCTAGGATATCTGAAATCATAGAGTTGCAAAAAATGGCAAGGAATCACTATGCATTGTTGCATTCTTGTTTTCTCCTAAAAACACATCATGGGCAGTGGAAGTCTTAAGCTATACTGACTCATCAGGATTGTTTAATGTAAATCGATCTCATCAGTATGAATACATGTTGATATGCTAACTTATATTCTGGGACTTGTTGTCATTACATCTTGTGACAGTACTCTTGAACATGAGGATGATGTGGCACTTGATTGCTCCCACTCTATTTTAAAATGAAGCTAGAGATTTGAGGCCAGAGGTGTAAAGACAATCCCACTGCTCCTGGAACCACCCAGTGGTGGTGCCAGAATTTCCCCGATGGGGCATCCAAGTTCCCCGATAGGAGTCCAAGTTCCTCACGAGACACACCCTAAACCCTAGGTCAAAAACCTGACATTTGTCATGTTTATTTTTGGAACTTTCACCTCGAAGAAAAATGAAACAGAATGAAAAAAAAAACACATTGTGGAGTGCCGGGGGCATGGTTTACTCAAGTGGCAGCCCACTCAATCAGGAGCGCTCTCGTAAAATAGGATCAGGTTATTACACAGGAAATGCCTAGTCACTTGGAAGTCTTTGCCTCGTGAGAGCACCCCATCAACACAAAGGCAAAAACAGTGGTAGAACGACGAACGATGATCCTCCCCATTGGCTAGAATTGTAACACTAATCGCTTTGCATGGACATTTCGAAGATATTCATAAGGCTTGTGTATCCTATCTGTAGGGAGATAGTAGGATGAATACACTGATCATAAACTTCAGCGAGGAGCTCGGCAATATCGCTGGCGCTACTCTTGGAACCACCATCATAAAAGACGGTCACCAATAACTTCAATTCCCCACTTTTTTTCAAAACCTGGAGAAGTGAAGATTCATGTCTGAAGTGACTGCTCACAGCCTGCCATCGCAACTGGATGTACAGCCACCCAGGGTAACACTGGAACTCGAAATGTTTGCTAGCAAGCGTCAGAGACACTGATCTGGAACAGCTCTTCCATCCAAGACAATACACCTGACTTTAGGCGATATGCGCCCAAGGTTTGGCCACACCCTCCTGCCTGAAATTCACATCATGGAAAATTAGTACTCCCTCGCTTTTGGAGTTGAAAACCCTATTCAACACCTCAACCATCCCTGAATCTATGAGTAAACTCATTCATCAGCATTCCTTCATCACTACCAAATAACACGTCACTGGTTTTCGTCTATATAGATCCCTGCACAGAAACTGTCACCAAATGGACCTTCTCCACTAGTTGGGGGTTCTTGAATTTTTATCTTACCGGTTCCGAAGGGCCAGATGAGATACAGGTTGTATTGTATTCACTTTGCCATTTCACCTATTATACTGTTGCTGGTTGCCATAGCGAATGGTTGCATATGGTAACCATAGTGGTGGTTAGGTACTATCCACTGAGGGTACCATATGGTGAGGTGCCCATTGTGTCGGGTGGTCCAGTAATGGGGTGCACTTGCGAAAGTTGTCCGTTTGTGTGTGCTCGTTTTTGTGTGTTGTGCGTTTGCGTGTCCGTCAGATTTTTGATGGTTTTTCGCAAATATCTCTATTTTGGAGTGGCTGAACAAAGTGAAATTTTGCACAGGCTTCAATAGTCACCAAACACATTATTGCTCTCAAAATTAGACCGAAACTATCATAATTGGGGAATTTAGGAGGCAAAAAAAATACATGTTGGGGAATTTCTCATGTTTACAGTTTTGCACTATTTTTCAAGGGATTCCCTTATTCCGATGGCCGAATGATTTCAAACTTTGTAGCACTGTGAAAGACCAAATAACACTATTTCCCATGCAATCAGCCCAAAATTACCAAAATGTCAATTTTAGGGGGAAAAAATAGATTTTTGGCCAAATTTGAGAATTTCTGAAAATCTAATCAGTTTTTGGTATATTAGAGATTGGGAGGACTGAAGATTTCCAAATTTCAGAAGAAGGTACAAAGTATCAAAACAAAGGGTTCCAAGCATTTATGCTATAACTAATCTGAAACTTCCAGGATATGAATATTTTTGGGGAAAATGGCAGTTTTCAGACATATTTTGATAGATTGTCAATTTGCAACTCGACACTAGGAACAAATGCATAGTTCAACATTTGCCGATGAGATCCTGCAACTCCGGGGATTGCCCTCTTGTTGTACTTGTATTAACTTTTACTACTTCAGTCTGCATCTTTTTAAATAACAACACTTCAGAGGAATGTTAAAGGAATAGGCCAACCGGACCAAGACTGATGGATTGGTGTCCTCAGGCTCATTTACAAGATAAAACAATGACACCACAGCCAAAATGCTGGCATGATTTATGATACCCATGGGCTACAGGAATACAGTGCAACACTATACATGACTCACCAGGTACCCTCACCTCTGGGTGGCCAGAAGGAAACGAGGAGACGGGAGGAAACATGGAGGAAACAGTATGACTCCAGCCCTGACCACAGTTCAAACTCATAACAAACCTACCTTTTCCTATTAGGCAACCATGCTCTCGTTATCCCTGCTTGTTCATATAAGAAATGAAATTATGTGACTGACTCCTCTACAAAAACAAATTTACAGGTGTATATATTGAACATGCCCTTGGAACAGTTGGGATGCATCCTGGAAACAAAATCTGATTGAAAGCCCACTGAGGTTGGGAATGAATTGGTGAGAATTCCTGTCAATACATGTGGGAGGAGGGTCCTCCCACTTCCCCCAGAAGCGGGAAGACAGACCTGTGTGAAAATGTGGAACAGTGGAAGTCAATGACAAGTCAGAGAGGGAAAAAATTTCCCATCCCCACAGGATGTGCACCTCGCACCAGAGAACTCTGTGGTGGGTACACTTGAGCCATTCTTTATCTATACACTATAATAATTGTAACAACTAGTGTGTAATAACAATTTTATGAAAAACAGAGAATGATAGGTCAAGTTCTCACGGCCTATACATAGGGGGTACATATGTGCAGGAGGTGGTGTGTGTCAAACTGAATACTACAAATAGTCACCTCCCTCTGGGCCGCAATAATGCATTTCATTGAGTCACCTGGAATGCAACTTGGCTGGTCTGAGCACATTGAGTAGCAGAAGAATGAGAGGCCACTACAGTTTATTGAACACTGTATTTTTGGTCAGCTCTCCAAGGTGTGTGCATTCTTTAAATAAAATTTTTTTGCATATATATATACTTAATTACTTGAGATTCAACTGGCCAGTAGGCAACTTGGTGAAGGAAGCATGTTTTTGCTGACTAACTTGTAGAATGGAACAGTTTCCAGACACCATAGAAAACACCAAGGAACAGTCACTTGCTGAATGTCGTTGTCGCAAATAAGCAGGCAAGCCAAATTTTATCGGTGGTTGAGCAATTAGGTCCCACACCGCAGCTGCTTGCTCCTGAGAGGAGGGGTGGGGGGGGGGGCTGTATATACATTAAAGGTCATCTTTGACAATTGTTGCTTTGGGAATCACACAAGTAGGAACTTACCTTTACAACCATATATATGCATCAGTCATAGAACAGGACACAGTCACAGTTGGGAAATGAAACTACAATCGCCTAAGCGTGCTTTGCAGCTGAATTGCAATGCAAACCCATTCCATATAAATGGCTTCTGTGGGCTGGACCACCAAGGAACTTTGAAATGTCTGTAACATTACAATCACGGTGGCTTGAAATGCCCGGACACACTGACCGTACCGAATCGCCCAGTCCCGTGCTCGTTAAAATACTTGAGATTGGTCAGTAATTGGTTTCAAGGCCACCCTGATCAGTGACTTATCCTAATGGGGAGGTTATATTTTACTTCATATCACATAACAACCGTTTTTTCACTCAGCTGATACATTTTATGTGATCAAGGGCAGAATAGACCTAAAAAAAATCGATGAAATTTGGTCTAAATTCATTCTAGAAAGAAAGGAAATACACTAGTTTTCATCTAACCAAAGGGTAGGGATAACCACTTGCTGCAACACCGACAGCATTGGGGGCGCTACTAATTTTGGCCGAGACTGCCATCGTATATAACGAAAACTATACCTAAAATCGCCGTTAAAAGTTCTATTCCTATCTACATAAGCCACACAAACCATTGTCTGATCATGGGAAATATGAACAATGATTGGACTGTAAGTCTCATGTGCCCTGAAAAATTTAGGTTCCATGTAGGTGACGAACCGATGAGGTCAAATTTCTCTTTTCTCCCCGTCCGAGAAAGTCTAAAACTGTCCCTGGGTTTTTTCCCCCCTCCCCTCCGCTCAAACCGGGCAAACTGTAATGAGTGCAAAGGTGCTTCTTCACCTACAGGCGATTCTGTGTTCTGGTTGAAGCAGAGTGGCCACAAGACTGTAGGTTTGGGTGGCTCTGTCTCAGAGCTGTATTGTGATGAAGCCATCGGAGTCGCCACCTAAGAGCACAATAGCTTGAGGTCGAGGATGTATGTAGCGAATGGCGCTTGCTATGAAAGATGTGACCGAGTGAGCGATGGGAGCCGCAGTAGTGACGACGTGGTGGCCGGCAGCGGGGCAGGATAGAATGTGACAGGTACACTAAGTAACTAAGTAACCGCATTGTGAATTCCCATAAACCGATAAGTAATGGAGGGATTCACTGCAGTCATCAATATCTGTACACCATTTGCCTTATTAGCACAGCAGGATGGACCCGGGTGCTAGTTCACCCGCGTCGCGTCAATAAAGATGAACCTGACCACGGTCATGTTATGCCAAGGGTGGACATGAGGGGTGCATCCTCCCAGGCTGTTTGAGGGTGCCAGTGCGGGGGCTCTCACCCACCAAGTCCTGGCCAGAACTGGTGGCAGTCTTGGCCTTGGAAACCATGAACGAAAACTCCCCTTGACCGCTCTGTCAATACCATAGTACTCACGGTAGGTAACTGGGTCTTGGGTGGTTTGAAGCGCCTGGTGGTCAGCCTCTGGGCCAGGTCGCTTAGTAGATGCTCTCTCAGTGTGTTCATGGCCTATCCAGGGTATGTCCATCGTTGCGGCCCCGGTGGCCGTGTGCCCTTCTGTCGTGTGCCCCTGGCACCGCCGTCCCGAACCTGGAACCTGCACCACTCCTGTGCCTCAGAGCCATCCAAAGCGAAATAGCTTGGCGCTCAGCCAGTGCCTCCCAGCAAAGAAAGATCCATTCTTACGTGCCTGCGCGTCATTGACTACATTCTTTTATGCTTGGAGCATTGATAAATACATGATCAGCATTGTTTCAGATCCAAAAAAAATCTCTGACTGGCCAAAGGATCTAGCTCCCACTTCCTCCCTGAACATCAGAGATACAAAAGGTAGAGGGAGGCTTGATCGACGAGGAATGAGCGGGAACATACATCCAAAAAAGTTGGTGAATATGGTCATACAAATGAGACGATGAGAACCAGCAGAGGTGAATAAATAAACAAACCCCACAGAACTTGGCATAAAAACGTAACTCTGGATCGAATACAATACATTGAAGAAGCAAAAATCCAGGTGGATTAGCGTCTCAGTCTTGCCCGATGTTCAGCAGAGGGGGAGGGGCACCCCACTGAGAAGGGAAATCTCGTATTTGCAGAGGCAGTTGTAAACCCCGGTGGGGGGGACATAAGAAACAACAACTATTGTACCTCTGAAGGCCTTAGGCTCTAAGGCCTGGAGGAGCGGGCTGGATGAAACATTATTAGATAGTTTGAAACTTGGAATGAACTATGTGACTGAAAGATGCACGCGGGCTTGGTATTCGCCACCTTGACTTACAGATTTGAAAAATCTTGATAAACTGCAAGCATGGGTACAATAGAGATTCTGCTTCATACTCGTTTTATAAAACCCTTTTTTTTGGGGATCCACAATAAGGTGTTTGTGTTCAGTGAGGGCTTGTCACACTTGGCATTTATACGATAGCAATTATGATACGATAAAGTATCGGCGTCAAGTTAAAAGTTTATTTTCGATAGGTGTGTTCACGCTGTGGGATATGATACGATATGATAAATTATCGGACTCAAGTGAAAAATATTTTAGCTTGTATTCATAGATAAATTACGGATGCGATAAATTGTGCACTGCAGGGATAAACTTGCGCAATTCTGCAAAGAGTATTGGAACCCCAACAGGCTATTTGGGTGAAGTTTGGCGTGAAAAGTTGGTTTTAGGGATAAAATCAGGGGGTTTATGAATGTATTGGGTAGTGAGTATCGGGAAAGAAATTGGCCTCTTAAGTGAGCTCTCGGCCCTATTTGCCGCCATGTATGGGACCTACAAAACCGGATTATTTGGTTCGAATCATGATGCCTCGCCATATACAAATATTACCGGACCAGTGAGGGTAATGGAGAGGGTATTTTGACATGCAGAAGGGCAAGACGATATGCGTTGTAGTGAAGTGGCGGGGGAGGGGTGTTATGGCTGTTTGAGAGGGGCAGGGTAGGAGGGAGTTTCCCCGCGAGGGGGTCGATCACAGCCTGTTCTTGACGGAGCTTCACCCACCTCATGTGAAGAAAGAGGCGGGAAAGCAAAAGAAGAAAGCAATGGAGATAGCTATAGGGCGGGAGGGGAATATGTTACACTAAGGCCAAGTAAGAATGTCTTGTAGTCAGTAAGGGAAAGTAGTAGGGTACACAGGTGGAGCCGTAGATATTATATTTACATGCTTGTTCTGAGCACAGAACCAAACTCCAAGTTTCAGCACAATTGAATGAGTGGACAGAATTGACTGAGTGCTTTCCGGACTTACCTCACTTCGCCGCATTCTTGGATTACCGATGCTAATAAGACTGGGTTGTCCAGAGAAGAGTAGGCGAGGATGGTGAAGTCAGTGCCTATTCGTGATTGACAATTGTGTTCTTTGGGCATATGGCGCGCCTCACGGTGGACGATCCCATCCACCGCATTCTGTCTGGCATGAACCCCTGGGTTAGGACGTCCGCGAGGCGGCAAGGAGTATGTATGATGGTGGCGCGCGGTCTGCAGGGTACTAAGAGAGTTAGGGGGGAAGTGGACAGCTCAGCTGGGCACTTCTCAAGAGTGATGGTTTGATTGAAGCGGAGGTGGTGCAAGCTAAGTGCCTTCCAGGACATGCGCTCCCTGATTGAGTGTTTTAGAGAATGAATCGTGAGGAATTTATGTATGAAATGAACAGTTCAGTAATGTAGAAAAATGTTTTAATCAGGTGCCCTATTGGCAGTGATTGTCTCCATGGACTGGAGAAGGCTGTAAACGGGTGTTGTTCGCTTCAAATGGGTCCATAAACACTATTTCACGCCTCCTAAAGTACTGAGAAACACACAAAGCTGTCTTGAATTGATTCGAAATTATATATTACAACTCTTGGTATTCAAAAATTTGCCGACTAGGCTTTATTCCACCGCCGCCAGAAGCGACGAAAGGGGGAAGCATGTGCTTTCCTCATCAAAAGTCCACCACTTTATCCGGTATGTCAGGCGCCGAGAGTCCAAATAAAATTATCGACAGACATTTTATCGCAGAAGTGACTGTGTGAACACTCCATCCGATAAATTTAGGATAGTAACGTATGTTTATCGCACTGTTGTGAACAGCGCTTGAGCAACAGACAGTTAGAGGGTATATTGTGGGTAATGGCAAAAATTTTTATGGTTCAAACATGGTGCGCTTGAGGTGGCAGGAACGTTAGAGTGCCTGCTGTAATGCCAAAGTCCATGGTTCAAACATTGGTGACGACAATGATACCAGTTTCCTCCCGTTAAATGTTACGTGGCGGTCCCCGCGACTCGGAATTTCTCAACCACTGCATCGTCAAAGTCTGGACACTATGCGAGAGAAGAGAAGGCAAGTCTTCACGGGGTTATGGCCCCGATCAAACTGACGATCAGGGCAAAAATGTATAGATATATGTGGTGAAAGGAATGGCCTTAATGGGCTGTATCACAGTATCAAGGAAAGAATAACCCCAATATCGAGTAGGCTAATATATAATATACTGTACTAAGTTCCTATGTGGAGTTGCCTTCAAAGTTATCCATTATTGCAGGGTTAATTCAGGGGGAATCTGTTGTGCAATAAGCATGATGTTACAGTTGACAACCATAGAAGTGGTCGACATTCGCAAAAGGTTTTTCTGTTGTCTTTTCCCCAAAGCCTAAAATATCAACGGACCAGACAACCCCCACAGCACATTCCATCTTAACAAACTACCGTAAACGATTGTTCTGGGGAAGTGAAAATAGGATGTGTACATTTTCAATAGGGAGAACAAAGAACATTCACAGGGTGTTGCAGGTACACATATTCAAATTGATATAAATACATGATGGGATGCTTTTCGATCTTGTGCAATACACCTGCACAAACTTCAAAGGTCTCTACTCTGTTACTGTTAAATGTGTACTGTAATGGGAAAAAGCGAAAGTTACTCTTAGCTACTTCATTATTCATCTTACGCTACAGTGTCGTTGAATGAATTTTCCTTAGCCATTGGACTTGCCTATTAATAAGTATCATTCAAACTCCCATGAACAGTGCAGATAAAACATGACATCATTGAACACTCAACAGCATGGCAAACATTCAAACTGTAGTTGGACAGTGTTAACAGGCAATATTACCTTAGTGTTGAGGTTACCCATGAAAGCCTCCTCGGTTATATCGTCGAGGAGAGAAAGAACGAAGTCCCCCTTCCCAAACTCTGCCCCTCATGTTGTGTAATTTTTCTCCGCTCCTCTTTACCTTAGGTCTTGATTTGACAAAGTTAATCAAATCATGTGTCCAAAAAGTTCTTGGTCCCGGTTCCCCCGGCCTCGTAATTCGAGTGCTCAGTGCGAGAGAGGGAGGCCAGACAAGATATCACAGGACAGTCATGCATGAATAAGGTTCAATTCAGACTCACTTCAATACCAGTCCTATACTACGCACACCATACCACTGATATGTGTACACACTAGTGGATAGAGTCGTATAAGTAGGGGAGGGTGGGGCACAATGAGACATGCGGGCACAGTGAGACAAAGCAATAACTTTGGGTGATCTGTTGAATTATAACCATACTTCCACTGTATGATAGATTGTTTGCAGTGCTAATAATAACCAATCACCTTGTCCATTCGCCCATGCCTTCATAGTGTTCTGAGGGATTGCCGATTTTGGGAAGCAAAAGTAAGTTTTTGTCCGAACTCGACATCAAATTTAAATGATATGATCCTCCTTGTTATCATTGGATAACACTCTGATCAGGAACTTCGGAAAGCTTATATAATGTGGATATCATCCATGAATGAAATTAACTTCAGCTCTCGGTCAATAACGAAGATTCAGTAATTTCGATATTTTCGCATATGGGGGGCGCAGTGAGACAGGTTCATCGGAGGCCACATGGTGTGCATATACCGGAAAAACTGGAATAAACATTTTAACTTGGATATCTATTCATTTTACTTGTTAGATCAGTTATAGGACTTCTGATGTTGCCCCTATGCTCTATTACAGCAATTAATGACGTATAGTTATCATTATAGTAAACAAGTTCTGCACCAGTCATGGGGAGAGTGGGGCACAAGCGACACTGATAAATGATGACATCACAACTCCTCCATTTAAATATCAAATAACTTAAATAGTGCCCATTAGATCATGCCATAGTAAAGGCATCACAACAACAGGTAAGCTGTTAGCTGGTATATGTACCTTCTTGTGAACTGCGTGTGCTGTCTCACTGTGCCCGAACAAGTGGGGACACAGTGAGATCGATTCGGAAAAAACTATATGAATCTTAGTTAAATGACCTGTGCCACCGCGAAAGGTCACACCTGGTGAACTGGGGGGAAGAAGGTTTTTGAGTGGCCTTAATAACTGTAGAATATCACTTGTTTGATGGTTTATAAAGCGAGTGATGATGAAAAATTGAAAAATAACTTTTGGTCTCACTGTGCCCCACCCTCCCCTACAAAGGCTTGGTGAATCATCACTGTTGTTGGGGTTGTGGTATAAATTATATAATAATAATAATATATAATATTTTCAGTTTTATATACACCGTTGTTGCATGTAAATATCATATTATTGATATGATAATATATAATAATGAATACCATAATAATAATAATAATAACATATAATAATAATAATAATAATAATAATGAAAATAAAAATAATAATTAATATTTCTCGGCGAAAAACTAAGTTTCGGCGATGAATAGATGCCGTTGGGTTTCGTAGAGAAGAAAACGAAAGAGTTATGAGGAACGATTATCCAAGATCAGTCGATGTGTTTAAACCAAGATTTCGGCGATATACAGAGCGTAACTGAAGGAAGGGGGCAGGGGGGAGTTTGTCCCACTTTTCATCCCGAGACGGTCTGTCGGTACATTGCTGATCGAGTCGGTACATTCTGCGGAATTAAGGGCAAGCTCCTGTGGGGGATTGTTTCCCGATTTGGTACGATAGAATTTACATACACCGGACGAGGGCCTGTTCCCCTGACAGTATAACTATTTCCGATCTTCTTTATGAAAATTCCTATATTGAGCTGAATATTTTCAGCGCTCTCGCGCGCCTGATCTTCTGTCATGTTTGCGAATAACGTTTCAAGTGGAGATCTACGTATCTAGACTCCTATATCTTTAAGTACCTCCAAAAATATACAATGTTGGAAATTTTATAGTTAGGTAGGTATGGATATCTTCGAAATATCCTGAAAGTGAAATAATGTTACATTATGTGGAGGGCGGGGTGAAAGTCTGCTCATATTCTTACCGGCCCGGAGTGGGATGAGTGGGATGTCGCGGAGTGGGATGTCACTGATTCAATTTTTCGAAGTTTTCCTCTTGAGAGAGAGAGAAGGTTAGAGAGAAAACATGAAAAATGAGGGTTTCGACAATCTTTCGGAGGCTCGCGAATTTGGACTATCCTGAACCACGCCGTCGGAGAAAATGGTTTGGCCGCCCCCCATCTGCGCAGGATGCGGCACTTTTCAGTTGTTGTGTCGACGAAGGGCGGAAGAAGAACCATGGTTCATCGGCCGAGAAACAGTGTTTATCAACAGAGAAAAAAGATTTCTCGTTTGAATCAAAACCACAAGTTCTCGCCTATATATAGACCAGTTATACCAAGGTGATGGAAAAATTCATACGGAAAATCTTTGATTCTCGCCGCGATTAAAACAACTTTTTTGTCGATAACGGTTTCTCGTCAGGAGAGAGAATTCAAGATTTTCGATGTTTGCACTATCGCCGACAATCTTGGTTTATCAGTCGAGTCCAGAATCTGCAGGATCTGGGATCATCGATGAACCTCAGTGACGGTATTATCGGTCGATAATCCTGGCGTCTATCGATCTCTGAATTTGGCGAATGTGAGGTTGACGTTGGCAGTGGCTAGACATGCGCTGCTATAGCGCCGCGGGCGGCGGGCATACACAGTTAGGGTAGTAGTGCATTTGACGAGTTGAAAAAAAAAAAAATCCAATTGCAGTAAATATATGGCTCGAAGTTCCACTCCTTGGCCCAGCATATCAGTTTAAAATGATTCTCTGGAGTAGACGCGTGAGGATTATTGGCATATTGGCCAGAGAAATCATAACCGTCGGGACATTAAGTAATATAGCATGGCAGTGTGTGGCTAGGGTAAGGCCCCTCTTATGACCTATGACTCTGACTGACAGGGTCAACTAAAGTTCACTATCGGTATTTGCGTTACTTTAGTATTCATCTATGACAAACCTGTTTTTCGCGAAACTACTACGAAAAACACTACTGTTCCGCTATCGTTATATATCCATGTGCTATAAAGTTATATCGAGGGTATTGAACATCACACTGTATATAGGCTACACGCCCATGTAATCTATAACTAACACAAAAGTTATTATTCATAAACACATGCAGGGGTTATTACTCATTGTACGTCGCCAACGACGTAAAACAAAAATGTTCATTTCCGTGGAAACGTAACCGACAGGAATGTGACATTCTGACCTAATAGTGAAACCGCGTAGCTGGTACAATGGTCCGCCTGTATCATGGCAAAAATGCTTATCGGACGAGGACGGAAGGCAACGGAATGCTTGCCGGACGACCGCTACTAATTCTCTAGAGGACCGACAATCCGCCGGAAAGGCTTTATCTTCAGGGCTCAGTCAGTCGGGGGGAGGGGGGGGGGGGGAGGGGGGGAGGGGGGGGGAGGGGGATGGGGGAGGGGGGATGGGGGGGAGGGGGCGTTAGGGTGTTGCACGGAAGTAGCTAGTGGAGGGGGTGGGGTTGGGGGTATGTTGAGGGACCGAAAAAATGTGTTTTCAGGTGAAATAGCTGGAAAACTATTGTGAGCCCGTCGGAAGGTAGCTTAGGGTTAAGAGCGCAGACACTGTCTGATGAAAGTTGGGGGGGAGCGGGGGTGGATGGGTGGGCGAGTGGGGGGAAGTCATGAGCAATGTTGAGGGGGGGGGGGAGTCCAGAGCAGTGAGGGAAACAATTTGTTGTGTGAAAAAAAAATCATTATGTATGGAGCCTCTGAAAAGTTGGGGGGGGGTGACCCCCCGACCCCCTAGTGGCGAGTTTTTCGAAACTATAAGGACTGACTATAGGGATTATAGTCAGTTCATTTTTGTGAGAAATGAGAAATGCCAAACATATCACAACAACTTCAACTCCAAAAAGGATCTTAAAGAATATCCAAATTAAGTGTCAATTTGGCATCCAAATTTCTGCATTTTTGCGAAAATTGCGCTCCCCGCCACTGACGCTGGCCACAACAATTGAGATTGGGGCATTGAAAGCCTAGGGTTAGTGAATCCAGTCTCAGTGACATCTTTGAATGGTTGATAGTTGGCGAACTAATCAAAGGCCAAATGTTTTCATATCAAAGCCTCTTTCAAGTTCAATGAAGACAATTGTTTAATTTTCCGGGAATTCAACGGCGGCCTACCACAACTCAAAACAAGGAGTAATACCAGCAAACACAAAAATGTTTTTAAAAATATTTTCAACAGGGTTTCGGCAAATGTTTTTAAAATATTTTTTTGTTGAGTAGCCACAAATAGTAGGAACATGTTTTTCTAAACGTTTCAAAACATTTTGACAGAAACAGTTTTGGTTTTTTTTCGGAAATCAACTTCGAAATGTTCGTTGAAAGGTTTGGTTGGCAACAAATTTTGGTGAAATGTTCCTTACAAATGTTCTCAAAATCATTTTCTCAAAACGATTTTTGGATGTGTGAAACGTTTCATCATTTATGGTACTCACTACAACATGGAAAAATAGTTTCGAAAACCGTTAGTGTTTGCTGGAAAGGCCTAATCTGGGGCATGTTTGGCATCTTTTGGTATTCGGATCCCGCCGCACTGTTAGATTTGGGTAAGACTGTAGGTCTGTGCAGAACTGTGGTTGAAAAATTCACGTCAATGCTGGAAACTGCTCGAATCCTTTTTGAATGATTCGTATGCAAACCTAAAAGTCGGAAAGGTCATTTTCCGGCCATCTGTGGGGGGGGGGAGGGGCTTCAACACCCAAATTTATGGTACGCTCCGCGCCAACTGTATTGGCTTCCGCTAGATAGCATATCCATCCCCTATCAAATGTTGTGCATTCTTGTGCGCCCCAGAAAGGAAAGGGAGAATGTCAAGGCGCCCCTCCAGTTGCTCTGGCCAGTTGCAATTTGGTTTTCTAGCTGGAAGGTTGCAGCTTCTTCACCCCTTCAATAGGCAGACTCTAGCTAGTCCCAGTGGGGTGAGGCTTATTTGTGGTGTGGGTGTTTGTGTTCGACACGTATATAATCAACGTGTAAGCATGCATCAAGATCGACCTAGACATGTGCAAGCGGGTATTGACCATTTGACCTCGTGGACTTTGAATTAAAGCTATTGGTCATATGTTAGGACAAACAGCAGTCCACATCCGCAAATTTTCGTTCAATCGTCGAAATTAGAAAAATCAACTCCATGGTTTCGCGGACAACCTGCAAAAAAGAGGCTTCGAACTTCCCTTTGTACCAACAAATTGTTATGTAGTTTATTCTTAATAAGCCTATTCAGTTTTGTATACCACGTTGTTGATGTCATGGTTTCACACATAAACCATAGTAACCGATGTAGTCGTGGTCTATTCTGTGCGTGTGCTGTGTGTGTGTGGTGCGTGTGGTGTGTGTGTGCGTGTGCGGTGCGTGTGCGTGTGTTTGTTATTAAGAAGGGGCGGGCGCTCAAAAAAGCTAACCTCTTAATTGATTTCCCAAAAGGTATGAGAAATATATGGAGTGACTTCAGTGGGAATTGCTACCTGATAGTTGGGGGCGCCAAACAGTATGGTAGTGAGAGGATGTTCCAGGAGCCAGACCGGACAGGCTGGCCTCAAAATGGAGCCGGGCGCCCTTAGTCTGCGTAAGACGAGTCATGTTTAAGCCTTTTCTGACACCTTAATTGACATCTGCATGTCTGTACAAAAATAAATTTTGCAACCCGACAGACTGAAGTAATCGTCTGTCCAGGTTACCAAGTTAGAGCCAATTTGGTGGAAACGAACGCCGCCTATTATAATAAATATTCATAGTACTGTGTGTTTTCCAGGCCCAGAGGATAAAACACAGTGTGACGTGGGTCTAAGTTGGCCACGAAGTCAACATTAATAAGGCCAAACGTACCAGGACTCACCCTTTTCTTTCCTTATGTGTGAACATTTCAAGTCGGTTAATGGTGGCGTACTGCAGGAAATCTGCGAGTGGTGTATTAAACCCCCCAGGGGAAATATCAATGTCTAAACAAGACCGGGTGCAGGAGGGTGGATGAAACATCGGCACCATCAGCATAGGGCCCACCACGAAGGACCACACAGTCTTCACTTCTCCGCACCCAAGGTTCCCGAGGGTGCCCCAAACCCTTATTCGTAATGCTACCTAAAGGTGGGCAGCAGCGTTTCCACGTTGAGTTCCCACGACAGACATAACAAGAACGCCAACTGTGCGTTGTGTCCTCGCCATTTTTTTTTTATGTACAGGAGTGCTGTTTTATTCTTGCGAAGGCAACAGGAATCTTGCAGTCATGCAACCGGCGTATGTGTGTGTCTGTGTCGTGTGTGTATGTGTGGCATTTACCATGTACGCCAGGCAGAAATGGGAAGGGGGTGCAGTCTATAAAGAGATGTGATCTAAATGAGTGATATTTGGGAGAAAAGTGATTGCCGGGATAATAACATTTTAAACAATTGGCAGAAAAGTCATAGGGTCAACATAACTGAGCCCACATGGGCTAATATATATATAATTATATATATATATATATATATATATATATATTATATAAATATATCTTATATATATATATATATAATCAATATATAATATATATATAGATAAGAATATATATATATTATATATATATATAATTATATATATATATATATATAGATATATATATATATATAATATATATATATATATATATATATAATAATATATTATGATCGTGCTACACTGTGTTTACGAACGTGTTTAAACACTACTGACGATGAGACGCATCACCTATTTTGGATCGATCAGGGGGTCGCATACCGTGACGACACGTGGACAGCAACTCTGTGCGGCGATTATCATCTTCCGCCAGAAGGATCTCGATTTTCGCCGTCCAGGCACAGGTTACAAAGGCCCGAGACGCCTATTGGGTTTGAGTGCCGGGTACTCCCAGTGGATGGGTATGCTATACCGTTGTCTTTCAAGCGCAGGACCATATTTGGAACGCTCAGGTCATTGGCGAAAGCCTGTGCCTGAATGACTTTGTATGAAAGCATCCTTGAAGTCCCCCCCCCCCCCCTACCGACCCACGTATGGTTTGGAATCGCTGCACTGATAACAGTGGCTTTGTACACAAAATGATTTGACCAGGCACTTCCCGCGCAGGGGGCATTCGGCCCTCACTTTACAATTGCATGTTTTTACGGTGGGGGGGGGGGTCACTGGATGCGTACGTACTGCGCGATTTGTTGGGAGATTTATATATGCCGATGTTGTTCAGGCAGCGACGATATTTGAGGGTGTTTTTGGGGAAATATTTGGTACAGTTTGTTGCTGGCGGGAAGGAAGTGGTTTAGGAATGTCCCCCTACATTAGATTTTCACTTTTGCGTAGGGGGGGGGGGGCGTTAAACCAAATGAACTTTCCTCTGTCTCTAGCTCTTCCTCTTCTTGGGGCTCCTGGTGTCGGGTTCTGGACCGTAGCTGAGGTTGCCTTCATAGCCGGGTCTTAAGGGCATTGTTGTAGGGGGGCGTGCTTGTCAAAGGTGTTGTCAGAGGAGAGTGCGGTATCCTTTTCTCGAGGGCGGGTGGGAATGTTGATATTATCGAAGGGGGGGGGGTGGTTGGACAGGCGGTTGATATAGACTGGTCTGTCATTTGGATTGCGGAATGGCATCTGCTTGACCACACCAGTCACTTACTGATGATGGAATTTTCGCTAAAGTGCTCCATCATCATTTAGCCTGCCTGAAGTCTGCTTACTCGTGTTTCGGTCGCTGGGGCTTCCCACACTTAATGGAAAACGTTGGACCTCGCTGGTTATGATTCGCGACTTTACCTTCACTCTCAAGATACACTACGTACAAGGTTTATTTTTCAGTTATTCACTTCAATTGACCTCAGATGCTTTTTGACCTTGGTCAAAAGCACAAGCATCTCGTGCGGTTTAGTAAATATTGCAGGTGAGTGGGTCGTTTTGTGTCAAGTTGTGGTTTGGTTGGCATACACACATCTTGCAGGTTTTGATATAGCTGAATCATCATGGGGATGCCACGACCGAAAAAGGCAAGGAATCACCCGCAGAGAGTTGCGTTCTGTTTAGGTGAAGGAAGCATTTTGGGGGTGGGAATCATGTATATGCTTTCCAATAAAGATTACATAGTTGCAAGTAAGGTAACTAAAAGTACCTGCGTGTATCACATGATATTAAATTATACAGGATTATGTTGAATACAATACAGTTTTCAATTTAGCGGCGGTTTTTTCGTTCAGAAGTTCAGAATGGACTTAGTTGTTCACGTTGTTGTGTGTGCGGGTGTGTCACGCTTGCCCGTTAGCGGTATCCCTAGGAATTGTTAGCGGCCGATTCCGACAACATTTTGTGTGTTAGGCATCTGGTTGGTGTGTGATCAATTGTTAAGGATTTTGGGCAACAAAAGACCTTAAGTCGGTAGGCCAATTTATGTCTTCATTGTACAGTTCGTTAGCAAGGATCACGCCCACAGTGACAGTATGAGTTATATGTGATGTGCATAGCATATAGCAGCAGGATGATGGGTACAAAGTCCTAAACTAATTGGATTTCAGCCCAAAATTATACCAATTAATTGTTTAATTTACATTTATGGCATTTTTATTGTTAGTACGTACAGGTGCGGTATGCATCAGCATTGCCTCTGCGTTTGCCATAAAATGGCGGATGCTTCGCTCCATGTACGTCTACGGAAAATAGATAGTGTAACCAGTCTTGCGTCTTTGTATGACCTTCCTTTGACGGAGACTTCACCTTGTCTGGTGTATAATTGACAAATTGACAAAATGACAAATTGGTGCATTACCTTGAATATAGTTTTTATGACGAAGTGTGGCCTATAGGCGGAGGAGGTCAATAGCATTGTCAGTGTTTCTCGCCAGACATCAAAACTAGCTAAAAGGGCCATGACATATCATGCATAAAGAATGTTGTAATTCAGCACAGCCACATTATAGAGCCACCTGTGTGCTGCGGTGTGGTAGTACGGTCTAAGCGTGGTGTTAGCAACTTGTCTAATTGTATGACACACCCCCATTTCCTGGCGTGCGTCAGTCGAATGTGAGCATTGTCAATCTGAAGAGACTTCTTACATGTGCGTACTCTCTCTACACTGTAAGTCACAAAAGCTGACTCTGGGGTGCATCATTTTACTCAGATTTCAAGGAAAATATTTGACAAAGCTGGAAGCCTGGCAGGATATTTAAGTCATCTAAGTGACTGAAATTTTTATGTCTGCCTGTGTGTGTCTGTGTGGTGTGTGTGTGTCTGTGACACCCCTGTCAGCTACGATATCTAAACGTTACGCAAAAAACTGTATCATTCAATTGAGGTCTGTGGGGGTCGCCCACCTTGGGGAGGATGACCCCCTATTGTTTGGGTGCCCGTTCAGGTTCATTAAAGGTCACGACGAGGGCAAAGTTCAAAAAGCTTGTCAGCACGATATCTAACGAACGCGCAGTATCTATCAAGCTTCAAAATTGGGTAGTGGGAAGCATGTATGCGTGAAGATGAACCCTATTGTTTTGGTATGTCAGGGTCAAGGTTTTTCATGTCAAGGTCACCATAGAAATCGTCATTTATTCGGCAACGAAACATTTTGGAGGATGTTGTAATGGAAAGTTTTCATTCGTCGCGGTGAAAATACATCTGGTGACGACTTCTTTGTACATTTGACCTTTTGCATCATTTGAACTTTTGACTGGTTGATTTGCCTGCTTTGTTTGTTGGCGGGTAGCGTTTTGTTAAGACAATCAAAAAAAGTTCAATGACACTACCATACTACGATACACTCATCACAAGCTATCTCGAGGAACGCACAAGTGTGGAAGGTCAAGACAGCTAAAATCGTCATATATCTCGGCCCCCCCCCCCCCCCCAACGAAAACATTTTGGAGGACTGTCGTAATGGCACCGCTTTGAGCCCATTTGACCTATTGACCTTTTGACCTCATATGAACTATTGACTGGTGATTTCGAATTGCTTTTCGGTGTGCTGGCCGGAGGCGTCTTGTTAAGACAAACAAAAAAGTCAATGGAACTACCATACGCGTCGATACCTTATCACACCAAGCTATTCTCAATGGAGTTGTGGAAGGTCAAGAAGCTTTACTAAACACACTGAAAGTGGATAAATTTGGCATTTGACATCTGCTCGTCAGCATGATAATCTAATAAATGCAAGTATCTATAATTCAAATTAAGTGTGTGGATTTTTGTTCACATGATGAAGATTAACCTTATTGTTTTTGGTATCAGGTCAAGGTCATTCCAGGTCACCATAGACAATCCTTAATATCTCTGCAACGATTCATGTACAGAGTGAGAACAAGCATATCGCCAAAGCCAAACCAAAAAACCAAAACAAATGCCCATGAAGACAGTACCAATTCTTGAATTGTTGTCATTTATTGTGATTCCTGATATGTTTGGTATTGGAACTAGCACCAATTATTCCCCCAGGAAGACAGTAACAATACTAAATACCTCTGAGTTGTCATTTTTCATATTATTTTTCCCTGTGGTTTAAGAGTACTGGACCCCACCAGTTACCGCAGCCTATATGTACCTCCTGATCAGTAGTGGTGTTGCTACGTGTGGGGGTGGCAATTTTGGTCTTGCACGCACCCCCGCCCCCTCCCCCTCCCCCAGGTTTCATAGGCAGCTTATGAAAAATTGAGAAAAGTTAGACCTATTTGAAGCCTGCATCACTGCATTTATTGACAAATTCCTAATTGCAAGGCCAAAACGCCTCTTCTTGCGTACATACTTTCTCTCATTTAGTGTTATATTTAACATTTAATCCCAGTGGCATTTCCTCAGGGAACGTCAAAATTAAGATTAGTAACCATGGATATCGATGGGAGGTGGGAGGGGGGGGGGTGGGTAGACCAACTGGCAATTTTTCCATAGGCTTATATTATATTACTCGAGGGGGGGATGCCAAGTTTGTTGCTTTACATTAATTAAAAACGGTGTATGATCTTCACATTTCCCATTTAACTAGTTATTACAGCAGAAATGCACAACCAGGAAATTTCCGGCTTAATCAATTAGAACAGCCTATGTGGCCCAGCCATCATCCTCTTCAAACCAATGCCTGCAATTGTGTGCGTGTGAATACTATAATAAGCCTTCAGTTTGGCTGGTCAACATTCCCAATCCGCAGAAGGATTTGTTTAATCTCCAAGATGTGTGTGTGAGACTGGCAAGTAAACGAACACGTAGTAACTTTTGTCTGCCTTCAGACATTCCATGTGGAAATGGTACCGGTGGCACTGACCAGCTCAGAGGATTGAAGAGTTGGGTAATCCAATTATTCCTCTGTGTGCACTCATTCCTACTGATTAATCTATTGTTTTACACTAATCCACCAACTAATGCACGATGGAATGTCTTCCTACTTTCTAAAGAAAGGGCACAATAGCGACTCCGGAAGTGCCTCCGACAGCTCCAGCGAAAGCAATGACAGTAACCACGGCACTTTTGGCCTGAATCAAGAATACACACCTCCACCAGTCAACGAGATGGCCTCCTTCGAACGAGACATGACTGACATGGTGGAGAACATCCAGTTCAGAGAGGTAAGGGACACTTTCAAGGCTAAACTTAGCAAGGACGTGGAAAAAAAAAATCACCTACTCGACAAGCTGTTCGTGTCGCGGACCAGAACAAGAAACACTTACGTAATGACTGTAACGCGAACGAGAAGATCTAAATGAAAACATCACAAGACAAACTACAAGCCGGCTGGTCCCGAACTACCAAGCAAATCCAGAACGAATTCTGCTCAATAGCCGACGGCTGAAAATTTTTTTTAAAAAAAAAAAAGAATAAACGAAAACAGTCTGAGCACCCAGCCTTCCGTACGATCAAGACCAGGAGAACTTCCCTAAACATTCAAATGCCGATGATAACCCCACTAAACACGAGAATGGTCGCCCGCGGTGAGCAAATGCCTGCTTGTAGATAAACAAACGAGATCAGGCAGCAACGCAAGTGAACCAGTGGCGCAACACCGACACAGTACTCAAGTGGTTAACGAGGCCAGCCAAAAAGAAGCCTATCGTCATGCGTTTGATACGGGAATTCTTACCCTTCCAAACTGAGAACCTACAACTAGGCTGTCTAACTTAGGCACCAAACGCTCACCCGCACAGGACCTCGAAAACGAGACACCATCATGCATGCACGAAGTCCGCTCATGTCGCCAACAAAGGCGGTTTACCATGGGTTAAGCAACAGGGCCGCAACCAATTTGATGTTTGTTTTACCACTATGGGGGCGTTATGACGGGGCCGAAGTGTGCGAGCTGGTCTGGCTCTACATGCCCCTAAACCAAACTGCAGCAAAAACTTCGCTAGGGAGTCCATCGGGCTGTACCGCGACGACAGCCTGGCGTCTTGCGAAACACTTCGGGCAGTGGAGCCGACAAAGCCAGAAAGACCCTGATGAAGCTTGCCAGCAAAACGGCATCTCCGTCACCGTGAAACACAAAACTCAAGACGCCAACGTCCTCGACATAACCCTTGACCTCCGCAATGGAGGCCCACAAGCCATTCCGCAAGCCAAATGACAGACCAGGTCTATATCAACCGCCTGTCTGTCCAACCACCCCCTTCGGTATAGACAAACACTCCCACCCGCCATCGATAAAAGGATCTCCGCACTCTCCTCTGACGAAGCTACCGTTGACAATTGCAGCGCCAACATACAACAAGGCCCTAGACAGAAGCCGGCTATGAAGACAACCTCAGCTACGTCAAGGAACCCGGACAACCAGGAGCTACCAAGGAAGAGGAGAGGAGACAGAGGAAAGTAAATGAATTTGGTTTAACCCCCTACAGAAAAAGGGTTTGTGAAAATTCGAATGTAGGGGGACTGTCTAACCTGGGTAGTCCAGGCACTTCCCGCCAGGCAACAACAACTGTACAAAAAATAATTCAACAAAAACCCATCAAAGTAGCGTTAACAGCTGCAGAAACATCGCAATATTATAAAATCCCACAACAATAGCGCAATACGTAAGCAAACCAGTGACCCCCACCACCACCGTGGAAAAACATGCAATTGTTGAGTGAGGCGAAGCCCACTTTTTTTTTTTTTTTTTGCGCGGAAGTGCTGGTCAAATCAGTTGTGTACAAAGCCACTTATCTAGTGCGAGCGAGTCCAAACAATAAGTGGGTCGGTAGGGGGGGGGGGGGGACTCCAAGATGCGTTACAACAATTATACAAAGTCATTCAGGAACAGGGCGCTACGCCAATGACACTGAGCTTCCAAATATGTCTGGGCCGAAAGACAACCGGTATAGCATACTCAATCCACTGGGGAGGGAGCAAGGCACGCAAACAATATAGGCGTTGCATCGGGCCTTTGAACCTGTGCCTGGACGAGTAAATTCGAGAATCCTATCTGGCGGTCGATTAAAATCATCCGCCGCACAGAAGTTGCTGGCACGTGGTCGTCACGGTGTATGCGACACCCCCGGATCGTCCAAAAGAGGTGATGCGTCTCATCGTCGTTGCCTTACATCGGCCGTGTAGTTAACACGGCTTGAAACACAGTGTAGCAAGCGATCATTGATATAGATAGAGTATATATATATATACTGATATTGATATATGTTAGTCCGCTATTTAGCAGAAAGAGTTCTCGATACGAAGCAGAGCTCGTAAAAAACATCTTGGTACACGTAACTATTGCATGTCAATTACTGCACTCCGGAGTTTCACGCACGTCGGTGGACGGCAGATCTTCAGGCGTGTAATGACGACCAACTTGGTGAAAGGCCGGCAGGGTCTTCCAGTCACTTCTTTTGAACACGTGGGTGGTCGTCGTTGTGATCGGGGTTAGTTACCGTGGAGACATGTGGATATGAGATCTGTTCTGCCTATTAAATTGGGCCTTCAGGATCGATAAAGCCAATTTTTCCTCTATGACAAGTTACAGATTACGGACTGGCGCGATGTGTGTTCGATTTCTATATTATGTCCCACCGGATTGTGTGATCGATGTGGCAGCTTTTAGTCCCCAGACGTTATTTTAGAGAGTTCAGTTTCCTTTTTATATTGGTCGTTGCGGAAGGACTTAGTGTGATTGTAAGTCTTGCTTTGAAGGGTCCACTGGCCAGTCCTATGTAGGATACGGTGTTGTCACGTGATGTTACTGTTGCCTGTAGATGACGTCATCGACTAGACAGTTTCCGTGTAGAGGGCAGTCGTTGGGTTGCCTACATTTGCACGTTCTTTCTTCTTGGGTGGCTGGGGGGCGATTTTCATTACTTTTGAGTTGTGGGATTTTATGATTTGCTGCATGTTTTATGCAACTGTAGCTGATTTTCACCGTAATCTGTTGAAAATTGTGAAGCTTACTGGGCATGGGGACAATGGCTTGTCAATTAGCTGGAGAAGCGGCACCGGTCAGTCTTACGTTTTTACTGAATGGGGGGTTGTACCAGATGACCCTTTCTTGACCTCCCTTTCCGTGTCTTCCTGGCCTTTTCCTCTTCCGTTGTTTATTGTTGTTGGGTCGAAGCCAGCCGATGCGAGGGCGTGTCGTAGATCGGTGCTGCCCGTTGGAAGGCAATCTTTCGTTCGAAGGATAGCGCAGAATTCGGTCTATGATTGCAGGGGGAATGTTCTTCACGATGGCGGGGGTGGGTGGTGGAAGACTTGTTTATGTAGACGGGTTGTGGTCGTTCAGTTTCTGTACGGTGGGTATTGATCCGGTGGTGTTCAGGTCAGTGTCACATCGAGGAGGAAGCTGACCCTCCTTCAGGTTAGTTTGTACAGTTATTTTTAGCCACATTCTTGAAGACCTTAGGGAGGTCTTTTCGTTGTACGGTCGGCCCATGCTCCAAGATGTGACCGCATTCACAGGCTAGCCATCGTCCCTTAAGAGGCCGGCGCTGTTTGTGTACGCGAGCCTCCTCCTCAAGTTTGGAGGATGTTAAAGCCCAACCAGTTAACACACCTCAGCCACATCATACGCGCCCATTGAGACATCGAATTGGTTGGTTGCACCCTTCTTCTCCCACGTGTACCCTTGTGGTCGTGAAGGAGTGAGCGGCTGGAGTGATGATGGCTTCAAAATTCAGTGGAGCGATTCTGGGTTGCTGGTTGGCCAATGAATAGCATTGTAAGCAGGTTTTCGTTATGGAGGGATAGAAGTCCACAATGTCAAAGACCAGGAACGTTAGGCGCTCTTTTTCACGGAAGCTCGTGAACCAAACTAGCACAGAAGCAGTGCTACGCCATTGGTTAACGCCGGTTTTGGTTCTCAGTTCGGTGTTGATGCGAATCGGAGGATGACCTGCTATACGGACCCATTTCAGGTTTGGTGGGGTTGATTGAGTCTAAAATTGGGATTGTGTGGAAAGTTTTCTTTGTGGTCCTTGATAGTGACGAATATGCATCTTTGTTGACGTTGGCTTCATTTCTGCCGTTATAATTCACTTTTGGCTATTGAACGTCACCCGGTGTCTAGTCTCAGTGATGATGTGGGGATTCGCAGTTGTATTCTTTGTTATGTCTCGGTAACCAATTGTGAAGAAAATTATATAAAAAAATCTATAGAAAGAAAATTACAAAGATCTTGTCTGTTCTATTAGCTATTGTATGATACAAGTGCAGCCACTATCTTGTTATGGGAGTGCTGCATGGGGTGGGCCAAATTGAGAGACATTCCCCAAACCCCACCAATGTAGAGCGAATATGCGATTGGAAGCCTTGTGACAAGTTGACCCTAAAAATGGCAATAAGACATTTGATGGATTGGTAAAAGGGTATTGATACAAGTATTTAACAGTATGCACTGGTTCAATGGCAGACCCACCCCTTGTGACCCGAAGACAAGGTGAGTAATTGCCTTAGGTGGGTCACACATGATGCACCCTCAGTCACTTTTGTGCCTGAAAACTAATGAAAATTAAAGTAAATTTTTTTATAAAAACACAAAAACACTAAAATATATAAAAAAATTAAAAAAATTGACTGGCAATGACTTTACCCCTCAGTCACATAGGTGATTAACGACATATGGACAATGACTAACATGTGAGACACTATGCTATAGGACACTGAATGTACCTACAATGACTAACCTTGTCCAGGGTGGTGGAGGGAATGGCATTTGACCATATATGGGCTTGTATGCAATTCTCTTTCCCACACATCTACCCCCCAAAAAGAGATTTTTTTTCACATTCGTTGATGATGCTGGTTCGTCGATTCAAAGAACTGCCCTTCATTCAATCTATCGGCTTTGACCAACACGTCACTTCATGAGTGATGAATTTCGCTAAGTGATCCCATCATTTAGCCTTGCCTGCAGGCTGCTTACTCGGTGTACGGGCGCTGGGGCTTCCCACACTGAATGGCAAACGTTGGACCTCGCTGGTTTTGACTCATGAGTTACCTGCACTCTTCACAAGACACTACTTACCAGGTCATTTTTCAGTATTTTCACTTCAATTGCCTCAGATGACTTTTTGACCTGGTCCAAAAGCAACAAGCATCTCTTCCGATCTGTTAGTAAATATTGCAGGTGATAGGTTCGTTTTGTGTTGGTAAGTTGTGGTTTTGACGTTGGCAACACACCATTTGGCAGGTTTGATATGATAGCTGAGTAAGGGGAAACCTGTCGGGGAAAAGGCAAGGATCACTACGCAGAGTTGCGTTCTTGTTTTTTACGGGCAACTCTTGCCTGATGTATAAAGGGCCCTGACAAACCATCATAGCAATATGTTTGGTGAAGTCTGTATCAAGACGGAGCAAGACCCAGTTCTCCCAGTGGTGGGGAGGAATATAACACCACTATACATGCAAATGCCATTGATGAGTCTGGTCGTCCGATTCAAGAACTGCCACTTCATTCTGTCTATCTGCTTTGACCACAGTCACTTATGAGTGGAATGAATTCGCTAAGTGATCCTCATCATGTAGTCCTTGCCTGCAGTCGGCTTATCGTTGTTACTGGTCGGCTGGGCTTCCCACAGAATGGACAACGTTGGACCCTCGCTGGTTTATACTCATAGTTCACCTTCCTCTTCAGCTACCTTTACTTACCATTTCTTTTTCAGTATTTTCACTTCAATTGCCCTCGATGACTTTTTGCCTGGCAAAGCAACAGCATCCTTGCTGTAGTACATATTGCAGTGATAGGGTCGTTTGGTGTCAGTTGTGGTTTGATTTGCAACACACATCTTGCAGGGTTTGATTAGCGAGTAGGGAACACTGTCGGGGAAAAGTCAGGAATCACTACGCAGAGGTGCATTCTTGTTTTTTACGCACTCTTGCGCTGATGTATAAAGGCCTGACAAACCACTCATACTATATGTTGTTTGAAGTGGCTGTATCAAGCCTTGACAATACCCATTTCTCCATTGGTGGGGAATATACCCACCTAGACATGCAAGCCACAAATCCCACAAGATTAATATCAATTGAGGCAGATAAAACAACAGGAAACATAAAACTCGAATGCAACCCAACCTGGTTTCCAAAAGCCAGACAAACACATCCTTGTATACCCTATATTAATTTACTCGTAGGCCTTGCATAATGTACCCACCATATGGGTCTTTCCCTGAGATTGGGGCACTCTCGCCCTTTGGCCTTTTGCTCCTATAATGCTTCCCCACTTGTTTCCTTTTCCTAAGCTCATATCTGGTATAAAATTACTCGGAAGTATTGTAACTGTGATGGAAGATATTAAAGTTAAAATGACCTTTATCCATTTTGTTATGGTTCTGCAAACTCATGTTGAACATGTCTAACATAAAACTCGGTCACATTTCATGATCATTCATTCTTTGAACCAAAGTTCTCTGCATGAATCTGTATGTTTTTCAGAAGGAATACATCACAGAAATTATTTCATAAATTTAATGATTGTTACTTTCCTCATTTTTCAGAAAAATGATTTCATATGTTTGTTACACCGCATCAGATGGAGTCCGCTCGTTGGCGGCGGTATCCAGGTTGGCCACTATTAGCAATTTCTAATTGGTTTAAAGAAAAGTTGATTTATACTGGTAGTAATTACACAGTCAAAGAATGGCCATACTTATTCGCTAAAGGAGAACGTTTTATGAAACCTTATATAGGTCTCATTAGGTCATGATTTCTTAAGTTGTTGCGGTAAAACATGCATAGGACCTTCAAAATTCCTTAACCAAATGTTTTTTTAAAGATTACAGTATGTTTTTCATGAAAATGCACAAGGTTTACACTTCACAGCTGTTTCTTGATAATCTGAAATAAGCAAGTGTTGATTACAGGGGCGGTTGAAGTTATGGTGTCTTACATGCGGTGGTAACAGGAAATTTGCGGGCGGTATCTGTTAAGCTAAACTACCACAATATTCACATATACATAGTTTTGGACTGTGGCAGTTCATGGAGCAACTAGGAAGCCTGTTCATCTTGAATTCATTATGTTTTCAAGACATTGTCTTTATAGGAGAATAACTGATTCATAAATATACCGATGGAGATCGGACAATGCGGCGCTATTGGTTCTATTAGAAATAGTGCATTAATCAATGTAATGCTTCCGCCATGATTTTTCTGATGCAAATATAAACAAATTATACAATTTTATTTAATCCCCATGAATGAGGTAAACCCTTATAAAAAAGTATGAACAATCTGTCAGTTTGCAAAATTAGCATAAGCACCCATTGTCCCATAACAACTGCAAATAAACGGTATTGCACAGGGTGTAGGGTGCGTGGGGCAAGGGGGGGGGGGTATATGACAAATAGTAAGTATAATCACGCCCTATGAGTCACTAAAATTCACGGCATCCCCTGACTGTCGTATGAGGTTTCTAAATGGGAGGATTTGAACTGTCTAAAATTTAAAAGGATTTTTGGACACTTACATTACCATATTACCTCCCCACTATCAAATCAACTGAAAGGTAAGAGAATAGCACTGGTGTGTGGTGATTCTAAGCTTTGGACCATGATGCAATTTCAACATTATAAGAGTAAATCAACAAAATACTTGTCAATTTATGGAAGTGCTACAATTATACTTCTTTTACCCTTTATGTGTACTCCATCCAAAATCAACATGCAATCCAACAGAGAGACCTTTATAACCTTCTATATTAAAAAAACATTACCAACCTACCTACCGTTCTGCCTTCTAAGTAATACTGTAGGGAGTTGAGGGTGGTATGGTAGAGGAAGTATGTGTGAGCATCTTAGAATGAATTTCACAGAATTAGGAGAAAGTTTGTTAAACCAACGGCCATGTCAGTGGACCGGCATGCATTGTTCCGATTTAATACTAGTAGATGAGGGTAGGTATGTGGTATTGTAGATGGCAGAAGAATGGATGGGGTTTACTGAAACATCTTAGAATATATTGTACAGAATAAATAGTTGTGAGGGATACACCTAATCAGGGGTTCAGCCAGAGTTTCTCATGGAGAGGAAGGGGTGTTTGGAATGGGAATGTGCTTGGCTGCTTGTAAGATTTAAGGATGGATATGAGTGCTCGTGGAATTTCAGCATATATGAGGTAACTGTAACTTTGATTAATGAAAATAAAGTTTAAAAACATCTAATTTATTTCAAATGCAATCAATAAAATGACACTTGTTTCCTCATTGTTAAAAACAAACAAAAGACTGGCCACTTACTGAAAATAACTCAAGCCTATGCTACCGTATCCACCCATGCCGCTGATGATCACCTAAGTGAAAATAGTGGATGTGGTATCCAACATGACTGGATAAGTGCTGATTGCAGGTTGCAACACTTATATTCAATAAAACATTGCCTATTTTATATGTAGACTGTACATCGTGGGAAAGTGAAGGTCTACAATTACTTGAACAATATATTAGGTGAGGGCACACGGCCACTATTGCTCCCATCTGTGCCCACTGCCACAGGGGACGGAATCCTGCACCATCCTACACATGGTTCTGTAGTCTACAGGTGTTTGCCTATAACTTTGTCCAGTTTGTTTGACCATTCCATTCCTAGCCTACTCTGAGTCAGAGTAGTAATTTCATTATGTGAACTATTCAGTTGTTTAACATCAAGGGCAGTCTCAGACAAACCAGACAATGTCCCCCTGCTGGATTCTGGATGTACAATTGGTTGTTAAAGCTACAGCAGTTGGCTAAGTACTTGATGCCAAATAGGTGATGAGGACAGTCTACCGCACATTTGATGAAACTAAGGAGGAAGAACCTGATACATTAGAAGGCCAATATATGGTAGAATGTATCTTCATCGTCACATAATGATTCAGTATATTGTCACCAAGCTGCATGAATGATATTATTGCTTTGTTATCATGTCGGAATCATTTACAAGCGTAGAAGAAGGGGGGAGGTGGTGACGGGGTTGGGGGTTGAGAGTTGAGGGGAATGGGATAAGATCTATGGTAAAGTGTCTCGTTTCAATCCACACATGTCCACAAGTGATCTAATATAGACCAACATGCTGATGAATGAACTCAAACCCGTAAGGTGTACATACATGAAAATTTATAAATTGGGTTTAATAACATTCTTTGGGTAAACACATGACCTCAGGTCCCAGTCGGACCATTAACATCGCACATCACTTATTGTTGAATTGTTAGCTTGTAGGAGATAATGGGACTGAGTGGGGGAGGGGGGATTGAGAGTTGATGCAAGACATTTTTTAATGCTTTGCGTATTGACAGATTAGAAGCATGAATAAGGGATTTTCAGCTTTCATCCTCTAGTGACTTAAAAACAGGATTCATCTACGCCACATCACAATAGTACAAGCCGAATACAACATTGATATGACACAAACCCCCTTGGTGAATCACCTGATTTACAAGGTCATTGTATGGTTCCCAGCATCCTCCGGGGTGCCTGACATGGGCGTCAACAGGTGGGGAACGGGGGGGGGAGACATGTCCCCCTACTTTCAAAAGTGTGGGGGGATATCATATCGTTTGCCCCCCACTTTTCCGGGGTCGGTAATAACAAATAATAGGCACGCCCGATTTTGTATCACTCTAAACTGATTCATTTTTTGTCTAACCAAACAATAATCGCGTTGGAATTGTTTTAAGACGTCCACGAATTCCGGGTGCGGACCCAGGTGAAGATCTGGACCCGACTAGGGCCGAAGTGGAAGGATTACCCAGTGTTTCATAACCGAGTTCTCGTAATAGAACTCGTATGAAATACCGTAATAACAAATAATAGGCACGCCCGATTTTGTATCACTCTAAACTGATTCATTTTTTGTCTAACCAAACAATAATCTCGTTGGAATTGTCTTAAGTCCACTAATTCGGGTGCGGACCCAGGTGAAAATCTGGACCCGACTAGGGCCGAAGTGGAAGGATTACCCATGTTTCATACCGTGTTTCGCGCGCAATGGCCTTTCTCTTCCAGGCGTTGTGCTAAAAATAGCGATGTAATGCTTCGAAAATTTTGTTCACTCGATTAATTTAGACGCCTTGGGGGCTTCCCCCCCCCCCATTTTTTCTGAGATGAAAGATTCGGGCGACAATTGTGGAAATTGGAAGGGAAAAAGCAACGTGAAAAAAATGCTTGAATTTGTTTGCAGACTTTTTTGATAAGATGCCCGGAGAACATGCATTTTTTTCTCGCGCGGGTAGTTTCCAACGACTACACCACATCACGATGCTACAGCCAGATACCACATTGATGTTGCACACGGTTTGTGAGATTGCCTGATCAGGAGGTCTCTGCACAGGTTTTGGCATCTTCCCGGTTTCTGACCCATAACAACCACAAATGACCTTGAAAACGAAGGACTTCAGTTGTGTAAAAGTACTCAGCAACGTTACCAGTGATGCGCAAAATAAGAAAATCATGGTGACCAGCATTCATCAGAAATTGCGATTTCAGGATTTTCAATTTTTTTCCTCTAGTGACCGTGGAGACCTCCAAACTACAAAGAAAAAATAGGGTTCATCTACACCACACCACGATGCTACATGCCAGATACACATTGAAGACATGAACAGGTTGTGAGATTGCCTGATACAAGGTAATTGCATGGATTTTGGCATCTCCTTGTCTGACCCATAACAACCACAAATGACCTTGAAAACGAATGACATTCAGTAGAGTCAAATTACTTATCATTACTATGTGATGCGACCAAATAATAAAATCGTGATGATTACAGTCTTGATAAATTGCGAATTCCCGATATCCCGCTAGTTTTTAACCCCTAGTGACCTCAGATGACCTCCAAACTACAAAGAAAAAATAGGGTTCATCTACACCACATCACGATGCTACATGCCAGATACCACATTGAAGACATGAACGGTTTGTGAGTGTTAAGTAATGCATTTGGTTTCTAAAAATAGTAATGCCTCATTCAGTTTGACTGGTCAGGCAATTTTTTCAAAAGGGTGGTAGACTCGGAAAAAGATCTGGGTGTGGTCGAGGATTCGTTGAAACCTTCTAAGAGGGTGCTGAAGCTGCAAGGAAAGGAAATAGGATATTGGGTTGATAAAGCGGCATTTCACTCCTTGGGATGAGGGGGGGGGGGGGGGGGTGGATATAAATCTATTCCCTTAAACAAACTGTGAGACCTCACCTCGATATTCAGTCCAAGTGTGGAACCCTTATTTCGTGAAAGATAAGCAGTTGATTGAAAGTGTTCAGAGAAGGGCTACTAAAATTAATTGTAGCCTGAGAGATTCCGGACACAAGAAAGAATTCAGGCGTCTTGGGCTAACCTCAATTGAGCTGAGGCGGGTGCGGGGTGATTTGATCAAGGTCTTCAAAATTGTCCATAATCTTGATGGTTTGGCATTCTATGACTTCTTTGAGTTTTCCAATGTGACTACTACTCGTGGGCACCACCTCAAACTTCGAGGTAGTCGCTGTAGATTGGATCTTCGGAAACACTTTTGTCACAGAGAGTCATCAACGAGTGAATAGCCTTCCGGAAAATGTGTTATGTCTAGTAGTGTGAATGCCTTCGAGAATGCCCTCTGGATTTATTCTTCAAAAATTGTGGGCGAATTATGTAGCTTCTAGGCTCGTTGCACTTGTTGGGGTGTGGTTTCAGGGTGTTCATGAGACTATGTCCTTCCTGACCATTCCTCACTAAACTAAATAAACTAAACTAAATAAACTAAACTAAATAAACTAAACTAAACTAACTAAACTAAACTGTTGTTCCTGCATTTTCCCAACTTTCAGTGGTGATTAAGTTCACATAATATATTCACATAAAGCCATCACTGTTGTAGTGCGCACGTTGCACCACTAAACAGCTCGGAGAGACGGGATTCCCTCCCAAACGTCACTACTCTTCGAAAACGCAACCAATTCATCCCATGTCTCCGGATGCTATTTTTTTAAACGTATGAGGAGAACTGTGAAGTTTGTGCTAGTAGGAAGTGTAGATTTTTCCAGGGGAGTTCCGAATAGATGTTTCGTACATTGTTCGTGCAAATAATCTGGCGGCGGTTCCGTCGTAAACTTTAAGGATTCCATCGTTCGCTACAAAGTTTACAATTTACGATGTAGCTTGAATTCTGAGTGAAGGTACACTATCGCCCAAACATTTAGTTGTAATTCAAAGGACAACTGCAAGCCTGGATACATCATAGGTTATATCGTGAAGAATGGAAAACTATCTATAGGTCCAAACCGTTTGCGATGACGGTCTATGGGAGTTATTGCCTTCAAAGTTTGGGCCATTAGGCAGAGAAATTGGGGAGAATCCCAATTGCGCAATAACGCATGACGTCACACATGGACAAACACGGGAATATATCGTCTGCTTCTCATGGTTTCATTGTGTTGAATAAGTCAACATTTAGCAGAAGTTCGTTGTCTTTCTCCACAAAGTAAACCATTCAACACCTACCAACCCACTATACAGCAATCCTCTCTCATAGACTAAATGTTGTCCGAAGTGAATTGATGTTTGAATTCAAGAGAAAACAAAGAATGTTGAAGGGTTGTGAATCATTTATTGTTGCATGATGGGATGCCTTCCCATCTTGCGCAATACACATGCTTGACAATACACAAAATTCAAATGACCATAATTCCGTAACGGAAATCGTATGAACTTCCGGTTTGGACTGACGCATTCAGTTTTCATCCAGCTATTATATCAGCCTGTCTATAAATAATCCTGCAGTTGTCTCTAAATTCAACAATTTAACCTAACCAATAATAAAGGTATTTGAAATACTGACTTCAATAATTCAACAAGTCACCACAAATAATTATTTTGCCCGTACACGATCTGACTATTATCCATTCTCACTTAACTGTATACATTTTTATTTCGCGTGTTATGCATATGTGGGATGGACATAGTTATGATACGCAATACTAACCCTTGTAGCGCATGGTTACAGATGACTCATGGAATTCTGGAGCACACTGAGAAGGAGCACGGGATTGTATATAACATTCGGACCTTATGGCAACACATGTGCTGTTGTGCCCTAAACCTTGTCTTACCGACTAACCAATTCATTAGACTGGCTGACATGGTATGAGGCTATACACGGACTTCGTTGATGTTTCCTTACAATGATTTTATCAGACTAGCGCCATATTTACAATACCAGCTATCGCATTCTTCCGGAAACTTATTCTCACCGAACGCGCCCAATTCCAATTTCATATTGAATGAAGGAAATATTGTCTTAATATGAGTGATAATTAAACAGCAAAAATTACAATCGAGACAGCACTTTTTCAATCGGAATCCATGTTTTGTTCCCATGAACCCATAGATCCTGAACAGCCGGCAGGAAAAAGACAGTGAGAAACAGGCGCGTATCAAGAGATTTGCCTGCGGGAAGGTGGGGGGGTTAAGATCGGACCAAGGGAAGTGCGCCCTCACTGATGGTATCCACTCCCTATGGCAGGATAAGGACAACTTAGGCCCCTAGACCACATGCTGCCTCAATTTGGCATGAATACATACTGCAAAACCTTTACGGAACTGCAAAAAATCAGTTTTGGTTGAAAATTTCTATTGATTATTTGGAGTCATGGGAGAGGGGAGAGGGGAGGTGCTAACACCCCCCCCCATCCCCACCCACTCGTGGGACGTCACTTGTGAGGGAAAGAAAGTGTAGGTAACCCGGCGACCCGTACGTGAAAAAGGTCGAATAAACAGATATCCAGTGGTATGAAAGATCATACGTTCAAAACTGCAAGGACGCGGAGGAGCGGAATGCAGGCTTCACCCCCTCCCAAATGAGGGAAAATGTAGGCTACAGCTGTAGGGACATATTACATTTTCTACGATACCACGCGTTCACTCGTATGCAGTTCGGTATCACGAATGTTAATTAAACCCGTTCAGTGCCGCAGATTTTGGTAATTTAGCAGTGGGAACATGGAATTGGTCTGATTTTTGTCAATTTGTCAGAGCCCAGACATATTGGAAGAAAACGTAATTCACCATCGTGGTCCGTGTCGGGTCCAGAGAAGTGAACGCGCGGGGCCGCAGTCCCCAAAGCCCAATATGGCGTTCCTGAACCCCCCCCCCCCCCTCCCCCGTCCTCGTCCCCGAGGAGAAATGTAATAAAAAAAGTGTTACAGAAATATCGATTCACCAACCTTCACGCCTCCATAAGACGTGTATTATCCATCTATCACTTGAGTCGTGCCGAACACGGGGCAGACGCTCGACCCGGCACCCCTTGCCCTCCGCACCGTGAATATTGTAGTTGATCCTGGGCACCTAGGTATCGCGCATGGGTGTCGAGTTGACCGTGGCACCATCCCCCCTCGCAATGGTGGTAGTAGTATGAATGGGCGTCCCACTACATACGGCACATGGAATTTTTAGTTGATACTGGGCAAATCCTCGGTATTGTCTGCCCCATGGGTGTCGTAGTAACTGGGCAAACTCTGCATCAGTCCCATGGGTTTTGCAGTTGATAAGGGCACCCCTCTGGCATCCGTTCCCAGGCTATTGTTAGTCGATACTGGACACCCCTCTGCATCCGTCCAGGGTGTTGCAGTTGATACGGGCCACTCTCTGTAATGGCATATGAGATTGTAGTGAGACTGGGCACCCCTCGGCACAATCCAGGGTGGTGCAGTTGATATGGGCACCCTCCGTATCTGCCCTATGGATATTGTAGTTGATATCTGGGACCCTCTGCATCGGTCCCATGGGGGTTGCAGTTGATACTGGGCACCCCGATCTGCCCCCATGGAGATTGTAGTGACCGGGCACTCTACGTTATCTTCCCAATGGATAGTGTAGTTGATACTGGGCCACCCTTGCATCGGTCCCATGCGGTGTTTGCAGTTGATACTGACACCCCTTCTGCTATCCGTCCCATGGAAGTGTAGTTTGATGATGGGCACTCCTATGTATCTGCCCCATGGATATTGTAGTGATACTGGGCACTTCCTCTGTATCTGCCCCATGGATAGTGTAGTTGATTACGGGCACTCCTCTGTATCTGCCCCAGGGATATTGTAGTTGATACTGGGCAATCCTCTTATATGACCCATGGATTATTGTAGTTGATACTGGGCACCTCTCTCTGCATCGGTCCCATGGGTGTTGCAGTTGATACTGGGCACCCCTCTGCATCCGTCCCATGGCTATGGTAGTGATACTGGGCATCCTCTGTATCTGCCCCAGGGATATTGTAGTTGATACTGGGCACTCCTCTGATCTGCCCCCATGGATATTGTAGTTGATACGGGGCACTCCTCGTATCTGCCCATGGAGACTGTAGTTGATACTGGGCACTCCTCTGTATCTGCCCCAGGGATAATTTAGTTGATACTGGGCACTCCTCTGTATCTGCCCCAGGCGATATTGTAGTGATACTGGGCACCCTTTGCATCGGTCCCATGGGTGTTGCAGTTGAAAAACTGGGACCCCTTGCATGTTTCTCATGGATGTTGTAGTTTGATACTGGGCACCCCTCTATATCCGCACTGGTTGATGTAATGTAAACGGGTATAGAGTGTTCTCATACGGTATGTAATAGATAAGTAATAATAATAAATAAAAAATTGCTGTGAGGTTTCTGAAGATGAGAACATGATTAGTTTGAGATACTTTCCACAATTGCCTAGACACAATTTAAAATTCCAGTGGGTCATTTGGTGGCTCAAATCATTGTCAAATTGCTGGTGGCACTTGGTCAGTATGAAAATCTATTGTCAATGAGCCCCTTCCAATGGATGTTTTGAAAAAATCCAACCGACTGACCGATGGTGGCACCGACCAGAGGTGGTGTTTCCAAGGATCACAGGATAAGGTAGGTACCGTCTCACTAAATATAAGCGTAATTGAGAGGCTTCGTCTTCCACGATGGGGTCATCCATGCGAGCATTAGGTTGCAGCTAGTTCGATCCCCTGTCCATTTAGACTGGTGAAACAGGCGTTTTACTTGGTACGTCTTAGTACAGCTCATTCATCAGTACGATGAGCGAGCAGAGTGTTAGACGTATGAAGGCACACTCGTGATAAATTTGACCTATTATTTCACATCATTGTGTGTTACAATCTCGACTCCTAATCGCGTTATTTGCACGACACCACATCATACACGTGATTAGCCCCTTACTCCCATACTCGCTTTAGGATAGTTGTCTTTCTCATATTGTCCTGTCTGTTTTTTCACCCCAGCGCTACTTCTTTCCCACTCTTCGTTATCAAGTTTTAAAGTCATTTTCCTTAGGTTACAAGAATAATTCACTTTATTGCAACTAACACAAATACATGGACGTCTGAGAAAAGACGGCGACGGCACATGCACCAGAAGGATAAATCCACCTTAAACCGAAGGCAGTTTCCCCAAACCGTTCAAAATCTGAGATAATTTGTTGTAACGTTGTAACATGCAGAAAGCCCCCCCCCAAAATAACCTGACTATTAACGACAGGACGTCTTTGGTATGCCGGTTGCCAACGGGAATTCCCCCCCAATAGTCCTATGGGGTTTTCTGCATTGACGTTACCCTCTATTTGAAAAGTAGCCGCACCGTGCACTGAATCCGTTCTCAAACCTGGTCAAACTTAAAATTAATCGCTTTTCACACTAGTTCGATACAATACGATACGATAACTTCATCAGTGTCCACACTAGTGCGTTAAAACAGTGGTCGGCAACCTTTTTGTTATGGTGACCCAAAATGGTAAAAGCTTGCTATCGCGACCCTTGTTACTATTTAAAAGCGGAGCGCCACCTTTGGTTGCCGCGGGGCGTAACACAACGAAATTTTGGTTTTTCGATACCCCCTAGAATTGCGGTAGCGGCACTTCCCGAATAGATTTTGACACAGATCAGCATCCCTAAACTTTATTTGTTTGCCCAAAATTGTGTGATTTTCCATTATGTCCCCTCACAAAATTATTGCAGGATACGCCCCGTGCCATGCCGCCCCATATGATCGCCGCCCGCAAGAACCAAAAACTTGAAATGAAAGCTTCTGCAGTTTTTTTTTAACAATGACAAATTCGCGACCCATACATATATTTTGCAAATACCATATAGATAGGATTGAAGGTTATAATACGTACGATAACTTCATCGGACGTGTCAGCGCCTAACATAACGAGGAAGGGTGGGGGAGTTTAGCTTGGAAAAGTTTTTCCCTTGTCGGTGGAAAAGCTTGAATTTTTTAATATAAAGAATTGTAATTTCGAAGCAATTCGAAGGCTGTGTCTTTCTCAGTACTTGTAGGAGGCGTGAAAAGGCGTGAAATCAGTGGTGGCGCCAGATTTCCCCGACAGCGGGTTCCGAGTTCCCCGACGGGGGTCCAAGTTCCCCAACGACCTCACCCTACCCCCCCCCCCCCCCAGTCAAACCAGCCTTTTTATGTTTTCATTTTCTAATATTTTTCTCGGAGACAAATAAAACGAAAAAATGAAACACGCTTTGGGGAGGGCATTGTTTACTCTCATGGCATCCCACGCAATCAGCGTTCTTAGTAGAATAGGGTCGGTACTCCCGATAACTGCTCATGCGGAAATGCCTGGCACTGGTAGTATTTGCGTCGTGAGTGCACACCACTAACACAGAGACAAAACAGTGGTGGACGGCAGAACGATCGTCCCACCAACAGAATTGTTAACGTTAATCTCTTGCGGGGCCATTTCGAAGATATCCATAAGACTTGTGTATCCTTTCTATATATGTCACGATTGTATAGTCTGTAGGAGGATAGGAGGATGGATACGCTGATCTTAAACTCGAGCGAGGAAACCTGGTCAATATTATAAAAGATATGAGGCGCCGAAATTTTTCGTTTTTTCAGCGCCACCCTTGCGTGAAATAGTGCTTATCGACTCATTTTGAATTGAGGGAGCAACAACGGTTTCAGCCTTTATCTAGGCATGGAGACATCACGCACAACTGGCACCTGATTCACCCGTTTTCCTGGACATCAATGGACATCCATTCATAACAGAAATTTCCTCACGATTCATTCGGCCCAACCCAATTACTCTGGGAGCGTTATTTGTGCCTGGAAGTGCACTAGCCACATCACACCCGCTGCCTCCCAAGGTACCCAGCCTTATCTGAGCAAGCGACCGGGCCTAAGCCTGTCCCTTACCTCCTAACTCTCCGAGGTACCCGCGCGCGCAGCTGCACCAACTGTGAGCTACGTGGACCGCCATATGCTCAAAGAAGCGCGGTTGACGATCACGCATCAGGCAGCTGACTTCACTATACCCGCCTCCCTAGGTACCGTACACCTTGTCGGTAGACACCAGTCCTGGCCTGAAAATACGGAGCTTGGTTCTCTGAACAACTCATGTAAACGGATACCTCGTATCGCATCGCACTAGTATAAACAGCCCTTTATTCGTGCAGGTAAAAAATATCTTATTCTAGAATATTTCTTTTCATCTACCACCGTAATTTCCGCTTGTTCCATCGTTTCATACAAGTTGAAACACAAACTGTTCTATTCACAAACAGTCCAACGATCATTGGAGAACGTTGCACTGAATGAAAATAGTGGGGGAAATTCGTAAATATTTGTGTACCCTATAGGATCATTGATTTTCTTCCCTGCACAGGCAACCCATTTAAACGACAGTCTTTAGAAGTTACCTAAGTCACCTTTTTTTTCGCTGAATCGATTTCCCCCATTAATCAAACGAGAGTCAGGAACGTCCCCCCCCCCGCTAGAACTCTCTAGATGATACCCCTCATGCGCACAATGATGCACAATGGCTCATGTCCTGAATTAAAAGATGTTTTTCGAGATCGCTTTGCAATTTGGGTGCAATGTTACACACTATTCCAACTCTCCGTTTTTAGAAATTATTTTACTATTTTCGTCCGTTTGTGAGAATAAACCCTTTCTGATGCACCCCACAAGTCCTGAAAAAGACAAAGGCTCCCAATTGCTTTGGGTCCAGTGATATAGCCACACAGACGAACAAACGTCCCTTCTTTGCGCATTCATCTGAGATGCTTCAATGCCATTCAGTGACGAGGAGTCAATGTCGATCATGACATTTATCAATGTTTCAAAGCTGTTTCGCCCTTTTGCCTGGGACATACTTGGAGAGTGTTTAAGTACGTCAGTGTAATTGGTCAATTAACTTATTGGTTTCTTGCAACAGGACAAGTCCGGTCGTCACGAAGATTTGACCCAGAAGATCACAAGGTCATTAGGTCAAATAGGTTCAAGGAAATCAAGGAAGGTCACCCATCTGTAGTTTGCACTGGGAGTGGTTGGAAGGGGGGGAAGGGGGGAAAAAACAGTATTCTCCAATACGCCGACCCCCTCAATGTTTCGTTTGGCGAAGATATATGAAGATTTGAAATTTATCATTGTTTTAGAGGCTGTTTGACCCTTTTACAGAGGACATAACTGGAGATAGCGTGTTATAGATGTTTTAGTACGTCAGTGTTTTAGTTGGTTCGCTGCAATAAGGCGAGTCTGATGGTTACAAAAATTTGACCCGGAAGATCACAAGGTCTTTGGGTCAAATGAGGTCTCACCTAGACAAACGAGACTTTCCGTTACGACATTCCTCTGAAATGTTGTGTTGCCAATGTATAAAAGGAATGCCCTATGGTGACCTTCCATACCTTGACCTGGCACTAAAAACAATAGGTTTCATCCTCACCTAACTTGCCTTCATTAGAATTATCTGTGCTAACAGGGTTTTGAACTTAGCACTGTCGTGACTTTGAACTGTCACTAAAAACTGATCAGCCCACGTGCCTAATTTGAACTGATACCTGTTTGTGTTCATTGGATATCTTGCTGACACAGACACACACATACATACGTGCCGACCTGAATGCAATATTCCTTTCGCCTCGCAAGTAATAAAAAAGGCGGCATTCAACATTTGGAGGTTTGTGGAATTCTTTAATACAGTAATAACTTTATCAATTTGAAATTTACGAATCATTACAATAATTACATGGGCTGTCCTAACTTTGGCTTGGCCTGGTCTCAGGCACATTCAGGACCTTGTGGAAATAAATATAAAATATCCTCAGACCCAAGTGCACGCGAAACAGGGTGTTTCTCTTGCCAAGATATTTTTTACGTGACATGGCTGCTCCTGAATTGTGTGTATCATTGCAATATCGTGAGTGAATATGACAAGAACCCAAATGTGTTCCGAAAAAATATCAAATTTGGCTGCTTACAGTCTGCAGCTATAGTAACGAGGCGACCAGATTTATAAACAACTCGCAGAAATTGATTGTTGCTTGAATGGACATTTTTGCATGACCTACCAATTACCGTTATTTTAATACGGTGTCGAAATTGATTGCTGGCTTCGAGCCGAACAATACCCTACTGTTTTTGGCTGATCGGAGTCTGAGCCAGAACGTGTGATTTGGGTAGGCGTATGGAGAGGACTGGGTGTTAATCTCAACGAAAAGTCGTCAAAACCACGCCCTCTCTTGGTGCCCTATTGGTATTTTTTTTCTTCACAAAAGGTATAACTGCTATGAAAGTAGGCTGATGGAGCATTATCTGCGTTGATGTAGCCACCTTTGGGGAGGGGGGGGGGGGGGGGGCTCGCCTCCCCAGCTGTAGTCCCCAATGATTCACAACTTTAACCAAGGTCGACTAGTTTCAAATCAGCTACAGTTTCCCCATCTCCCGCGATTGAAACGACTTGCTACGCCACTAATTGTTCGCTGCAGGCTCAACTGTTCGTGTTTCTGGATGGTATCCAAATGCTATCACAAAACAGTAGATGTTGCTTTAGATTTCTGGTTAGTAAGTACCGGTATCTTGGCCCTGAGAAAATTGAGACAAATTGTAGTGTGAGAGACGGGGTTCCAAGGTTTGTACATTGGTATACATTAAACTATATGGTTCTGTGGGGCTGGACGAAACTGGTTCAAGCCGTGTCAAATACTCATTGGTGGCAAAACTCCTTGTGATGAATCAAGGTGATATGATTCACTTTGGAGAAAGGCTGTTTCTGTTTGTTATTTGGGTATGAACAACTGGGCAGGGGAACCGTTGCTCCGTGCTTTGCTAATTAATCACCACCCGCCTTACCCCCTCCCCCTTACGACTCCCACGTTCATTCATATACGAACTAGACATTTGCAGGCGGGAAACCGCCGAAGTGACCTTTGTGGACCTCGTATAGAGAAAGCACATTAAACATGCCAATCTGACCTACGGGACTTAGAAATGTCCTACCTGTTGTTAAGGACCAATTGTAGTCCACATTCTCCACGTTTCATTCCAATACGACAAAAATGATACAAACGTGACCTCCTGTTACCTTGAAATGACCTTCATGTTGTTCAGACTCACATGAATCCACTCCACTGAGTTTCGTCCAAATCCGACGAAGCTAGAACATTTTCGAAAGCAAAACAAAAAAACAGGCAACTTTGATCTCTGTGACCTTGAAAACACTGTCATGTCTCCCGGACCAACTTTTTTCCCCACCAACCAAGTTTCGTGTAAATCGGACTATGCATTTTCGTTAAAAACCTGCAAAATAGGTGGCAACAGTCATGCAGTTATGCCCACTTTCAAACTCACAACATATTTTTACTAGGCAGAAATTTGTACTAAGTTCAGATCAATCGGAAAGGGCGTTAAAGAGTTATCGCGTTGAAAGTTTTTCCGGCGGCGGTGGGGATACAGCTGCTACACACCCCCATAACCATGTAATACCACGAAAACTTAAACTCCAGATATATTATAACATGTGGCTAATACATTGTTGATGCATTTAGAAGAAGAAAAATATTTAAGGCAGACAAGGTGTTGAAAGGTTGTGAGAAAGAGGTGAATTTTCTTCATGGAGCAAATTATGAAGTTGTGAAAGTGAACGATGTAAGAGAGAGGCTACTTTTGGCTATCCACAACAGACCTTGAATGACAGTCCAACTTTTCAAAGTTCAAAGTTGTGCACATGAGAATGCTCTAATATACATTCACCTCACCAAGCTAGGCGTGGTTCTTCGAGAGTACCCTCTCCTCACCGAAAAAATATAAAAAATACTGAGCCCCCCACACTCAATCATTGTACATTGAATATATTCAATGCATGAACAATAACATCTTTCGGAGTGCTGAGAGGTCAAATTTATAACAAATGTTCAGTCCAATTATTCCACGTCAACCCATAGTGGCACTTCTCTTGATATCATATCCCATATTGACTCTAGAACCACGCCTGTTATACGATGGAATGGAAGACTAGTACCCACATCCATGGTCACAACATCACTGGCAGTTATTGTTATGATTATATATCGATTTCCACTATACTATTCCGTACACAAACAATGGGAGTCTAGAAGTATGCTGTGGAGAATACTATTACTTTTGCTAGGGGTAGACCTTACTACGACAGCCCGCTCAACTCCTGCATGTTAGTGTTAAATTGGTCTTGTTTGCCGCAGGAGCATGTATTACTGTATAGTTAAAAAAGTTTGGCATTGGCCGAGGAAGCGCTTAGCTAATAGCTACCATCCGACCTCCTATATCGAAGCTGTAGGCCGAAACTACTCCCTGGGCAACTGGATGAATACTATATTAGTGTGGAATGTGAATGGACACCAACGAAAAAGGCGTCTTCCCTTCTCGAGAGGCAATATTTTTCAGACAGTTTGAAGAGGCAGGGTGGATAATTTCTGCTTCTATCCAGAGCCAGGCCATCAAGCTGCATGTATTCATCTATTTTGAACCAGCTCATTAGATGCCGTGCAATCTGTCACATCAGCGGACATAGGTCTATAGAATACATGCTGTTCAGAGGATCAAACCTATTCAAAGCCTAGCAAGGGTGGACATCTGGATACTACATGTATTGTCAGCTGCAGATCCCGTACTAATGTCTGTTATGCTCAAATTTTGCAAAACCTGTCTGTATTGTAAAAAGATCGATTGTACTACTTTGTATGGATTACAATAGGTATTAGAATTCCGAGCAACTGATACAGAGAGCCCTTGAAAAAAATATGTCCTTTTGTCGAACATTATAAAATATAATCCTGCTAGGATTCTAATCCTGGCATCGCCAGGAATATATCACTTAACCAACTGTGCTAACCAACCAGTCGCCTCACACGTAAAGTCAACCACTTTCGTCCGGGAAGTGGATCACAAGCAAGGTTAGTGAAATGTCTCACGTACGATGCAGCTTCAAGACTAAAGGTAGCAGCACTTGCCAGAAATGATGAAGCCCTGATACTCATGATATGACATTCGTCTCTTTGGTCATATCACATATCCTGTCATGCGTGGACAAGAGAAAATAACTGTGACGAAGTCTTGAAGACACTAACCAACACATACAATACATTTTCCCCAACCTACCAATAGGGTTCCTGTACTCTGATAAGAAAAAAAAACTACACTAAATTTAAAAAAATATCACTCTTTCTCAGCTGTCTTACACATGGTACCCTTGCTCTTGATAAGGAAGCCCAACACCTAAATCCAATCAGGTCAGACCAAGCATACGTTTCAGGTTTACAAGGATGTTCTGCCTTGGCATGCGATGACCTCAGGTGGCCCCGAACCAACAGTTAAGGTGAAAAACCATCCTAAGCGAAAAGACCCCTCTTTCCCCAGAAATACGAAATGTCCACGAACAGCATCCGCCCCCCCCCCCTCCAGCGCCCTCCAACTTTTACCACCTGTTGAGGCCCGCTATTGTCCTTCACTCGACTGTCAATCCTGGGGAGAATATCACAAATGGCGATTTCAGACTTAGTAGACTATTACCTGCACAGCAACTCGTTAAATCTTTATTTAAGGGCACCCTGGCTGTCGACTGCGAATCTTCAATAGTTCCTTCTCGACAACCACTCCACTTCCTTCGCTTTCCGTTCTTTCTTCGTTCCCCCCAAAACCTGTTTACCCTCGCACTGACGTCCTCCACCCTTGCACCCGGAAGGCAGACACTCGTACGCTTCGGCTCATCTACGCGACTAAACTTACGTGCAACATACCGGACAATCGAGTCCCCAATCAGCGAACACCTTTCTTTTATCTTATCCTTTCTGCGCCCGAACCTCCGGCTCTAGCTGACTCTCATCCCTTGTACTCTCACCCGCCAGCACATCATCTGACTGACCAACCTGCATGACCTCCTCTACCGCCAGCACACTAAAACTATTCCTAGTTGCAAGGCCGAGATTTACAGTCACCTCCGTTGCCTTACTACACCTACACCGACTTTCAATTCCTCTTATTCTCACACTCCCAGTACCCATCACGCAATTCCGATACTGATACACTTCCTACACTTATACACAAAACCATCCTTCTTAGTCTCCTGAAATCTCACCCCTTCGAAGATCAGTTCGAACGATGATAATCTCCCCACATTTCACAACTATTTCAGGAAACCCACTTGCCCTCCGGAACAGAAGTAAGCAACAAAACGGGACAATAGGCCTTCACAAATACAATGTGACCGTGAATACTGGCACCCACGACACACACACACACCCACACACACACACACACAACACACACACACACACACACACACACTGAGAAAGAACCAAGACAAGATCAGCTATACACTGCTGTACGAATGGCAGAAAAGTCCAGGCCTAGCTAGGAGGAGTTGCGGAGTTACAAGTGGCCTAGAACACACACACACACACACACACACACACACCAAAAAAAAAAGATAATAATACTAATAATCACGTGATAATAATAATTATCATGTGATACGGTATATATCACTTGCTTCAGACTCTCACCATGCTTAGGGCTCAGGGAAACCTATTTTCCAGCCCTCATCCAGCAATGGTAATAATGAAGGACACGATATCATAGACATCCCACCCAGTTGCAAGCAAACCGATAATGAATAAGGACATGATGATAATGCTGCACCCAATTGCTAACTAATACTGAAGAATTGATGGTAATAGTTACTACACGTTGTTCCGCGTCCAAGGACATTGTAAGTGTCTAATCATATAGGTATCTCTTTCCCACCGAGCTCCACTTGCTTTTTGTTGGGTTTTTTTTTTCTGTCCAGGTACTGCCTAAATCATCCTTCAATAATGTTACCAGGGTCTCGGATGTTTTCTTTGCATTTCATATAAAAATTAAGGAAAACGGTGGTCGAGCGTTAAATCCGATTGAATCGCGGATGAGTTGACGCATGCGCATTGTTTTTTTTGTTGGTGCGTTTACATAGTCCCAACATTACGTATAGGGCCTACATTCCAGGAAGAAGACGAAAATCTTCAATTATTTTCTTTTCTAATTTTACGCGTGGAATTACAGAATAGGAATATTTTCCATGAAGTTTGAATTGAAATGAAAGTTGGAAGCACGATCTGAATAGGGTAACTAAACTGCGATTAAACTATTCACGTATACTAAGAAATATTCTGTGCAACTGGATGCCCAGAACCAGTCTTTCATTCTTCCTTTTTTGTGTTCTCGCATATTTTCGACTGACAGAAATTCTTCAACTGAAGGCTACACTGACCCCATTAGGACAAATACTGACTGATTACACTGTAATAACGCTTGAATCACCGATCCCGAATAGAGAAGGTCCTCGGCAAACTTCCGCTTGTAAACCCGTTCACTGACATCATTAGAGGGGATGAGGGGTCATACTTCCGTTTGGAATGGGTTTCCTCCATAATGAGTACAGGTTACCTTTGTGTTTGGGGTCAGGTGAACGTTCATCTGAGGTCAGCAGAAATGTAGTTCGCGCTTCCTCATGGGAAGTACAAGGGCCACTTGGTTGTGTGAGTTAACCAGGGTCATTTTGTTTAAAAATTGGAATTTGCTGTAAACTGTCCACTCGACCAGGTGTGATTTTCTTTCTGACAGGGAGCAGTCAGTAGTTGTGAATGGCACGAAGTCATCTCCTGCTAATGTTACCTCCGGCGTCCCACAGGGAGTGTCCTGGGGCCATCACTTTTCCTGACATATATTAATGATATTGATAAGGCTGTCTATTCGAAGTTCGTTTGTTTGCTGATGACTGTGTGTGTTATCGGGTTAATGAGAACACTGGTCATTGCAACCAACGTCAAGCTGATATAACAAATTTGGGACGATGAGCGGACAGATGGGGCATGAGATTCCAGCCTGTCAAGTGTTATATTATGTCTATTTCCAGGTAACGGAATCCCACTCATTTTAATTATTTCCTGAATGAATTTCAACTTACCAGAGTCGATTGCATTAAATAGTTGGGTGTCTCGATCACTCACGATCTGAACTGGGGAAGACATATTCTGGGTGCTGCAATAAGGGAAACAAAATTATGGGTGTTCTCTACAGAATCTCTCTTTTTGGTTTTCCTAGGGGGGGGGGGGGAGTGAAGCGCGCGGCATACAACAGTCTCTTAGACCTTGTTGGAATGCAAGCACTGTTTGGGACCCACACCAAATTGTTTGAAGATAGTCCTTGAGGCGATTCAGAGGAGAACAGCAAGGTTTGTTGCGTCAGACTATTCTAGAGAGCCTGGCACCGTCACATCTTTGCTTATTGACCTTGATCTAGTCCCGGCTGGTTTTGAGAGGCGAAAACAAAATAGACTCCTTCTTTTTGCCAAGGGTATTTGTGGTCAGGCAAATATCCCAGTTAATTGTCTCCGACTCCCGGTGCGTAGAAGTCGGCATATGCATGACATGCACCACTGTCAGTTGTATGCTAGGACGAACTGTTATAAGTACAGTTTCTTGCCGAATACTATTCGTGACTGGAATAGTCTCCTCTTTGCTGTCATAATCTGCAACTGGTGTAATCAGTTGACCTATGCTTGTATCTTAGTACGCCTATTAGGGCCAAATTTTATATCTCGACGCGTGCGTGGTGAAAAAATGTCCTGCTTTTGGATGTGTCACCGTATCAAGAAAGAAGAAGAAGAAGTATGCGTGGATGGAACTCCAACTTAGTTCTGTAGGTATGTATCCCATAATGATATGATATCTATTGTCTTAGGGTCAGGTCAAGGTCAGTGAGGTCAAACGAGGTCAATGTCCCCCCTGAAAATTCCTGTAAACAATAATCATGAACGCTTGGTCTGATCAACGGAGTATTTTTGTGTAAAATCTGCAAAAATAGAGGGCAGCAGACATGCAGGGATGCCACTTTCGATCTCATCCGAGATTTCACTTGGGCGGACATGGGTACCAAGTTTCACCCCCAAAACAATAATATCCCCGGACACTTCCAGTGTCGCCGGGATATGATGACAATATGATATAGCCAGAATAGGAAATTTCCATGAAGTTTTCGAATTTGAAATGAAAGTGGAAGACGATCTGAATAGGGTAAACGAAACTGCGATTAAAAATATTCACGTTACTAAAGAAATTTCTGTGCAAAGCTGGATGTCCCGGAACCAATCTTTCGTTCTTGCTTTTGTGTTCTCGCATATTTTCGACTGACAGAAATTCTTCAACTGAAGGCTACACGGATCCCAATTAGGACAAAATTACCTGACTGAGTACACTGTAATAACGCTTGAATCACCGATCCCGAATAGAGAAGGTCCTCGGCAAACTTCCGCTTGTACACACGTTACTTGACCCCACCTGAAGGATGAAGCTCATACTTCCTGTTTCTGGAATGTGTTCCCCATAATGAGTCCTTTTTTTTCAAAGGAGAACATGAGCCTAGTATTTATTAAGATGAGACACAAAACAACATTTTTATACCTGATTCCATTAATCCAGGCTGTCCGGAGCCTTTTTCGCCATTGAACAATTTTTAAAACAAGGAACGCAGTAGCGTAGTTATTCATTTGTCATGGCCCATTTATTTGAGTAATATCCAACCTTTGTAACAAAAGGATACTTTCAAGAACACCTAACATCTGAATAATCATTATGTGTCATGCAAAGCATAATAAATACCTTACTAAACACCAATGTCTGTGTAGATTGTCATTGACCTAGATGTGGGAAAGAGTTTTTTTTTGTGATTGCTAGCGAATGCATTAGTGGTTCTAATAGTATAAGCAAGGAGGACAACTACCGTTGCCAACCAATCTCGCATGAATGTTGGCAATTTCGCATCCGGCAGAACACATTTTATCAATGAAGCATGAAAGGATCACATTCCTACAGAGTGCACCAGAATGTTGCGAAGGTGGGAGGATGAGCAATTGCCCGACCAGCGCCTCCCTCCCCTTCTCATTTTCCCTTTCCAAGATTTTTTTGGGAGAAATTCCTTGAATATTTCACATGTAAGCATACCGATCGGAGTCTTCAACAAAATCAGACAAGGGGGATTTGTCGAAGTGGGGGGTAGGCTTCATTGATAATTCCCCCTCCGTCTAGGCTCATGCCACCACCTCTTCCATCAACATCAGGAGTTGTACCAGAAGTTGCTGGGTAAACCAATGACCTTTTTTTGTCACTAGTCTACCATAGATTAAGAGAAATGAGTGTGGCTATACCACTGAATCAATAAACTTTAGAAGGGACTTATAGTGAGCAGTTCAAGTATAATTGTGTGTCCTTGACTGGACATGTGATAACAAAATAGCCACATTAGCTGGCTACTGGAACACAGTGAACATTTATGAACTTGTTTCCATAGACAGCCAATCACTGCAGTGGTTCCACTTCTGTGTGTATGTGGAAAGTTGAGTCTAGTGGTAGCCACACCGACGAACAAAACTTCCCTTTACGCTAATTCTCCAAAAATTTCAGTGTCTTTCACAGAGGACATGTCATAGATGTGTGTTGTAGTACGTCAGTTGTAATTGACTTATTGGTTTGTTGCAACACCACAAGTCTGGTCGTTACGAAGGAACGACCGAGAGGATACATAGGTCATTAGGTAAATTAGGCCAGTGAAAGGAAGTCAAAGTAGGTCACCAGATGTAATTGCTGTAAAGCTTTGAAATTTATCAGTTTCTTTTTAGCTTTTTACCTTTTAACAGAGGAACATGCCTGTCGATCGTAATATAGTCAGTGCAATCGAATTATTCGTTTGTTACAGCAAGAGTAGTCTGGTCGTGCACAAAAAAATATGACCCCGAAGGTCACAAGCTTATCAGGTCAATTGAGGTCAAGGGTCTAATGAGGTCAAAGTAGGTCACCAGATGTAGATCACCTATACGAACAAACTTTCCATTACAACTTTGTTCTGAAATGTTTCGTTACTAAGATAAAAGAGGATTGCCCTATGGTGATCTTCAGGACCTTGACCTGACACCAGACACAAAGTTCATCTCACCATATGTGCAGCCCACGATACGGTACCTAATATGAACTTATATATAATTTCTATCATTGGATATCGTGGCTACACCACTTTTTTTTAAACTTTGCCCTGTCGTGACCTTGAATGACCTTCAAATGAAACTAAAAACAACAGGGTTCATCCTCATTACATGAGCAAGCCTAACTTGACCGTGCTACCTGTTCGCGTTCCTCATAGAATATCGTGTCACACACACACAGACACACAGTCACACACACACACACAGACACACAGTCACACACACACACACAATGACTGCAAAGATTAAAAAAACGGCAGTTGTAAATTTCCTGCGCTGGAATTCTAATTTAATGTTACACGAGAGCCGTGGGAGGGCATTAATGTACCTTTGTTATCCGAAATACAAACTGGTCCTCATTAAGGCGTGATGTTGGTTTCCAGATAATTGTTTGTTCCCAACCAAATGCTGAAAGTTTACCAATACAGGAGTCAGACTTATGGGACGACAGTTTAGAGTATTGGAGTGAACCTTCCCGGGCCCTGGGAGAATTTTTTACTTTGTTTTTCTTCAGTGACGGGGGAACTACCCAACACAGGCAAGCGAGTTGAAACGTGAGGACTGCGGTGGCCGTATTAGGCAGCTCTTCAAGATACATGTACCTTGTAAACGTGACCCCATCTAACAAGGGAGTGGAAATATTGGAGGGGTCTCTTAGAGAATCCGAGGTCGGATTCAGTTGAATAAATAATTGGCATTGGTTTTTGACCGATTACGAAGTAGGTTGAAATAGTATTTTTCCTTAGCATTGGTCCCAATGATTCGCTTCCCGAGGCACTGCTTATTATGGATATCGGGCTCGCACCTCGGCGCCCGCAACTGATCCTGTCCTTTGGAGCGTACATATCTGTTTAGGGAAATTTCCCCTTGGTTGGGCGCCGGCAGTAGGTCTTCCTGGTACATCGTTTGAGCTGGGACGTCACGGCCGCATGCGCGCCTGCTGAGAGTCAGCGGAGCGCGCGCCTGGGCCATGTGGGTCGCCTGAAGGTAGAGGAGAAGGGCGCGATCGCTGCGGGATTCGGCCGTTTCCTTAAAGGTCAACTACGGCTTGGATCCACAGAGTTTATATCGTGAGAATAGAAAATTGTATTTATAGGTCCAAACCTATTTCAATACGATGTTCCTATGTTGAGTTATTGGCCTTCAAAGTTTGTTCATAATGCAATTGCATATTAAATCTGAGAATCCAATTGCGAATCGCAATTACGGCCACTGACACCCGGGGAGTTATGTCATGTATTTCATTGTTTCATTTCGTTGAACAAGTCAACATTCAGGCCGAAGTCTGTTGTCTTCCTCTCACAAGAAGTAACCATCAACGACCTACCAATCCACCATAGCAATCCTCTCATCCTCTCCCATAGACAAATGCTTTCGAAGTGAAAATAATGTCTGCCTTTCAATATAAATTAAAGATTGTTTGCAGATTTGTGCAAGTATGACATAATTTATTATTGCATGACGCTTTTCCCGCATCTTGCGCAATACACATACACAAACTTCAAATGACTGTAACTCCGCAACTGAAAGTCGTATGAACTTCGAGTTTGGACTGACGCATTCAGTCTTTATAATTCATCTGCAGTTGTCTTTCAACGAGTATTTCCAGGTACGACCCGTTATTAGGTGGTATGTATGTATGTATGTATGTATGATGTATGTATGTATGTATGTATGTATGTATGTATGTATGTAGTATGTATGTATGTATGTAGTATGTATGTATGTATGTATGTATGTATGTATGTATGTATGACCTAACATTTGTATTGACCGATGGTGTACTACGTCGCTGCACTGCGGTGCATATCCCCGCCAGTGATAGAATCGAATCGGAATGACATGAATAAAATAATAATAAGAGAAAATTTGAACAGAGATTTGATTGGTAAGCAAGTCAACCACTTCAGCGAGAATGAGGAAATTTACAGATTGTGAGTTTACGTCATTCTTATTGCGTCCTACTTGAAAATACCTTGTTTACATCCCATGTCGGAGACCAACTGTCCCACTCGATAAATGTTCCTATTCTTACTTCCGTTATATCATTTCAACTAAACCGTGTTTGCATCGATTTCTTAAAACCCAACATGACGGAAGCGACCGTCTGTGTGTCCTGATGCGAATTAAACGGAATTCGCCAATTTCTACGATAAATTCCATGCTTGGCTGGTCTTTCCGCGTTTCCTGAAGAAGGTACCACCGTGCGTTTCGCAGATAGATGATCGCGCTTCGTGAAAGAAGCAAAGTATAATTGGTTGTTTTCGGGTTGTTCTGAGAATATTTCTAGCAAGAAAACGAGACTGTTCTGGTACGGTTTTCACCTTTGTGGTTTCGAGTTGTTTCAAAAATATTTTGTTCGAACAAGAAAAATACTGATGGTGTGGTATAGGTGGGACGAGTTTCTGAGGATTTGTGCGGTGGCAGAGTGTGAGTGGCGCTCTGCAAGCAAGCATTCCGAGTTGCAGCATTCACTGGGCGGCGGTACAGTGAGGTCAGGATCTTCACTTCATGGGTTCAGTGGCACGTGATTTGGAGTTGGGTTTTGTTCGGGTATTTGTCGGCGGATGATGGCATCAGAACAGTGGTAGCAGGACAATTCGCAAACCAAAACATTCGGATTACAATACAGCAGTTATCAGACGTTTTACCTAGGCTGAACCTGTACCAGTCGCGATGGGGGAAGTCTCGGTTGTCATGGCTCCGCGGTGGATTCGTGCATGGGTTTCTGGGGGAATTTTCGAGATATTTGCAATACGTCCCGTCGGTCGGCTGTGAACGGTCACGTGAACTTAACTTCTGATCCTCGAATTCCGGAAAAGTGATCTATACCTGGAGTTCATGATCGTCCTCTCGGAGAGACGTAGAAATGCGCCGGCCCCGGGAGCAGGTTGGAAAATGGTTACACCCTGCGACGATATCACAAGTGGGGAGGATGGCGACTTATCGCCGGTGCTCATTCCAATCCGGGTAGGTTTCGACAAGACTTGCTTCGCTTCCAGAACCCAAAGAAATCAAAACAAATCGAAATATTTCGCCTCGAAAGCGTAGAAAACACGTGTCTTGATTACTTTGTCGCACGATTGGCGCGTTGGCTGCGTTTAATGTTTCCTCCGAAAACAAAAACAAAAAAAATCAGCGAATGGTCTATCCGTGGAAATACTCGGCATTCTGTTCCGCACATACCCCAACATATAAGTGCACAAGATTACCATTTCAAAGGTTTTACGATTGTCATCAACTGAACAATCTCCAACATCCGCGAAAAGGTCTAGAAAAAGTCTAGATCATTGGAATACAAGTTGGGGACCAACCTGTTTACGTCTTACTGCCCTATACAAGTGCTATAGGAGACAGTAAAGGCGGGAGCCTAGTGTCGTCTAGTGCCTCTTTTCCACCGAGCAAAACGACTGATATGCGTGTTCATGATGAGTGGGAGTGTGAAGAACCGTTCATTTGAACTGGTTAGTTCTTTTTTCACTGTTCCAACTAATACTACTACTACTACTACTTTTAAATTACTCCTATGTTCGTTTGGCGGGTTTTTTGGACCATGCTAAATATTAATAACACATTTCTATACGCATGTTGTTCCTGTCAAATCTCTCATCCGCTCAAGCAATTTTACATTTTCCCTAACGGTTGTTTATTTACACCCTCCCTAGGGACACAACCTCGTGAATATCTAGGTACCGCACGAATCCTGCTCTCCAAAGCTACCAGGGTCCACGATGTTTGTTTCCTCCTGATTAGGAAGTGGAATTCAAGTAAAATTTTAGATGGTTCCGTCATCTGTTAAATCTAATCAAAACCTCGGATGCGTTGACGCATACACGTGTCCTTGTTCTGCAACATCGGCATGATAGCATTGCCTTGAAAGAAAAAATGTATGGGAGTGACAGAAGAGGCCTTACTTCTGGTGTGTCTAATCATCGAGTCCAAGACCCTATAAACCTGTAACAGAGAAGTCAGTAACATGTTTTCCTTCTACGCACAGGTTTTTCGCACCCCAAATTGAACAGATGTTTCGCATTATACTTTCTGCTGTTTGATTCCATTCTGGCCATGTTGAAACTATATATTACCCTATTCCTAAAACGTCAGTGAAATAACGGATCTTCCAAAACTAGTATACTACTAAGTATACTCCCATTCTGGACCATGGAATGATCAAATTCTGTATCGACAGCACCAAACCACCATTGTGAGGCAACTGTGCAATATAGAAACCTGAAAGGAATCGACCAGATACATCTGAAGTCAGATTTAAAAATGTTCGTTGATGAGTTGGTCGCACCAGACAAGCGATACTGGATTTTCTGGTCGATAACTTCACAACAGGGGTGAAGACACTTTCAGATAAACATCATCCACTAAGACGTAAATACATAGCTAAGAATGGCAGGAAACCAGAGTGGGCACCGGGATGCTCTCCCTCAAACTGTCAAAGGCAAGTTCGAATAGTAGAGCAGAAGAAAGGCGACGGTCGCCTAAGTTAGTGAAACAAATCAAAATACAGCGATCTCCAAAAAGAATATCGTAAGGAGGTCAGAGATGCTAAGGGAGAAGGGAGAAAGTTCAACATCGCTTATCTCAAAATGTGATGGCAAAACAACAGGAAAACTGTTCAAAACCGTCAATGCGATGATTGGTAGAGGTAAGAGTAACCTCTAACGGAAAAGCGACCGATGATAAACCTCATTGCGGTTAAGACTTTGCAAATCATTTTGGATAAAGTAGCCAGAATAACAAGAAGAAAAGATTTGCACTTTTTGAACCTCCCCTCGAAGGACGCAAAAGTTAGAATCAAAGAACACATTGATGTACTCCTTCCTCTCGTGAATTTGATTGTTATACTCATAACTACAGGAACTCTCAGCTATCATCAAACTAACCAATGAGGTACTGGTATATTGATCAACAAGTGGTCACGACCCGGTGGCCATGGATCGTCGTCAGTCTTCGAAACAGTGGAACCACGCAGTTCTACACGTGTCCTCAATAAACAATTCGGAATAGAAAGGGAAGTTTTAACCTGGTTTTATAACTATATAGAAGAGAGGAAATTGGAGGGGTTGGGTAATGGTGTTGAATGAAACTTTCGACGCACTTGAATCTCTCTTCCTCCACCGGCCGGCCCCTAGCTTATCAGAAAGGTGTATCCCCAGAGGCACCCGGAAAAAAAGGATTTCCCAAGCAACAAACCAACGAGTCTTTGGATGACCCGATGGGCACTCGAAACCCCGGTCTCCGGGTGGAAGGACGGCGCTCTACCAATATGGTCAACCACTCAGTCGAGGTGACTGTAAAATAGTAGCCACGCAGAATGTGGCAGCTATTGAAATGGTGAGTCGGAGTGTGTGTAAGGTGAGGTGTGATGCTGTATAGTGATGATCATTGATGACCAGACGTCGTAATATCCGTGAGTGATCCTAGACATGTCCTCGGCGTGGAAGGGTGGAAAAGCGCTCTAGATAGGGAGGCATTCAGGTATTATATAATCCCAGTTCCCTTGAATATAACATTTGAAGAGGCATTTCTGTCTCGCCAATGGTGGGGAGGGATGGGGAGATGAGTCAGTGCCATTCATTGACGCCACGAGAAATAACATCATCTCATGGTATAGAGGAAACTGATTAACAGCGACAATCAATTGTGACGTCTATCAGATCTAATGGTGATTGCACTACGTGGAATTCGCTCGTGAACGTCACGGAACGTCGCCGTTCGCTTTCGGCCAGTTCAGTTCCAACCAGACGACACATGGTCTTGAGGTCATCTTTTGACCTCTGATGGACCTTCGGTGATCTTTAGCATTTTCATTACCTCATGTTCGATGTATTTACTAAGTCGGATACAACAATGGTTTAGTGAACTGACCATCGATGATGGTCTTGAAATACCCTTCCACATATGTACCACTACATGTTTTAAATTTTCATGAATCCAATGTGAAGCCGCATCTCGTCAGATGACATCGAAATAACTTTTAACATTCATTTGCCTAATGTTGCTGTTTGCAAATTGTTTGAAGATTGATGTGAATATTCTTCTGTGAACTGGCTGTGGAGATTGACAGTGAACATATGTGCAAAAAAAAACTGGTTCGTTTGGTAATCGCTCTTGACATACACATATGGTACCAGACGGTTCCATATTCTCCAGGCGTAGAACCCGGGGCGTGTGCCTCTAACCTGGTGGGAACGGAACTATCATTCTGCCCCATTCTCAAGCAGGAAATCCCCTTTTCATGTCTCAATTAATGATGGCGACATTCGTCACGTATGATATTCCCATTGTCCTGATTACCCAAGCGTTGACTTTAGATTCACATTTACAGGGAGAGAATTCCGCGATGTACAGTAAACACTCCGATAGTGAGATGTATCCGTGAATAAAACCTAGATCTGTTGTATTATCTGATTCTCGGTTTGCGAACGTCACTCTCTTCCATAAAACTATTCTGCTATTGGAGAATCTCATGGAAACTACTTGTTCTTGGTGTTATTCTTGACTTTCATAAGTCATTGACCCCTCAGATTAACATCTGCCGCAATGCTTCGTTTGCCATCAAGAAAACTAGCAGCATGCGCAAGTACGTAGATCAGGCGGACCAACTGTTTCATACATTTGTCTCATCCCGCCTGGACACCTTCAACAGTATCCCCGTCGGCATCCTAGTACAGAGGTAAAGACCTACGAAAACGTCAACGCATTGGAAACTCTGCCGCTCCCTCGATCACCCTCCTCGCCGGAAAGTGCGTATAGGTTTAAAGATTGACAATGGATTTTTCTAAACAAAATATTGACGCCACCACTATCGAACCGTCTAGCTTTACCACTATTAGCAAGATAGCTGAATATACCGACCCTTAACTACTTAATGCAGATCTTTTGATAGACTGCGATCCCTGTTTCTCTCAAAGGTGGCCCATCAGATGGGTCGTTAATGATGTTCTGAACGAGCGTTTTCTGTGGACATCCCAAGAGCACCCAACGATGGAATATAATTGTATAGACCCCGTGAAGTTGTCTCGACTCGTTCATAGAGCAATGCAATTTAAAGCAATATTAATTACGGTCGTTCGAGTCATTGTTGAGCATAATAATCGTGATCTGATCTGCATGAATTCCGATAAATCGAAAAAAATCAGATCGCAAGTCTCAACTCCTTAACAATGTTGATGATTCATCTGAGAGACAAACGAATGCTTCTTGCCTGCGTCATTGATTAAATGGTAAACTTGTCCTATAAGTACTGTAATCTGTTGTTTGGAAGATCTGATTTGATGAAATAACTAAGATCTCGATATTTATAAAGGCCGCAGATTGACCCTCGGCTGAGAACCCCGCTTCAGGGGACAATTTATTGACGTTGCCCTGAAGCATCGCTCCGAAATTGGCCGTCATGCAGCTCCGGCAGGTGTTTTTTTTTTTCAACGTTCAAACATACTCACAACCGCCACCACAATTCCTTTTGGTTTCAGAAATTGACCCAACCATCAGTGCACATTTCTGGCGACAGTAGCAGGCGTCAGAATGCGAAGTACATGCATATATGCATACCCAGTCAGGCTGAACATGTAGTAAATGTAGGATTCTGAAGAATTACAGTACATGTAGCAGTTGAATGCAGTTTACAAGGGTAGAATTGTTATAACAAAAAGGTCTGAAAGTGTTGAATCTTGTACAGAACCTCTGCTTGTTTATTTTCAGCTCATACCCGTGTTCTGGTGTCATACCAGTGTTTCGGTGTCATACCATGTTCTGGTGTCATACCAGTGTTCTGGTGTCATACCAGTGTTCTTGTGTCATACCAGTGTTTTGGTGTCATAACCAGTGTTTTGGTGTCATACCAGTGTTCTGTGTCATACCAGTGTTCTGATGTCATACCTGTGTTCTGGTGTTATACCATGTTCTGGTGTCATACCATTGTTTCTGGTGTCATACCAGTGTTCTGGTGTCATACCAGTGTTTTGGTGTCATACCAGTGTTTCGGTGTCACACCAGTGTTCTGGTGTCATACCAGTGTTCGGTGTCATACCAGTGTTCTGGTGTCATACCATTGTTTTGGTGTCATACCAGTGTTCTGGTGTCAAACCAGTGTTTTAGTGTCATACCAGTGGTTTGGTGTCATACCAGTGTTCTGGTGTCATACCAGTGTTCTGGTGTCATACCAGAGTTTTGGTGTCATACCAGTGTTCTGTGTCATACCAGTGTTTTGGTGTGTCATACCAGTGTTCTGGTGTCAAACCAGTGTTTTGGTGTCATAACCAGTGTTCTGGTGTCATACAGTGTTCTGGTGTCATACCAGAGTTTTGGTGTCATACCATTGCTCTGTGTCCATAACCTTGGTTCCATTGTGTAAAGGTTATGACCCAGATGTAGAACAAATTTTTGTTCGTAATTGCTAGCGATATCCTTTAGTGGTTTCAATAGTATAAGCGGAGATTTCAAAGATACTTGAACACTAAAGTCACATCAATGTCTTCGAGACACTAAGTGAGGAAATCTACAGTTGCCACCCTAATCTTGCATAACGTTGGCACCTTTTTGCAACACCCGGCAGAAAAAACGAGTTATCAATGAAGCATGAGAGATCCACACCTAACTGGGGGCACTAAGATTCGCATGAGGTCGGAGGGAGTTAGCAAGGTGCCCGACACGCAGACCTCTCTCCCCCTTTTCATTTTCCCTTCCCGAAATTTCTATCTGAGAAATTCCTTGAGTATTTCACTGTAAGCATACACGATCGGGCTCTTCAAACATCTACAAAAACAGACAGATGAATTGGTGGTGCGAGAGGGGGATTTGTTGAAGTGGTGGATAGGCTACATCAATGCTCCCACTTCCGTCTAGCTCATGCCACACTCCACTTAACAACAGGATGAACAGTTTTGATGAACAGTTTTGTTCACTAGATCTACCTGAGATCGAAAGAAGTGAGTGTGGTCCTACCACAGAGATCTGAATGAATCAATGAACTTTAGAAGCGACTTATAGTGAGCAGTTCAAGTATATTTATGTGTCCTTGACTGGACATGTGATAACAAAATAATCACAGTAGGTGGCTCAGGGAGACACTTCATGACTGCAATTACTGCATTGTTTCACTTCTGTGGGTACATGAAAAGTTGGGTCTAGTGGTAGCCACACCGACGAACAAAACTTCCCCCTTCACGCTAATCCCTCCAACTGTTTTCAGTGCCGGGAAGTCAATGTCGAACATCAAATTCATCAGCTTTTTTGAGGCTGTTGCACTCATCACCCTGTTACATAAGACATAACTGGAGTGAAAGATGTGTGTTAGTACGTCAGTGTAATTGACTTATTATTTTGTTTGCAACGCGACGAATCTGTCATTAGGTCAAATGAGGTCGAAAGGTAAAAGGAAGTCAAAGTAGGTCACCGGATGTCGTTCACCTCGACGAACAAAACCTTCCCTTACACACCATTGCTCTGAATCTTCCGTTGAAAGGTTATAGTAGGATACCGTATGGTGACGTTCAATGACTTTGACCTGACACTAAAAACGATGGGTTCATCTTCACCATATGGTGCAACCCACATCCCTACTAAAACTTAATAAGATACCTTGTCATCACTAATATCGTGCTGGACAAGGTTTTTACTTTGCCCGTCGTGGCCTTGGTGGCCTTGAACTGGCACACTATAACAACAATAGGTTCAACCCACGTGCCTAATTGGAATTTGATACCTGTTTACGTTCGTCAGATATCGTGCTGACAAGGGGTGTCAAACTCAACACACACCTAGGCCCAGCAATCCAACGCTCACGTAATCTATGCTGAGCTGATCGTTGGTGTTTAAAATGGCAGTACACGGGGTTTGCGGATTGTCTTCAGACGCGCTACCTGAAAATGTCCCCGAAAGAGTACACAGACCGAAGTTGATCAAACAATTAACGCACGAAAATGTAATCCGCGTTGTTCAGTCGGTGTCCAAGGAAATGTCTGCGTCAATTTGTCCCCTGTAGAGTTGCTTCGGAATACGGCAGTGGCGGTTGTCAGCCCATCAGCTTTTTCCTCGAAATTTTTTGTTTTGTTTTTGTGGTTTTCTCTACAACTTTAGTGTAAATCTCCATCGCGTTCACGTCTATACACCGGTTATCTCCTGTCGACGGATTTAATACTCAAAATAATTTTTGGGATTATACTATTTCCGTACTATTTCCAGTCGCGAGCTATTTCAGTCCGAGCGCATTTTTTGAAATCCAACTTATCGGTCAATATCGACGAACCTAACTTAGCCTACCACAGTAGTTGTATCTGCAGGTTGATCAATATTATTTTATTCTGCAACGGAACTTTTTTTTTTTGCAACGGAATTGTCTGACATTCAAGAACTTAATTTTCGTAGTCGATAATCTCAACAGAATACATTATTAGGAATAATCAGGGGAGTTTCTTCCTCACTGTTTGGATCGTTCTAATCTTATGGAATGCGGAACAAAACGGCACAATTTTAAAATTGGCCCTCTAAACTGTCGTGGAATTACCCAAAGAGACAAACAACGTGAACTTATTGAGACTCTGGAAATACAACCTGATGCCACCGCCGTCCAAGGAACAAAAAATAAAGGTCCAGACGACATCAAGATACTAAGCAAGGTGCAAGGGTCAGACCCCATCCATTTTTCATATACTTTTTTCAAAGGTGCCGGTAGTAATTCCTATCACGAGTAGGTTTCTTGTGGTTAAGTGAGGAATTGATTGTACTTTCAACACCATATCAGATCGCCTTGATCTATTGACAGTTACAGAACTTATCCAAAATAAGTTCCACCCTTTACATATTATAAATGCATATGCCCCCAACCCGTTGTTAACCACAGAATCCTGAGAAACAGCACTTTCTAAACACAATCTAAATAAAATCTAGTGATACATAAACAAAAAAGAATTAATAATATGAGGTGGAATTGTAACGCGAAAGTCGGCCATCCAATCCCCGCCACCAAAACATTTGGAAATGATACCACACCCAGGTAAAACCAATACAAATAGTGATTTGTTAACGACTCATGTGCAAACAATCTCTACTTTGTATCTTCTACTACAAAGCACAAAATTGAGCATATCAACACTTAAGCGAGTAATTCATACCTATAACCACGAGTCGAATCCGAATCAGAGCAAATTTACTATAAATCATAGCCCCCATAAAACTTCAAAATCCCTTTATTAAACAACCGACGCTCGAGCATACAATGCCCCATATCAATAACTGAGCACAAAATCATTATAAGTAATTTCACCCTAAACAGCTCAACGAGAAGGAAAATTTATTCCAGTCAATAAGGATGTTAGAAGTAGTAATTCAAGTCAACTTAAATCAAACCAAATTGACTTCAATGAGGTTGTAAACAAGACTCTGAATGAAGCAAATTGTTCTGAGTAACCTCAAGCTAACTGGAATAAACACTAATCAATTTGCCTAGAAATGCTGGAACACATCAACCCAACTCCCACAGGAAAGTTCGCTTCATATAATGAAAATAGCAGACTTATCCAAGAAACAGAAAGATCTCAGACTTCAAATCGCAACTGTAAAGAATATACTTAAGAAGAGATAGTTAAAAACTAAAAGTATAAATAATAAAAACAGCAATTACTAGTTCCAGCAGCCATGAACAAAATTAATTGACGAATTACCTTAAATTGAATTATAGTGATGACTCTCAACCGCGTTCTTTTTAAAGCAATAAAAGTGTGCAACAAAAGTAAGAATGCCTCCAATTTGCAAAATACAATTTGATGAATGACATCGTTGACGATACAGATGCAAAAAATTAAGGATCACCAACATTTTGAAAACACTTTCACTGTAAACACAACCAGAACCACACCAAATCTTGCTCCCCGAAAACTAAGGCACCATTTTGATGAAGATGAAATTAAACGATCGTTTGCAACATTACAAAATAATAAATCCCCAGGTGGTGACCAAATCACGCTGACATCTCAAATATGCCCCCTCACCATAAAACATAGCTGATATCGAATAACAGATCCGAAACCGGAGAAATACCAATAGAAATTGAACAAGGAATCTTTAACGAAACACCAAGTCAAACCCAGGGAAACCTAAAGGCCCCCCAGAAAATTTAGGACCTGTGAGCTTCCTTTCAACCCTGAGGAAACCCTCGCAATTTGTATTACAAGGAGAGTCCGCCCCCTAATTGATGAAACATATTTACTTCCCGTCACCCAAAAGCCTATACCTCAGGTAGAAGCACTGCCAGACTCGTGTTCGCTTTCAAATTTTTAGCAGAAAAACCGTCGACTTCAATAGGATAGACATTCAACCTTCTATTGCTTGACCTGAGCAAGGCGTTTCGATACGACCACCAAGAGCAACACGACATAATGATTTGCAACAGATCCTCGAGAGCGAAACGTAACTCTATCCTCATTTCACTATTACTGAAAAATTTTTCATATACACGGTCAAATTAGACGACGAACTAGGAAACCTTTCAGCACGAAAATCGGGTCCCCCCAGGGTGACAGTGGCGATGCCTTTTCTTTAAACAACCTTGCCAACTCTTTGAAATCGATGAAAAGACAATGATTGCAGTTATCCACCCATACTCAGTTTTGATCATGACTACAGCGCAAATAGGTAATACCGACCATATTTTCCCCGTGGACCAACCATAACTCTGATGATCTCCCTTGGGCATCGACTGGAGAACATATATTACAACATCGAAGAGCGAGTGACGAGAAACTGACAAGAAGAAATCTACAAATAAACAGCACGAAAACTGAGAAATTTTCAATCACAATAAATGGCCATGGAAGTTGGAGAAATGTACAACTGTAGGAGTTTGTTAGGAACCGAAGAAGACAATCATCAAAGAATGGGTACTAACCAAAAACAAGCCTTCCACACTCTATCACAATTTTTCAGAGCAGACATATACAAGCATCAAACCCGGATTTTCGATGCCCTTATACAGAGTATTTTTCTGTTTAATTGCGAACTTTGGGGTACAACGAAGATCTTGATCACACAAATTGACACTTTCCAAAAGAAGACTACTCCGCAATGTTCTCACCTTCTCAGATGGACCAATAACATTGGATACCAAACAGACGAACTCTATATGATGTGACCATTCAAATCCCTTGGTCTCCATAGTACACATAGACGTTTGAGATTTTTGGTCCCGCACGTCGCAGACTTCAAAAAGAAGCTCCAGCGAAGAATCGCTCTTAGAGACATTGAGCATACTACTAAGCCAGTTGGGAGACCTCTGACTACTCTGCTCGGAAAATCAAATCGCAATTACGGGACATCAACATTAACAAATTTGACGAAGCAATAAACCTTCCGCAAGATCGTGATACGTGGCGGATGTTGATCAGTGAGCATGTCGGATAGACGAAGACCTCCACCTACTCCTACTATACTACTAGAGTAACTCATACCGTAGATGGTCCAACACTTTAACGCACATGAAGGTATCATCGTTGTCAGTCCGAGTGCAGGAGACCTTTTCAATTGCTTCAGTATATTGCACGCGTTGCCTCTCCAGAAATATAATAGCTCCATGACACACAGCACACAACCACACCAAAAACACACGACACACCGCACACACCGCACACGCATGCACACCGCACACTAACCCACACACACCCGCGCACGCACACTCGAACGCACACACCCACCATGGACTAATCGACTGCATGAGTTTCATTTTGTCTTTCCGTCAATGGATAAAAAAAATGACACACGCTGCTATTACACAAACCACCTTAATGACGTCATAGAGGAACCCACGAGAGTTTGTGTAATATGACGTAACTTTTGAAATATGTACTTCTCAAAACCCATAGAACAAAATATGGTTGGAAACTAAATATACACCTGCCCAATTGTTTAAAATACATAAGAGAACAATTCCGCTTTGCTACTCTGTAAATACTATATCAGTATACGGACGGTACCCTTCCCCGCATCAAGGTGCTCACGAACTATGCAGGGTCTAAGAGCAGCTTTCTCTTCAGCGCCCTTCATCACTCATAATCGCTGTGGAAATTCATTAAGTAAAAAAAAAAAAAAAAAAAAAAAAACTTGAACAAGACAGCAACATGCTGGAATCTCCTTGATTCTTCACATGTTCCATGCCCCGTCGCCTCACCGATCAAGACAATCATATTTATATATTAGTCAGAGACATTCGTAAAGTTTGTGCTGAAGGATATCTATTGATGTTCTTCTGGCTGAGTTCGAAAAAAAAACGTATACGCGATGATTAACCTATCAAAAGCGGGTCGTCATTGCCATCCTCTCTCATTGATTGCTAATTGAGGACCATGGAACAAGTTATTTGCTACACAAGCAGTGAACACACCACGCCACATTAATGTTATCCTCTCTTGCTGCAAATTATCTCCAACTAAGCAGCAAAACGTGGATGGACGTCTTTTTTTTTTGTGCGAGGACGAAAAAAATTACCTCGATAAATTGTCGAAACTCCTAGCGATTAGTAAACATGAACAGATTCTAATTTAGACGCTTGCGAAGTAAGCAGTAGTAATACTTTTCATAATTCAACTTCAGTACATATGGATTTATTTAAGATAATGTTGTTTTCTCCACCGAGTGGAATGAAACGAGGTAACCTCTCACAAACTTATTCAGGTATTAGTAACGAGGTATTGTAAGCCGTGATTCTGAATGTTTGACGTCTAAGCAATCCTCTCAGTCTTTTGTTCAGATGGAAAATTCCAGCAGGAAACTATTTGACCTCACTTCGGCGCAATCCAGTTAGAAGACAACTGGCAGGGCTGATAAACAGGGATAATCGTGGAGAATGAAAAACTGTATCTATAGGTCCCAAAACCCATTTCAATACGATGGTCTTATGTGGAGTGTATTTCCTCAAAGATTAATCATATTGCAAGAAATTGGGCAGAATCGAATTTGCGCAAATAACGAATGGACCCGTCACACTGGAAACCCCCAAGCCCCGGAAGCTGTACTGAAGCTCTATCCAAACGAAGCCTGTGGAACCTGTTGCAACCTTGACAGCGCCCTCATTATAGTAGTGAACTATAGAGAACAGGTGATCGGGGCGACGAAATGGTTCTCACTTTCGGCAGAAGTTGGCATATGGTCCGTTTGACAGCCTCTTTAATTCGAGCTTCACGTATTTAAGCGCTAGTCCTCCGTGAGTCATATTCCGCCTAGAGGGGGGAATTCGGCCAGACCGCAATCGATCGTATTCCCCGAATTCATCATATTGTTTCTGTGCTTCGTAATGAATCGTTGATTCCCGCGTTGCGTTTTCTGAAAAATAGGGTAACACTCCTGGAAGATTGGCTTGCAGAATTCTGCACTATTGACTATACCATCTTTACTAAGGACAACGACGGTTATTTTAGGGGGGTCTCGGTTCGAAACAATTCGCGGTAAGAGAGTGCAACAACACCGATTGTGTTTTTACGATGTGTACACACAATAGGGCGCCCGCCCTCACTGCGAGTTTGTTGTTTGACTTGAAATTTGGACAGGGCACCACAATACGCGCTCTGATGTTCTCTCCAGTTTATATAATAGCGCCATGAGGAAAAACCGGGGTAGTATGTTCGTATTTCATGTTTTCATTTTGGTGAATGAGTCAACATTAGCAGAAGTTTTGTTGTCTTTCTCTACCAAAGTAACCCATCAACTCCTACCACCAACTAAGCAATCCTCTCTCATACACTAAATGCTTTTTGAAAGTAAAAAATAATGTGTGAATTTCAATAGAAAACAAATAGAATGTGGCGTTGGGCAAGTATGACATCATTGATCATTGCATGATGGGCTGCTTCTCAATCTTGCGCGAACACATGCACAAACTCAAAGGACTGAAATTCGTAACGGAAAGTCAGATGAAGATTGAACTTCGGGTTTTGGACTGCCGCATTCCCAGTTTTTATCTAGCTAATATATTAGCCTATCATCGACGGGTGAAATTCATTAAAGTAAAAAAAAAAAAAAAAAAAAAAAAACTTGAACAAGACAGCAACATGCTGGAATCTCCTTGATTCTTCACATGTTCCATGCCCCGTCGCCTCACCGATCAAGACAATCATATTTATATATTAGTCAGAGACATTCGTAAAGTTTGTGCTGAAGGATATCTATTGATGTTCTTCTGGCTGAGTTCGAAAAAAAAACGTATACGCGATGATTAAACTAGCAAAAGCGGGTCGTCATTGCCATCCTCTCTCCTTGAATTGCTAATTGGGGGAGGCCATGACAATTATTCTGCTCCACAAGCAATCTGAACACCACGCACATTAATGTTCTTCCCTTTCTGCAAATTATCTCAACTAATCAGTCAAACGTGGCTTTTTTTTTTTTTGCGAGGACGAACAAAATTATTCCTCGATAAATTGTCGAACTCTAGCGATTAGTAGCATGACATAATTCTAAATTTGACGCTTGCTAATAGTCAGTAATCTACGTTCATTATTCCACCTTCATACATATGGATTCTTTCAAATAATTGTTGTGTTTTCCCTCACTCGACTTTGGATAAACGAGGTAAAGCCTCTCACAACTTATTCAGGTATTAGTACCGAGGCTTGTAGCGTGGATATTGAATGTTGCGTACGCAATCTCTCTTCTTTTTTTGAGATGGAAAATTCCAGCAGGAAACTATTGACCTCACTCGGCGCAATCCCGTTAGAAGACAACGGCAGGCCTCGATACACAGAGGATTTCCGTGTAGAATTAAAACTGTATCTATAGGTCCAAACCCCCCATTTCAATACGAGGTTCCTTAAATGTGGAGTATTTGCCTCAAAGATTAATTCATATGGCAGAGAATTGGGGAGAATCGCAATTGCGGGGCAATTACGAATGACGTCACACTTGGACCCCAAGCCCCGGACATGCTGTACGAAGCTCCATACAACCCGAGTCAGTGTGAACCCTGTTGCTAACCTGTGACAGCGCCTCAATAGTAGATCTATAGATACATGTGAATTCGGGCGAAATGGTTCCTTTCGTCAGAGATTGGAATATGTTCAGTTTAACAGCCTCCTTTACTTCGAGCTTCACCGTTTCGCTCTAGTTCACTCCGTTATGTCATATTTCCGCCTAGATGTGGAATTCTGCAGCACGCAATCGATCGATTCCCCGAATTCATCATTTGGTTTCTGTGCTTCCGTAATGAATGTCTGATTTCCGCGTTTTCTGAATAGGTAACACCACGAAGATGTTGCAGAATCTGCACTATGATATACCATCTTTACTAAGAGCACCGACGGAATTTTCGGGGGTCTCTTGTCGAAACATTCGCGGATAGAGAGTGAACAAACCGATGTGTTTTATCGATGTTACAGCCCATGGGCGCCGCCTCACTTCGAGTTTGTGTTCGCTGACTGAAATTTGGACAGGGCACACATACCGCTTCTGATGTCCTCTCGCATTTCATATACTAGCTCCATGGGAAACCCGGGTAGTTATTTTTCGTTTTTTTGTTTTTTTTTTTAGTTTCATTGTTTCATTTTGTTGAATGAGTCAACATTTGGCAGGAGTTTTGTTGTCTTTCTCTACAAAGTAACATCAACTCCACCAACCAACTACAGCAATCCTCTCTCATACACTAAATGCTTTTGAAGTAAAAAATAATGTGTTGAATTTTCAATAGAAAACAAAGAATGGTTGCATGGTTGTGCAAGTATGACATCATTTATCATTGCATGATGGGATGCTTCTCAATCTTGCGCGATACACCAGCACAACTTCAAAGGAACTGTATTTTCGCAAGCGGAACGTCCATGACTTCGGTTTGGACGCCGCATTCAGTTTTTCTCTAGCTTATATATATTAGCCTCATCAATCGAGGTGAAATTCATTAAAGTAAAAAAAAAAACTTAAACAAGAAAGCACATGCTGGATCTCCTTAATTTTTCACTGTTTCCATTACCAGTCGGCTCACCGTAGCATCAATTATATTATCTATTATGCAGAGAAGTCGTAATTCTTGCTGATAGGATATCTATGTGATTTTTTCTTTCTTCTCTTTCTGCGTACGTTCGAAAAAAAAACCGATACGCGATGATTGAACTAATCAAAGCGGTCGTCATTTGCCATCCGTCTCCCTTGATTGCTAATTGAGGCCATGACACTTACTCTCTCCACAAGCAAGCTGACACACGCACATTAATTTTTCTTCCCTTTCTGCAAATTATCTCAACTAATCAGTCACGTGGACGTGATTTTTTTTTTTATGCGAGGACGAAAAAAAAAAAAAAAAAACCAATTTATGCCTCGAGTTGAAATTGTAGAAACTTCTAGCGATTAGAAAAAAAAAAAAAAAAAAAAAAAAAATAACAGACGGATTCTAAATTTAGACGGCTTGCTAAGTGAGCAGTATATACTTTCATTAATTCCACCTTCATTCATAGGATCTTTATAATAAAACTTGTTGTTTCTCACTCGAAATTGGATAAACGCAGTAATCCTCTCACAACTTGTTTCAGGTATCATAACGAGGTATTGTATCGTGATATTGAAGTGACAGTTCCGCACTCTCTCTTCTTTTTTGAGATGGAAAATTCGCGCAGGAAACTATTTGACCTCACTTCGGCGCAATCCAGTTAGAAGACCAACTGCAGGCTCGAACCACAGAGGATAATCGTGGAGAATGAAACTGTATATATAGGCCAACCCCATTCACTACGATGTTCTTAGGTGGAGTTTATTTGCCTTCAAAGATTAATTCACATCAATTGCAGAGAAATTGGGGAGAATCGCAATTGCGGCAATAAACGAATGAACTCACACTTGGAACCCCAAGCCCCGGACATGCTGTACTGAACTCCTATACAAACCGAAGTCAGTGTGGAACCCTCTTGCTAACCTGTGAAAACCCGACAGCGCCCTCATTATAGTAGAGCTATAAGAGACATGTGATTCGGGGACAAATGTTTCCTTATTCGTCAGAAGATTGGAAAATGTTCCTTTGACAGCCTCCTAATTCGAGCTTCACAGTATTAAGCTCTAGTCACTCCGTGATGTCATATTTCACGCCTATATGGGGAGTTCCTGCCACACGCAATCGATTCGTATTCCCGATCATCATATTTTTTCTGTGCTTCCGTATTACATCGTCTGACTTTCGCTTTTTTTGAATGGTAACCTCACTGAAGATGTTGCAGAAGCTTGCACTATGATATACATCTTTACTAAGGAGCAGCGACGGAATTTTCGGGGGTCTCTTGTCGAAGAATTCGCGGATAGAAGAGTGAACACACCGATGTGTTTTACGATGTTACACACAAAAGGCGCCGCCTCACTTCGAGTTTGTGTTCTCTGACGAAATTGACAGGGCACCATACGCGCTCTGATGTCCTCCTCCAGTTTATATAATAGCTCCATTGGAAACCCGGTAGTTATGTTCGTATTTCATTGTTTTCATTTTTTGTTGAATGAGTCCAAATTTAGGGGAATTTTGTTGTCTTTCTCTCTTCAAAGTAACCATCAACTCCTCCAACCAACATACAGCAATCCTCTCTCATACAACTAACTGCTTTTTGAAGTAACAAATACTGTGTGATTTCAATCGAAAACAAAGAATGTTTGCATGGTTGGTGAAGTTTGACATAATTTATCATTGCATTATGGTATCTTTCTCAATCTTGCGCGACCCATGCACAAACTTCAAAGGGACTGTAACTCTTCGTTCACGGAAAGTCAGATGACCTTCGGTTTGGACTGCCGCTTCATTTTTCTCTAGCTAAATATTAGCCTATCAATCTCGGTGAAATTCATTAAGTAAAAAAAAAAAAAACTTAACAAGAAAGCAACATGCTTGAATCTCTTATTTTCACATGTTCCATGACCATTCGGCTCACCGTAGCAAGTCAATTATATTATATTTATGCATGATACATTCGTAAAGTTCGTGCTGATAGGATCTCTATGTGATTTTCTCGCGGAGTTCGAAAAAAAAACGTATACGCTATGATTGAACTATTCAAAAGCGGGTCGTCATTGGCCATCCTCTCTCCTTGATTTGCTAATTGAGGCCATGACAATTACTCTGGCCCACAAGCAAGCTGAACACCACCGCAACATTACTGTTCTTCCCTTTCTGCAAATTATCTCAACCTTACAGTCAACCGTGGCACTGATTTTTTTGCGAGGACGAACAAATTCTGCCTCTAAAATTGTAAGACACTTCTAGCGGATTAGTAACCTGACGGATTCTAAATTTAGACGCTTGCTAAGTAACAGTATAACTTTCATTATTTGGGGTCCACCTTCATTACATATGGATTCTTTCAGAATAAATTGTTGTTTTTCTCACTCGATGGATCAAACGAGGTAAGCCTCTCACAACTTGTTCCGGTATTATACCGATGGTATTGTATCGTTGATATGATGTTGACGTCCTCATCTCTTCTTCTTTCTTGAGATGGAAAATTCCAGCATGAACTATTTGACCTCACTTCGGCGCAATCTAGTTAAAGGACAACTGCAGCCTCGAGACAACAGAGAATATATCGTGGAGAATGAACACTGTATCTATAGGTCACAAAACCCCATTTCAATCTATGTCTTATGTGGAGTTATTTGCCTTCAAAGATTAATTCATTATTGCAGATAAAGTGGGGAGAATCGCAATGCGCCCAAAAAAAATTTTTTTAAAACCGAAATGACGTCAACACTTGGAAACCCGGGTAGTTATGTTTCGTATTTCTTTGTTCATTTGTGTTTCATGAGGCAACATTTAGCAGAAGTTTTGTGTCTTTCTCTTACCAAAGTACCATCAACTCTACCAACCACTACAGCAAATCCTCTCTCATACACTAAATGCTTTTTGAAATTAAAAATTAATGTTTGAAATTTCAATAGAAAACAAAGAATGTTTGCAATGGTTGTGCAAGTAAACATCATTTATCATTGCATGATGGGAGATCTCCAATGCTTGCGCGATACCTGCACAAACTCAAAGGACTGTACCTTCGCAACGGGTAAAGTCAGAATGAACTTCGGGTTGGACTGCCGCCTTCAGGTTTTTCTCTAGCTTTATTAAGCCTCATCAATCGAGGTGAAATTCTTAAAGTAAAAAAAAAAAAAAAAAACTTAACAAAAAGCAACATGCTGGAATCTCCTTAATTTTTCACATTTCCATGACCAGTCGGCTCACCGTAGCAAGTCATTATATTATATATTATGCAGAGACATTCGTAAAGTTTCGTGCTGATAGGTTATATCTATGTTATTCTCTTCTGCTTAGTTCGAAAAAAAAAAACGTCCCGCGATGATTGGAACTATCAAAAGCGGGTCGTCATTGCCATCCTCTCTCCTTGATTGCTATTGAGGCCAGGACAATACCTACTCGGCTCCAAGCAAGCTGAACACCACGCACATTAATGTTCTTTCCCTTCTGCATTATCTCAACTAATCATTCAAACGTGGACTGAATTTTTCTGCGATGACGAACAAAATTATTCCTCGATAAATTGTAGAAACTTCTAGCGATTAGTAACATGACGGATTCTAATTTTAGACGTCTTGCTAAGTAAGCATATATACTTCATTAATTCCCCTTCATTACATATGGATTCTTTCAGATCAATTGTTTGTTTTCTCACTCGATTGGATAAACGAGGTAAGTCCTCTCACAACTATTCAGGTATTAGTAACGAGTGTATTGTAGCGTGATATTGAATGTTGACGTACTCAATTCTCCTCTCTCCTTTTCTTGAGATGGAAATTCCAGCAGGACACTATTGACCTCACTTCGGCGCAATCTAGTTAAAGGACAACTGCAGGCCTCGATCCAACAGAGAATATATCTGTGGAGAATGAAAACTGTATCTATAATGTCCAAACCCTTTCAATCCGATGTTCTTATGTGGAGTTATTTGCCTTCAAAGATTATTTTTTTCATTATTGCAGAGAATTGGGGAGAATCGCAATGCGCAATAACGAATGACGTACACTTGGAAACCCGGGTACTTATGTTTCGTCTTTCATTGTTTCATTTGTTGAATGAGTCCATATTTTGCAAGAATTTTGTTTGTCGTTCCTTACCAAAGTACCCATCAACTCCTACAACTAACACTCAGCAATCCTCTCTCATACACTACATGCTTTTTCGAAGTAAAATAATGTGTGAATTTTTCAATAGAAAACAAAGAATGTTTGCAGTGGTGTGCAAGTATGACATCAAATATTATTGCATGATAGGCTTTCTCAACCTTGCGCGATACACATGCACAAACTTCAAAGGACGTTAACTCGTAACGAAATTCAGATTAACTTCGGGTTGGGACTGGCCGCATTCAGTTTTTCTCGAGCCAATATATTAGCCTCTTCCATAACTCATCTGCATTATCCTTTAAGTTAGACAAACGGCCACCGTCTGGGGCGTTCAATCCCCCGACAGTAATCCTTGTGGCTACTAAGTTGTGAAGGTCGTCTGACTGGTTCGATTCTGCCATCTATGGACACATGTCACGATCTCTGAAGGTATTTTGACATCGTTTTTCGTATGTTTCGTTATTGGCAGTTGCATACTTGCGTGAAATCAGCTAACTGACTATATCATGGATAGGGAGAGTTTCAGTACAAGTCGTGGTCAACCTGGTACTCAACCCATGGACTGGCCTGTGGATGGAACATGAACCCTCTCAGCATTTGGCCCGGTAATGATGCGTAATAATATCCCCACTCCGGGGATAGTATGGTTCTTTCCTTCGCCGTAACCACCCATCCCGTCCGCCGCGGTCCGCTGAGGTCCGCCACCGGAAAAGGTTTAATGTTAAAAATAACGCAATAACTCTTACGCTTTAATCCGATTGATCTGAAACTTGTCCACCATGTCCCCCTTGGTTAATCTCGGATTACTTTAACATGGCTTCGTTCAGACGCTGCCCTCCATTTTTGCAGGTTTTAATTGCGAAGCATGGAGTTTTTTTTTTTTTTTTTCGTTTCGTTTTTACATGAGACTGGTGGGTGTGGACTTTAGATGGTTCCGAAAATAATGACAATGATTTCAAGTCACCCGGGGTCGAATTTGCTAATATTAATTAGTGATTTTCCCAATTTATATGAACTTTGGTTGAGTGTGAACTTTAGGAGATTCAGAAAAACATGGTAATGATTCCAGGGTCACCGGCAGTCGAATTTGCGATATAATTACAGATTTTTTTCTAGTTTGTTCGGATTACCACTAATTGGTGGGTGTGGACTTAAGATGTTCCGAAAAACTGTCAATGGTGTCAAGTCCCCAAGAGGTCAGTTTTGGGACATGGATGGTTATTGTTTGATATATAATCCCTGACATCATCACGCCTCCATGTTTGAAGTGGGATTACTGTTGGCGGTTTACCCGCCAGGCGGATGTCTTGTTATAGATGACAAAGATGCTGTTAAAATGTTTAACAAAAACGAGAGTGCAATCTCCGGAGTTTGCAATATCTCTCGCATCACTGAACATTCAGTCCATTCCATCGCCAAATATTTTGCGAATCATTGCATGACAACGAGAAAAAAAAACGAGGCTTGTGTTTCTTGACTGATCCTTACTTGATCCGCGAAGCAGTGCCAATTTCACATGTAACGAGATCTACCATAGGAATCAGTAGCACTCTCGTGGGAAACTCACATTACCAATATGACTTCACTTCATCCATTCAGGTCGTGTTAGTCAAGCTAAAATCAGCCAAAAATAAAGTTTCTCACAATATCCCACCCCCCCCCCTAAAAAACCAGGGAAATGTTAGAGTAGAAGTTTCCGGCTAAAAACAAGTTGGAGCCCAGTTACGCATTCACTGCTAGAAACACAGTGGCCCCAGTATACACTAGAAACGTTAACGTACTCCCTATAAGAACGCTGCAAACAATTTCACTGATCGGGACGGGCAATTGGACCGGTTAACAACATTTCCAGACTTCTACTCCTCTGACCTCAGATTACCTTACCTTTGACCTGACTCTAAACAAAAAGGGTCATGTGCTAATTATGCGGGCAACCACATAGATTTCATTCACCCAGAGGGATAAATCATTGTGAAACAGCTGAAATTAGCCAAAAATCAGTGTTTTTCACAATTTTCTATATTTTATCCCAAAGTGCCACTACTGCATAAAAACTCAAGGGGTAGGAAACCGTGGGCTGGTGCGCCAGAAACCCGAGTGGAGGAAATGTGGGAGAGGAAGTACCATTCGCCCCCAATAATCGAGTTGAAAACCACTTTGATTTTAAAAACACATCTCGTCATTCATACTATTCCCACTTTCCTTATTTTCATTCCGACATTGTTTTGATTTCATTCTTATATCAATTCTTATATCATATCCATATAAAATGCAAAAAGTCAGGTTGTTTCCGCAATGGTAAATATACTTCTTCTTCTTTCCTAAAAGAATTCTGTCGTTTAACATGGATTGGGATTGGATATTAAGCGTAGGGATTAGATTAACGTACAGCCAAAAGCGGGAAATAACTTGTGAATTGACCCTCTTCGGTTTTGCTGTATTGTTCAGTAGGAGTTCTTCAAGCAGATTTGTTACATCAGGCTAGTGCAATTTTGTAATTCGCATGGGACTAAAATATAACAGATGCGTCTTGATATCAAGCTGAAGTCGTGGACATCCGAGGATGAAGCGCTCGTCCCCCTTTTAGCACTCCAATTTGGACAAAGCAGTTTACCATGTCAATGAGACATCCGAATGAATATAGAAATAAATAAATAGAGAGAACTTCATGCGAAATCGATACAAAAAAAATCGAACCAAAATCCAAAAAAATTAGGCGGAGGTAATTTTCAAAATCGAATATCACAAAATTGTGCAAAGGTTTTGGCGCTCGCACGCGAAAACCGATTAGATCATTCGCCGTTTTTCACGTAAAGTCACCTGCGAACTCAATGAAATTTAGAACTTCACGATATTCGGGCGACTTTTTTTAGAAAAGAACGGGAACGTGGCGAAGAAAAATCTTAACCAATCATCTAGAATGGACTAACTTGAGGATATTGACGTCCTGAAAAGTGAGATTTCGACCATCTTCCACGAAGGGAACGGGACCAGCATAAGAGCATACTTAGGAATACGTATGTCATTGACTAAACGATGGATTTGATTCATTTGCGTCGCTGCAGGCACACTGATCTCCGTCTCTGCCAAAGACTGAATGCTATGACACTACACATTATGACATTTGGGCTCACTGGAGTACCTCGTGATTCAGGTGTGCTACTTTTTCATAGCCCTCCTTTGCTGTCAATTTTATCTCTCTTGAGGAAATACAAGGAATGAGCCAGCACACACCTTTACCGCCTGATGTACATCCCCGCCATGTGTTTCCTTTCAATAATAGATCCATATCGTTTGTCCCTCCTGGCCAGATTGGGAGTTCAGCCGCATTGCTGGACTCCATTCAGCTTATCCGTACCATTATGTCTCTTGCAATTCGTATACTTCAACATGAATTTGGTATAATTTCACGTTTTAAAACTTCAGACATTCAAAAAGGATATTGGGGGACGTTTAGCGTGAGTCGGTTTAAATCCTTTTAGAATTGCAACATCTCATTCAAAGTTTCTTTTCGATAGGATTTAGTGTCGCCCGTGAATTTTTTTTAAAATCTGACTGCAACCCAATTAGGGCACTAAGGACCGACCCTTGGTTACTTTCAGGTAGGAAAAGCCCATTAGTGATAACTGTTGCCCCTTATGGTGGATCCACTTTTCCTCAATCCACTTCAGGTAATCACCGGTGATACCCAAACTACTCTCTCGCAATTTGACAGGGACGTTCAAAGGGAATCTTTCATAAGCTTAATTCCCTCCTGAAGTCCCAGGAAATAATAACAACAGCTTTACCGTTGTCCATAGAACTAGGGCATCTCATAAACCAGTAGATTACCGGTAGTCAACAACGAACGATATTTTTCTGAAGCATGTTGAGACTCCCGAATCAGCTTGTCCCATCAGGGGCGTATGCAGGATTTGTCAACCACATGTCATCTGTCTGTCTGAGCGGAGAGCCATCATGAATGGCGCGACCGGACGAGTAGATTCTGTGGTTTTGACACCTCCCAGATCGCCGGAAATTAATCCCTCCAGGCTGAGAGAGATCAATCATACTCATAATATAAGTTGAAAATGAAGTGCCTGCTCGTGGTAGAATGACACTAAAAAACAAGATGACTAATCAAAATTTCATCATAGTCACTGATATGATTACAATCAGTGCAGTATATGTTATCTTGTTTGATCCCTAAGGTACAGAGAAAAATGGATGTGACAATCGATTCATGTTTGAATAACTATGTGTATTGAACTGTGCATTGCCCTCCTTCATAATGTACAATTCATATCAGGCTGAGCTCATTGATGCACATTCATATGCCCTAGTCTCTTCAGTCGGACAGGAAATTGGCAAACTGCAAGCACCTCCGCCGTGGCTTCGCGGACACATTTGTACCCCCCCCCCCCTCCTCATTCGAACCAAGTACTGCCCCATGCAGTCCTCTGTATGGCATATAGGTAAAAGATGACTAGACACCCTCATACCTCTGTAAAATTATGGTGGGAAGTACCTCATGAAGGAAGCTTTCTCTGGTGGAAGTAAGGAGCGCTTCAAGGGTAGGGCGTTCCAGTACTATGGCCCCAGTCTTTAGAACAGTATGCCCGAGCACATCAGAAACTACTACAACTTCCAGTACCTTTTCCAGATTTAATCAAATCTCAAGACACATCTAGTTTATGTGCTTCTAAGAAGGACTGATGGTTGCCATCTTTTTTACACAATTTGTATTGATTCTCTTTTGTAGCGCCTTTGACGTTATAAATACAATTCATTATTATTATTATTATTATATTATTATTATATTATTATTATTATTATTTTATTATTATTATTATTATATTATTATTATTATTATTATTATTATTATTATTATTAACATCATAGGTTGCTTATGGGATGATATTGTACTGTTCAGTTTGAGGAGTTCGCCGAAATATTGTGTGCATCACGAACAAATGAACTGTTCTTGGTGAATGAGTAATGACTATAGGTTTTAGGACAGACTCAAGCTTTCTCCAACTGTCGTTTTCTGGGGGTATTGACAACGACATTATTCCATAGGATGTACGTAAATTTTAATAATAATGACTACGCGACGACACTTTTAATAAAGCGTGGATATCACCGGAGGTGTCTCTAAGCGCTTATAACAATAATGAAAATACAAACAACTTTACCGATATAGTGACGTGTGATGGAACATCAGTCATAACTAGGACGGAACAGATGGGTTACTTTCAAACTGAGTGACTGCGGTGGAGAGCTGAATAATTTCGTGGTAGGCTGTTCCATTTTCCTGCTAGAGACATTAACAACGACCGATTACCATAGTGAATGGATCGAGGACGGGTATAAGGGGTGTCAGGAGAGATCTGAAGCGGATCGGAGAGACCGTGTCGGAGTATACGTCGATATCAGATCGATATAAAATTGTGGACCGGATATTGCCGTTATTCGCTCATATAAGTAAGTGGAAAGGACAAAATTCTAAAACTTGGGAAGACTACCTCATAATTCAAAATGATATTCCTATATTGAGTATTTTTCCTTCTCATACTGCATGCTAAACTGATAAAATTGAGTGTCCTCTCCATACCCTATAGATAAACATATTGAATCAATCTTTTACCACTTGTAATTTGATAACCGAATGTCCGACTGAAGTGAAAGTGTGGGTTCCGCGTGTAGCACACAGAACTCGGATACATATGCGGATATTGACACACACGGTCAAAACATGCGTATCATGGTTACACAGATATAATGCTGGTTGACTAGAGGATCGCAATCGCGCACTCCCAACCCTGCTCGACATTTCGAAAAACCTAGCTTGCCTGTTTTCACGCCTAAGGACATTTTGGTGGCGTCTGGTCTGATGTACCGGTTTTCTATCGAAAATGTTCACCGATGGCTGATGTTCATCACCTCACCCCACCCCCCCCCCCCAAAAAAAAACATCCATATCAGAAACTGTCACTGGAAGTTGTTATGGTAAATGTCTCCCTCGTTATTGAGCTCCGTGTCCCAAAAGCCCCCCCCCCCCCCCCCCCCCAAAAAAAAAAAAAAAAAAAAAAAAAAAAACATCCATATCAGAAACTATCACTGGAAGTTGTTATGGTAAATGTCTCCCTCGTTATTGAACTTTCCGTGTCCCAAAAGCCCCCCCCCCCCCCCCCCCCCCCAGAAAAAAAAAAAAAAAAAAAAAACATCCATATCAGAAACTGTCACTGGAAGTTGTTATGGTAAATGTCTCTCTCGTTATGAGCTCCGTTTTCCCACAAGCGTATGTTAATTCCAAAGCACCCAGTAGTGGTATTGCCGAAACGCCATCAAATCCAGCTTTTGACCCGTCGGTTACTTGTGGTCCGAAAGTCCGACTGGAGTGGAAGCGTTGCATTCTGCAGGTAATACACAGAGCTCTAATCCCATATGCGAATAGTGACACTTATTTTTTCTTGTTGCCTTGTATCACCTAAAATTGGCATATTTTTCAGTAATTGACACTTGACCTTTTGACCTCATATCAGATGTATTGAATCCCTGATTCCAAAGCAATTATGACAAGCCCTATAAGATCCTAAACGACACTGATTCTTGAATTACAACTGATCTTCAACACAAAAGCAACCCAGAGTCAACCCACTCATATGATCAGAAGATTCCTTTGAGTTCCGGTAAAGGTCATTCGAGGCCAAATTATGGTCGAAGTCACTCCACAAAAACTAACTGACACTAACTGAAACTAACTGCTGTCTGACTGACGGACTGACTAACTGACACCAACTAACTGGACTGAAACTAACTACTAACTAACTAACTAACTAACTAACTAACTAACTAACTAACTAACTAACTAACTCACTCACGTCCTGACTTAACTGACGTTGACACTAACTAACTGACTGGCACTAACTAACGATCTGACACTAACTAACCACTAATTAACTAACTGACTGATACTAACTAAGTAATTGACACTAACTAATTAACTAACTGACTGACCTAACAACTGACTGCCTACTGATTAATGCTCAACGCCATCAATTTCTGGAAACTACATCGTAAAAATTCCTACAATATCGCCTGCTGTCTGTTATTGTCAAGCCGTCGAATCGCTCATAACACAAAGATCGACCATACAACTCGTATGTACTTTCACAAAATTGTTCTCTCAGGAGGAAAATCAATTTCTTTTTCAAGCAAAATAAGCAACCAAATATGGTTGTGATTCAAGGTATCTAAATCTTGCTAAACACTAGGTATCAATAACACAGCATCAGGGGCGTCCAGTGTACAAAGAAAGTATTTAAAATGAACATACCAAATATCATTTACTAGCACTTGGGTGTTGGCAATTTACTTATATTCGTCATAGAGAACCAATCCTTAGATGGAGAAAAAGGAAACGAATGGGCGGCATTTTTTTTTCAACGGACTTAGACCTGAATCGAATTACATTGACGAAACCACGTGTAGATCAGATGTTTGACAGGATAGTATTCACAACGAGTTATTCGAAAATACATCACAGATGACGCTTTGTAAAGCACCTAGTGTATTAGTCCAGTACTCTACCTAACCATTGGGAGACACATCCCACACTGATGTATAGCTGAGGTCTCGAAAACCCATAATGAATGTTCCCCGAATCCCAGCTTTAGAAATTAGTCTAATTTCAAACTTATGCCAATTAGTATAACCTCGGACAATGTAATATTTACTGTAATATCGCATCGAATTCCACGGTTATATAAACATATCCATATCGTCCATACACATGCTCACATGTTGATGAGTATATTACACTATTTATTATTCAAAAAGTCGTACAATTAGCATATTATGGAAATTAGTAATTTAGCTTGAGTTTTCGCGTCAACTTGCGTAGAGTGATTCTCGAATGAATACTTATCAAACATGCTCGTCGTTCGGCATACTCACAATCTTTAGGTAGTTGCCTTGAACCTTGCAAGAAGTCCCTAAATTTTAGCATTGGGAATCAGTTTGATTTGCATAGACCTACCTGAAAATCGCTTCGAATTTGGGAAAACATCTTTACCTATATCTTTGCATGTTCCTAACGAGGAAATAAATTATTAGGTGCCAAAAATTCACGTGACAACAATAATATCATTTTCGTTCTTATATAGCGTTTCCACGTCGAGGACATGCTCAAACGCTTCACAGATATTAAACCCCGATCATTAGACTCGTCACAAACCCGTACTATATCAGTATATCGGCACTCATCTCCTGCTGTTCTCACCCGACCACTTCAGTATGTAACTTCATCGTGTCCCCCGGCGGCCCTTCCCCATATGCTTCCAACATATCGGCGCTGCTACTCTTCACAAGTCACCTCACAAGGTACTTTAACACGTGGGTGACTTTGAAATATTTTCACAGAGAACATGCCTTGTCCAACAGCAGTGCGGAGAAGTCCTCGGGCCTCCAATGGGCTCCGAACTCGCTATCAATGGTGTTGCAGTCTGGGAGCTATGGCTAATCCGCCTCCCGAACAATCAGCACATACATGATAGACACTTGGCGGTTTTAGAGTCCTTTTTTTTTTAATCGCGTATAATGTAAATAGCCCATTGCAGCTCATTTTAGAATATAAATTCCTTATGGACTCGGATACGCTCGTAACTATTCATGTGAAGATGAACTGTTGAGCTGTTATACACATTCAAAACTCTAGCACCATAGTGCTGTAGCGCAACAGATGGCGACCGCCCCAGTTCTCGCTGGTTACGCGACCAGTGTTTTCATCTATTAGTCACCAATGGCGAACCACATTTCAAGGCTTTAATGATTGCTTTAAGTTTCTGGTATTAGCATTTGACACAAACGCCCTACCACTAATCAGTGACCAATTTCAAATCCGTAGGACTGATTACTTGCCATGTCTATCTAACCCATATAAGTTTTGTGGAATGTGCTAAGATTGCCTAAAGTATGCCAATTAGCAATAACCCTTTCGGGTTTACCAATTTTCTCACTTCACTTATCTTAGGACCAATTGGACCACACTTAATAATTTCATCGGAATTCAACAAAAATTTGCATGATCAAGCAATTTATACACACTGCCTAACCCCCAGTGACCTGATTCGAAACATGTTAACATTTTGGCGAGACTACAGTTACCACAGCTCATAGTGGAAATCTAGTCCTATCTAATTAAGTTTGTCTGATCTCCCTCAGTCACCCATAAGATTTCCATTTAATACTAGCCCTCTTCATGGATTATTCCCCCTCCCCCCCCCCCCCCTATCTCACACACCAAGCTACTGCGGTGACTCCCTTCATGCTTGAATAGGTGCCTGGGAGTAAGTAAACAAATGAACTGGGTTTTACACTTTATTGTCATGTAGGGGTCCCAGAAGATGTTATACAACGGAGGGGAACCCCAAAAGGTGTTAAAAAAAAAGGCAAACGCTTTGCACAATGATGAAATCTCTGTCTGTCACAGATATGAATACTAGTTAAGATGAAGATCGGAAGAACATGCTGAGGGGTGAAATAGTAAAACTCTGCAGACATTTTTGTATTGATAGCATCTCTATAATAATAGTGATTTTCAAGGCATCATGCTGTCAGCTAGGGTGTGCCCCAAGACTATACATTCTTAAAAGTTAGCCGTACAGTCTCCTGGAAGTTGTTGCAGAAATGGTTATTATTTGACAGTTTTGGTCTATAGTGACCCTTTGGAAAACCTTTGATGACATAAACGGTTTATGAAAGGTTTACCCTTGATCATATGCAGCCTGTCCCAAATTTCAGCCTATCACACACAGTCCTCGAAATGAGTGCAGCAACTGTTATTATTGGCGTTTCTTGACCTCGAATGAACCTTGATGACATGACGGGTTTTATGAAAAATGCTTGCTCAATGTGCTGCAACCAAGCCCCAAAAGCATTCTGTAATCAGGACACATGCTCTACGCTATCACCCAAAAGGTATTAAAAATCAACCTTTGGCCCCTTGTAACTTGAGACCCAAGTGTCGAATCGAAGCGGGAGTTGGTTTCGTCTATGTAGCAGACAGACACCTCACACATATCCACATCGCACAGTTTTTCTAGTTCTTTGGCCTGTAACTCCTAAAATAAGCACTTTTCTTAAACTTGACTTTGACCTTTGACCTTGGTTTTAGATGTTGTTTGATACTGAGCCAAAATTCCATATCAAATCTCTACGAGCACCCTAACGCATTCATTCCAATGTTACTGGCCATTCACAAAATCGAAAAATTATTCACTTAAATGATTTTCAGGTGACCTTTACACTGTTGTTAATTTCATGATCAAAGTGTACCATCTCCACCAGTGTCCTTGGGATTAAACCAACTTTAAAATATGCATAAATTATGCAATGAACTAGGTGACGCAGATTAGTAACATTAAATGACCTTCGGTGGCCCTCGTCCCTACTGTAAACTTCATTGGGACTATATATACACCACCTCCACCGAGTTTTCTCGAAATCCAACGAACTTAAAAAATATCGCAGAAATTATGCCAAATATACTACTTTATAAGCATATATCATGCCAAGAGTCTAAAAATCAATTCGTTGTACTCTTCATACTTGTTATACACTCCGAACGGCATCACCACCATTGCCTCTATACCGATCAAAGATATCTTGTACACAAGCTCCGGCCAATTTTTCGTTTAAATATGGCAAATTTATGGCCAATGAGTATGTCTTTGGACGAAAAGTGGGATCCATCGGCCACTCTTCACCACGCGCACCTCCACACAAGGTCCGAGCAATTATGGCTTTCACGGTTCAGTAGATATCGAACCGCACATAACGGACAGACGGACAGACAGACGACAGCCAGACAATGGACAACAGACAGTACCGACGCACACACAAACAAATGACCACTATGTCTCTCCCTTAACAAAGTTCAGGCGAGACAAAAACCACAAATGTAACAAACATGTCTGTTTCTGCAGATAGCATCATACGTCAATGCAATATTGCAAGATTATTTCAATTTCTTATTTGTTTTCATTCTCTTGACCCTTATCCTTCGAGACTAGCTCAAGTACACAAACCCGGAGTCGATGAACATTGTGTCGAACTCCAATGGATGGTCAACATCCGTCGAAGCACATGACTATTTAAAGGCTAAAAACATGCCTTTCCATATTTTACACTGAACATGAGTCATGAGGTAAGAAGAGATGTATTCTCAAGCAACCTTCAACTAGGTGTAATTTTCATCGAATAGCCATAGAGTACAAGTGGGACAAGTAGTAGGCGAATATACCAAACACCTCAAAGGTACGGGTAGAGTATCATTAAGACCGAACACATCACGTGCACCACTTGTGGAAATCATTTTGCAAATGTTTTCACAAATGGGCCCCAAAATGCATTTAATGTATGTATGTAGTATGTATGTATGTATTTATTAGGTATGTATGTATGTATGTTAGTATGTATGTATGTAGGTAATGTTATGAATGTTAGTATATGATGTATGTATGTCTTAAGTTATCTTATGTCTCATTATTTCAATCCGTCTTGGAGTCACATTGGAACAAACGTCTCGTAAACACTAGCAGACGATAAGTATCGTATTGTCAGTCATAGGTCCTACCATGTCTCTTGAATACTTGGCATAGGCCTATGTTCAATTTTCCAGCCCAGAAGTACTACAATTGGCCAGTGGTCATGGAGAGAGGATCTTAGAGGAATTATATTACCGTAAAATAATTGCAAACTCAACATACATGTTGTATTTAAGGAGCACTATCCCTGGTGAAAACGTTATTCATAATACTTCTAATACCATTTTATACCGTCGTATGAATAACTTATACCATATAATTGTTATGAATTAACTGGCACATTTAAAAAAGCGTTTTCTTATATTCTGTACATACTGTTTTCGCAAGAGCCTTAAAAAACCTGACCTTTTCTTTGTGGTACCGACCTTAATGAGCCGAACAACGCGTTTTTTGGACTATTAGGGAACCAGAAAGTTCATGGGTATACCATCAATTATATAACATAGAAACAACACTGTGAGTAGTATGGCCTGTCATCAAACTGTTCCACTAATCAACACCCTTAATTTACACTTCCAACAATTCTCTCACAACAATAGCATAGCATATAGAAGATCCATCCATCTTGTCCTCATCTTTTCCCCCCGATGTATCAAGAGTTGTAATCCTTAATCCTCCTACTGCATAATGCTTCTCTTTCTTTATTTTTTCTCTTTCTCTCTTTGAAGTATTCTACGGAAAACTGAACAGAATCCAGTAGTGGAAACTGCAATCCCTACAGGATGTATGAGCACCCTTCTGACAAATTCGTGATTCCTGACCTTTCCGTGGGCCAGATGAGGTAGTACTGATTAATAATTAAACAGTAGGTCTAGTCTCATCAAGAAAATTGGACTCGGGTGGGCCTGATTTGGTTGGCCCGGGAGGGGGCGCCTGGTAATCACTATTCCGGTTTTTCCCGCCCATGTAACAATCTTATGTAAAGTGTGTTGAATAGCCATTATAGACCATTCTGCCGTTGTTATGGTATTTTCTACTATGGTACAGGCTGGGTGTTGTTTCTTGTCAACTACAAATCTTCACTGTAAAATGACTCAAATTTTGGGAGAAGAGTACGGTTTTCTGGAAAAACAGAGACGCGCTATAAATGCATACCACCCTGGTTTAGGCAGAGTCCTATAATACGATGGTGTGGTGTGCGGTATGAAGGTACTTCAAATACCTAATTTTGCGAGAGAGAAGATTGTATTTTAGAAGGAATTAAACTGTAAAAGGTACATAAATATCTAGCGGACTCATTAATAAGGTGAACGTGAATTCTTCCATTAGGACGATAGCTCCAGAGAATCAATTTGCCGTGGTGCGGAACATGCCGATACGTTAACATGATAATTTGGGCCACTCGGTGTTCGTTCCATTTATTTGCGATGACATTTTGCCGCTACGGAATTGTCTCTATCTTTGCCCCAAACAAATGAGGTGTGATGTAAATTACTTCTTGTTTGTACTCGCCGTGAATCGACTATGCGTTGTGTTCGAATCAATCCCAATTCGTACCTACGGAATCTTACCCTTAGTCTTTATACAATTATGTCAAACATTCCAAACTCTCCTAAAACGAACAACTCAAAATTTATGGTAACACAATTTATAGAGACCAAATATTCAGAATCAACAGCGACAATCAGGGTGATTGATATCATAATCCCTAAACGTGGAACAGTCAACCTGAACTATCCCATAATTACAAGTTTTAAGCTTTTCGATGTCTGCCACGCCTATGAGTATCACATAAAAAAAAACCTAAAAATGTTAGATAATCGCCCTTGCCCCTTCCTTTATTCTCCACCTTATTCAGTCCAACATGATTCTTGATTTTTTTACTTCGAGGCAAAAGGCAACGATGTCGGCGATTCTCTAAAATAAAACGTTCCGCAAATGTGTCTGCGCAGTCTCTTCGCAAATTTACACATGATATCACCAAGGAAGAAAAAGAAAAGAAGAATTTGGCAGATATTCTGGAGACCTTATGAGGTATCATATGAGCTGATGATTACTACTCGTGCTCTCGTCCTCCTTGCTCCGCAGGTCTTCAGGGAGGATACGAACGCAATAGAACACTTACACCGTACCCTATTGTATGCGTTCCGAGAACAATATTATAGAGATGAATAGTCAGGCATAACGAACACATTATATAACACAAGGTGGTGTGAGTATACCTACCCTGTCAATGCGAGTTGCAGATATAAAGTACCTCCTCCTACTCGTACTAGTTACGGAACATTGAGCAGCATACTTCGCGCTTCCAGTTTCCACGATCTAGACCAATGTTTCTTTTTTAGTGTATAGACTTGAATGGCCGCAATTTGTATACCTTAAATACCATGGGTGGTGCGCCCATAACTTCACCACTACCTTTTTTTTTTTTTTTTTTTTTTTTTTTTTTTTTTTTTTTTTTTTTTTTTTTTTTTTTTTTTTTTGGTCATTTTCTGGTGGCGTGACCGCCACTCTGTTCCTATGTTCATTTCACAGAGGAACGAATCAGTTTAGCCGTTATTACTCGTACTGAGAGCAATAGATTACAGGTTCCGAACCTAGATTTTAACGTTTAAAAATGGTGGCCGTGTGAAGTGAATGTAAATAGTTAGGGAGCGCAGTTGTGGCATCCAATACGGGAACACGATAAAAAGACACAATATAGGAGTGCACAGTAAAGCAAGCCTTAGCAAGGCCTACTGCACAGTAAGGCAATGCCTACTGAACAGTAAGGCAATGCCTACTGCACGTAAGGCAGCGTACTGAACAGGAAGGCAATGCGTACTGCACAGTAAGGCAACGCGTACTGCACAGTAAGGCAGTGCGTACGCAAGTAAGGCAATCGTACGCCAGCGAAGGAATGGCCTACTGCACAGTAAGCAGGCTACTGCACAGAAGGCAATGCCTACTGAACAGTAAGGCAATGCGTACGCACAGTAAGGCACTGCGTACGCCAGGGAGGAATGCTAATGAACAGTAAGGCAATGCCTACTGCACAGTAAGGCACAGCTACGCACAGTAAGACATGCCTACTGCACAGTAAGGCAATGCCTACTGCAACAGTAAAGGCAATGGTACTGAAACAGTACGGCAACGCGTATGCACAGTAGGCCACGCTACGTGCTATATAGTACGGGTTTGACAGTCACTAATGATCAGCAGTTCATTATGTGAAGCGCTTCGAGAACGAATAGGCACCATAGAAGAACATTAGAATCCACAGTACCAACGCCAGCTCAACCATGCCGCCGTAGGATTGATGTTGAAAGCATCAAGACATACAGGCACATACTCAGTGTGTTTAAGGACAAACGTCGCAGTTGAAGCAGTTATCAGAGTTAAATGAAGACATACTGTTGTTCCACTGCAACAAATACTGACAGAGTACTTGCATTACGTGTGTGGATCTCAGATCTCACATCAGGGTTTACGCGAGAAGCAAAGCATTAGCGGCTTTCTTGAGAGTTCTTCAGCCGAGATCGTCTCCCCCGATGTCGCCCCTTGAACTAGTGGGGTTCGCTCTCCGCCCTCTGGGCCTAACGACCACTGACTCGGGAACCCCTGTTACAACGCTGCACGGGCGGACACCGGCAGCCCGTTATCTGGCGTATTCCGTCTGTTGGTTTCCGCAGTTTATCGTGACATCCGGGTACCCGAGGGCATGCACACTCGCCAGTTTCGACTGATGGTTCATCAGGATCCGTCGGTGACGGTTGGGCGTACGGCCCTTTCGCAGTTGCGACGCACTGGAATGTTTCAAGGAGCACCGGTCCAGCCGCCTAAAGGTTAAGAGTGCGGACTTGCATGCGATGACATCGGCGTGTGCCGTTCCTTGGAGACATGAGGAGCAGCAAGCGATTCACTAGGTTGAAAGGACAGTCATTGGACGTGGTGCCCAAATTCATGTGCGATCATGAGATGACGTCCTGCCGAAGAATGAGAACAATGTCAAATCATTGCTGCGTTTGAGTCGACTGTTAGTTTCAGACTAATTACGTCATTAGAACAATGAGGGGACCTGATTGGCTAACGGGTCAGGTGACGCCATTACATCATCTAACAGAGCAATAGTCCAAGAGACTGATAGTGAGGCCACGCCCACTGCTATCACTAGCTTGTATAGAAAATACGTCCCCTTGACAACACAGCTGATTACTGAACACGGACCCTTTGCGTTCGAAGTCGCGGTAAAATTATCTATCACTAACAGTCGACAAAAACGCACCCCATGTCAAGAAAATATCACATGGAGAATGAACAAGCACACGTGATGGGACATCGAGCGGTAACATTAAGCTTGCATGGCATATTCTGGGAGATGTTATAAGCATGCGACTCATTTACAGAAGATAGGACTGAGTAACCACCTGATATAGCGATATCATTGTGCTTGGCACGTCTTCGAAAACGATGTGGAACACAGCGAGAGATGACTATATGGGAAAAAGAAAGATTAATCGGACGAGTTCATCAATAGTACGAGTATTAAATATGGTGACTGAGAAGCATCTATATAGGACGTTAAAGACAGGAACGACATATTAAACACGGCAGGAAATATACTATCGAGTGACGATAAAAGGCAGTGGATACACTAGTCCGGTCCACGACAAACATACCAGCGCCCACGGAAAAATCGTTTCTAAATACAGGCAGGGTAATCTGGTTTTGCTGGTGAAGATGATGATGTTGCAAGAAATAGGGACCAACCTCTCTGTTACATCCAAAATGAGAAACAAACACATCGCCACTCAATTTCTCAGTGCTCACATTACAGTGCTCAAACTCTTCCCATACCTGGAATACTCTTCCCAAGCCTGTTTGACTATCAATTCAGCAATCAAAATAAAAAGCCCATCCTCCTTCCCGAAGCTTTGGTAAGGAGACAGCAGTCGGTTGAAGGCTATGCTGATACTCTTGCTGATACTCCCCAATAATTAATAATAATAATAATAAGATAATAATAATAATAATAATAATAATAAGAATTAATAATAATAATAATAATAATAATAATAATAATAATAATAATAAAATAAAATGATGATGAGATGACGTGAGAATGAAGAGGTGAGAGGGTTACTTCCTAGTGAAACCAACACAAACGCGGTACAGAAAGCGTATGCACAACATCTGCAACAACGCAACAATGCAATGCCAATAACTGACAGCGATGCGATCAAGGAAGTGCAATCAACAGAGCTGGGATCTTAACTAATCTGCAACTTGATGAAAACAATCCGGAGGCAACTGGGACAAGGCACCCAGACCGTACAAGACCCACCACTTATACCACCGACAACATCCCGCGCAAATCCCACAACAAGGTCAGGGACAACGGGTTTTCCAGGGAGATACCAACAAGAAGGGGCATCGCCCGAGAGATTGCATGCAGACGAGAGGTAGCCATGGGAGGAGAGGACATACGAACACCGTCGGATAACAAGAGAAATGACCACAGTCCACGAAACTAGTGAAGGAAGCAAACCAAGCGGTCAAAACCCATACCAACATCTACAATTACAGAAACCAATCTATATTGTATGCAACACGCGAGGGTCGTCGCAAGAGAAACTGAGGGCCTCAAAGACCGGCACAAGAGGAAGGCACCATCACCCACCATGGCGACGACGGGCTTGAAAACAAAAATTGCCAGTACCGGAAAGAACATTGCCGAATGGATGCTGCAAAGAGGGGAAGGATGGGATGGGTACCAGATGACAGGAAAAGGAAATACTGGGTGGAGGAGAGAGAGTATACCCACGCCATTGAAGATGCGAAGCAGAGTACTGAATGCAATAAGTCATCGGCTGCAACTGTACAATGCCCGAAATGGCAGTTACAGGTATCAACAAAGGAAGGGCAAAGCAAAGCAACCTGGACGTGTGTACCAAGACCTACGAAATGGTGGCAGTGGTGGTTACTCGTCCCCAACATCACCCAGGGAGGAGACTTGGGATTTCTGCGTGGTATATGGGTGTACAGAAATACACAACGAAGATGCTGAATGGACAGAACAATTCCAACAACAACCACGGAGACGTCCCCACCAACCGCAACCACATTACAGAGACTGAGGTGAGAGACAAGGCGAGAAAAATGCCAAACTGGAAAACTCCGGGGCCAGACAGTACAGGGATTTCTGGATGAATGAAGCTGACGGCCTGCACTGGAGGATGCGCTTCAAACTACAAAGAATCAGGAGATCTACACATTACCCAAGTGGAGGACACATGGGCCTGAACAGCGCTCATCAGAAGGACCTGAACAAAGGGATGCTCTGAAAACTTCAGGCAAATAACATGCCTGCCAACAACATGGAAAAATGCGACGGGAATCCTCGCACATAAGATCACGACCCACCTTAGTGAACATCATGCCATCCTGGCGAAGGAACAAAAAGGAGTTCGCCCAGGCAGGCAGAGGGACCAAAAGATCAACTATATGATATGCACCATGGTAGAGGCGTAGATGCCAAACTGGGTTACTGACCTGACGCGCCATGTGGACAACACCTCGGTCAAATCCCCAATACACGTGGCATATTCCAAGAGATGCCCTGTCCCCACTACTGTTCTGTGTGGCTATAACCTCCTCAGCTACATACTCAACAACTGCCGGTCAAGGATAACTCGGGTCAGAACGACTATCCACACCTTCTCTACATGGATGACGGAAGCTCTACGGCAAACGAACGGGGCATTGACACAAGGATCAAGACTGTGAGATCTTCAGTGGACGGAATTGGTTGGATGATTCGGCAACGAGAAGTGTGCGAGACTGATAAACCACACAGGGAAGGTAAAGCTACACAAAGCCTTGACATAGAACGGCCGAATACAGGACGTCAACGTGGCCCTGCGGTACAAATACTTAGGGATGCCAAGCGTGGAGAACCTAAACAGAAATTAAGAATAAAGGCCAAACGCCGTGAAGGTCTAATCAAAAGGGTCAGACAGTTCTCAAGACCAGATTGACGGCAGCAACAGGTACAGGCCATCAGTACATAACGCCTTGGCCTGACACCTACACAGCAGGGTAATAGAATGGACGGAAGCAAGGCTGAGGTGAGCTCGACCGAAAAACACCAGGAAAACTTTGTTTTTTTTTCCCCTGACAATCCACGGTGACTGCACCCCCGAGCAGATTTCCACCGCCTGTACCTCCCGACGACAAGGAGGCAGAGGCCTCAAGCAAGTGGAGGGTACAGTCAACAGTTGGAGGGAAGAAAATGGGACTGTGCGAATACAGCCGCCAGAAAAGTCGGAGGAACCGCTACTAGAGGTGGCATGGAGGCAATTGGGGACCACTACAAAATGGGGAAAAAAGAGTGGAAGACAAAATGGCTCCATGAATACCAGAATGCCTGGAAGGAAAAAACCACTCCATGGTCAGTACCCTCCGGCAGATGGAGGAAATCACAAGCCAAGAAACGGCATTCAAATGATTGTCCAATGCAGGACTAAAAATTGAAACGGAAGCACTGATAACAGCTGCAAAGGACCAGGCCCTGAATACAAATGCCCACAGAGCCAGGATCCTCCACAAACACACGGTCCGCAAGTGCAGAATGTGTGGTGCTCAGGATGAAACTGTGAACCACTGGTAGCAGGATGCCAGAAGAGACCCAACGGGGGAAGTACCCTGCCAGGAACATATAAAGTTGCAGGACGCCATCATTGGGGATCTGCAAGCACTACGAGATAGTTGCTACAGAACAGCCATGGTTGCAACACCCCGAGGCAGAACGGAGAATGATGAAGTTCAAAGATCCTGTACGACTTTGACGCGAAGGACCAGTCATCACCGCGGGAAGACCAGATATCGTGGTCCCTGGATAAAGAAGGGAGAAAGGCCAAGATTTCATAGAGTCGCAATACCGACAGATAACAACATCGAAGAGAGAGAAGCAGAGAGAAAGATAGGATCGAAAAATATCAAGACCAGAGACTGGAGAACAGCGGACATGGGAGTCAGCGCTGAAGTAATACCAGTGGTAGTTGGGGAGCTGGGGGCTGTAACCCGAACTTGAAAGGACACTCAGAGAAGATACCTGGAAGGCAGCAAAACCAGGCAACTTACCAAACAAGCAATCCTTGGAACCGCCCCCATACGGGACGCGTAGACCTCCCAGAATCGGGTAGGATTCCGAGGTCCGCGTGTAATAGTACATACATCCACATGTAATAGTTGTGAGAACAAAGATAATAATAATAATTGTGCAATCGCTAGTTCATTTATTATGATTTTTTTTCCGGCGTAGAAGGCAGATATATGTACGAATATGAATCGGAACACTCGGACTTTACTGAGTTGCACTACTGACAACCTCGCAGGGACTGGCCGGTGTATCATGCCTGATATAGCGGAATACGAGCGGCGAGCCGCACAAATGTATTGGGACGGTAAAATCGAACTCAAGGCTAACAACAACAAACCACCAATGAGTTACTTCCATTCTGTTACAGGATTGGGGCCCATTCAATATTTCACTGGACCTGACTTGTGGAATATCGGCCTTCTGTTCATACCTAATTTGTGCCATTTTTCCAATTCCCCCAATTTTCGACTGTCCCTACATTTTTGGGTGACGGATTCACGTCACCCAAATTGTAGACCGCGCTGATATCCAGTTTTGTGTTCTCAGGCAACAACTAGCCTGATGAAAGTGACAAGAGAGTCAGTCTTTTTTTATTCCTGTTCCTTATACCCCCTGGGGGTGAAAGAATCAGGTAGGCTAGGACCGAGGTGTCGGAATCATACGCCCCTGCAGCTAGGCGCTGTTTATAACGTTCTCCCCCAACTTCCCTCCCAGTAGCGTTCCGTCTGTCATCAATACAAGAAACAAGACAGGAATCAAACACATATCGAATCATGCATGCAACTTCTGTTCACGTGTAAAAACAAAAATGGCATCCTGTCTTTACTCACGATACCTTAACAGGGGCCTATGCCTAATATGCAAGTGACCTACATTCTAGTTGCCTATACTTTACTTCACGCTTGATTACAAGGTAGTGTTGTTTCGTTTTGTTGTTTCGTTACTCTTATTATAGTGAACGTTCATGGCTAATGTAACAATTATCATGTTAGATCATGTTATCGCAACCACGAACCGATTTTTCTTTTCATTTCAAACATACCGTAGATCATTAATGTTCCGTGATCGCGTGGCCGTGACCGCAGCGCTGGTAAATGTACTTTTGCTTTGGGTTGCCAACTGCCTATCCTAATTATTCCAACAGTAAATCATGTGGTCGAGAAAAAGACTGAGTAACTTGCCTGAAAGCCAATTGTCAGATTGTGATGGAAAATCAGGATCTACGGTTGCCGTAAGGCTATCAGCGGGGCCGCAGACTTGGCACGAAAGATCGTGAGATTGGAAGATCGTATTCACAATTGAAATAGCACCACAAGGCCCACGCCGGGTGCAAAAAGACGCATTAACTTTACATTCAACTTTTCAAAAGTTGAAATGAAATGAAATGAAATGAGACACAAGGTAGCAATTTCTGCATTGACTGAACATGACTCTAACACCAACCTAATACTAACATGAGGTGTCATAGGTTCTTATACAATACAGTCATCCAATCGCATCGGTCGTTGAGAAATCGGAGCAGTTTAAACTGTTAATTCAATATATTCAGTATTTAGTATAGGTCCACCAAGCTGCATGTACAGGAAAGCCTAAACCAATGCGCTGGCAACCTATGGATTGTGAAACTGTCGGGGTTAATCATCACGTCAAAAGAAGGTGGTTTCCCTAAGAACACTAGCCAGCACCACAGTACCAGTCCATACCCAATCCCTAGAATGCATAGATTTCTTTTCAAAAAGCATCCCTCCGACTGGCACGCACTAAAAAGCCGGAACCCATTTAAATATTCCATACTTTCAGCAGGGAGCGTAATGTTTATAGGTGGTCACAAACCACAATATAACAGTATTAGGCAGTCAGGTGAATATCCGGAGAGAGTACATGCCCAGTATCTATAGAAAAGTTACGGCGTAATGTGAGAGCTAAATTTCCCCAGTGATCTGATCGTTCTAATTCGTAATTGCGACCTCTTGCTGTTACTAAGATAAGTGCACGGAAATGTTCAGTGCTCACACGAATTCCATTGCAATCATATTGATAGGCCTTTCACAATCACGAATGAAAAAGGTTTTACCGCCAAGAGGTTTTACCGCCTGTAGCCAGCCACAATGCATTTTGATCTTAAACCAAAAGATTCCTGACTGATCGACCAGTCAAGCTAAGCATTGTCAAGTTCACATGCTTACAATAGGGATCATGTAGTACTCATTATGGGGAAACCAAGTGACTGTGAGGCATACCAAATTTCAACATGATCAGCCAGGCACTTCTGGAATTGGACCAGACCCCAAGAGGGATCATGTACTCATACGGAAAAACCCACATACCAAGTATGAGCTCCATTAATCCAGGTGGGATCGATTTATCGTGGAACAAGCCAAATCGGCCAAAAAGTAAATTTTTCCACAAATTTTCTATTTCTCTCCAAAACTGACACCGTTTTCTACAACAGGGACTATAGTAGCAGGCGCTATCGGGGGCTTGGGGGCGGCGCGCCCCCCGGGTAAGAGAAGGAGGGGGAAAGGAGAAAAAAGGGAAAGAAGAAATGGGGAGGAGGAGAATAAGAGAAAAAGAGGGAGGGAGGGAAGAAAGAAGGAAAGAAAGAAGAAGAAAAGCTGGAAGAAAGGGGAAGGGATGAGGGAGGGGGAAGGGGTGGTAAAATAATACGAGAGAAACACAAAAAGAAAAAGTGACGAGGTATTGCGAGTCCTATACACAAATAACCGTGGCGTTTTAGCACTAGCCCCCCCCCCCCCCCTCTCGCTGGTCCAATCAGGGTTACATCATCAGCTTCCGGTATCTCGGATGATAAAAAATTTGGATCGAGGCCGGATAAGCACCCCCCTCACCCATACATCTATTATCAGAGGAAAAAGTCATGGGGTTAATGATGATTTCGGTGGATCCGCCACATACCCGCATATGCATGAGTTGACTCAATTGCGACATTAATTTATTCTTGAATCCTTTGTCGAAAGATGGACCATAATCAGCTTCTTGGCAGACGCCGTGCCTGCAGAATCAGCTGAAATAGTAAAACGTTACACCCGTTTAACCCAACTCGAAACCACATTTATCAGTGGCGCGGTTCACTTGTAAGCCCTGCCCTAATATAATCCTCAATACGATCTGCATCAGCCGACAATGCCGAGAATGGGGGAGAAATAAGGCAGGGTGAAGCGTGGGAGGAATGTTTACCCAAAATATCCACTGAGTGCCCACACAAAATGGTGGTTTCTTTGTGAGCCTCAATGGAATATAGGCAATTTTTTAGATTTGCGTAATTTAATCTGGATAATGTGACAAGCTCACCTAGCGCGCATGCAAAAACTAAGGTGTGAAAGATCAGGGAAGGGAAGAAAGATAGGGAGATTGGGAAGGGCCTTTCGTAACATCTAGGGAGGGCCTTATTCCCGAAAGAATTTATGTGTATTTTGTAAAAATATCCTAAATGATGCTGTCCTTCCGCTCAGTATTTAATCAACGGAACATATGAGATACTTCAGCCCAGCGGCGTGCAAGGGGTGGGGGGGGGGACGTTCCCCATTCGAAAACCATGGGCCCCTCCCCCGAATGCCCCAATGGAGTTGTGATTTTCGAGAGAAGAAAATCTGTAGAAGTACGGACGGACAGTCTGATATGCACCTGCTAATTTGTTGTTTTTTATGACAAGAAAGACAGTAACTTGTGCCAATTTGCATCAATGCACTAAAAAATGTACAAGTCGTGCTTCGCGCGTGGTCTAGTGGTGGAATTCGTTCCCGGTGCTATCCCGTCGCCCGGACCTCTATGCAAGCTCCATGGGAAATCTGGCCTAATGGCCCCCCTAGCTTATACAGATCTGTGAGGTGAAATATACAACAAACTTCTCATTGAACTTGGACAGATACAATCAAACCTTTGGATGACTAAACCTTGACTCTACTGACTCTCGTCCGCTTCTTCTTCTCTAACCACGCGAAATTTGGAACTGACGTAGCTAGGCTATCAGACTACTTGGATTTTCAAAGCGAGTTTTCTCCAAGAAACTACTACTCGGAGGTTGCCTGCTCTCTATGCATAAGGTTATATCATGAGTGGGATAGTAGAGCGAAGCTAGCAAAAGTCCGAATTCTGTGGGTTCCTTGATTTTTCTTAGATGTGCTCTGGAGATCTTGAGAAAATTGCTCGCTCGCGCGCACTAGTGGATAGTTTAGTATGGCGCAACAATTGTTGTCATTCGGCTTATCAAGCTAACGTCGGGGCCAACGATAGACAGGTCCGACAAACTGTGAAAAATTTCCACCCGCTACAAAATTCGCGATATAAAAGGCCCATGTGTTGAAGCTTGGGTACGTGCGGCAGCATTAAAACCGCCGGGAAAGGGCCATTTCCGGCCAATGGGGGCTTGCCACCGATTGGGGCGTGGCGCTCCGCCTCATGATAGTATTCTGTGCCTCCTGAAAATCATCTGTGCCCCCCCCCCCCCCAAGACGAAAAAAAAAAAAACGACACTGCTCTAGTCCCCCTCCCCCTCCTCCAGTGCCTCCAACGAAAAAACCTAGCTACGCCCAATGAAGTCAAGTACAGAAAGTACTGTTTCCTGCAACTTGAGTTCCAGTTCTCTCGAAGCGTTCTCAACGATTCGTGCCAGTCAATGATCAGGGCTCCGTTTGGATATTGGCAAGCTCATCTCCACTTCACAAACGGTGGGTACATTAATTAACATATTTGTCACTTTGTGAATCAGAAATAATGGCTAAGATGACGAGAGTGGTTCAATCCCAGCTAAAACGTTCCGTAAATTGTAAACTTACAGTAGAGTTATTGGTATTTAGTTTGAAATCACTTTTGAATTATTCTTCCATAAAAAATACGAAGGGCAATAATTGCTGTGTTGCTATATTATGCCTATATTCTGCCAGTGCCACTCTTCAACATTCTTTTCTTACTGAAATTGCACATCAGATTTTGTTAACTAGGCCGGCAAGTGCCGTTTCCGGCGATCTAGGATGGTAAAAAAGCAAAAATTTTCAAAGGGGTGCGCTACGCGTCCGCTAAGATAGAAATTGCAGTCCACATTGTCCCGCCACTTTTCAACAAGTCAGAGGTCTGGGCTAACCACCGTATTCAAACTTTCTGCACACAGAACGCCCGCGCAGCAAGCTGCCGCGTATGAACTCTCATATTGTAACTGAATGGGAGGAGGGGGGGGCACTCGCAGGGTCAATCGTATGATGGCCACTGTCACTCGTATGCGTTGAGTAAAGATTTGAATTTGTATGTGGAGAAGGAAAACCCACCTCATATTTATATTCAATATATTTCAGTAAGTGCAAATATAATTCCACCACGAGAACACGAGAAGCACTTTGTTTTTAACTGCTAGTGTGAGTATAAACTGTCCCTCCAGTCCCCCGAGGGGTCATTTCCGGCGATCTGGAGGTGTTGAAACCTCACAATTTTCAGGTACGCTCCGCGTCAACTCATGTGGCGCTCTGCTTGGATAGTGACCCGCGCCCCCCGGGTTGACAATCCGCATACGCCCCGAGTAAGGGTTCCTGTACTACCCATACTAGAGCTGTATTGCTTATTACCTTTTACTGGAGCCTGGTTTCATATATCTGACTGTTCCGTATTATATATATTTTTATTTTATAGTAATATTCCTGTACAGCGCCTTAGAGCTTGTTTTATCGTATTGGCGCTCAGAAATGTTTTTAATAATAATACTACTAATAATAATACTGATTCCCAACCTGATCTTACGGCAATCTGGACTCATCGTGTTAACACGATTTTCAGACTCCTCTCTGACCTCAATACCTTTGACCTGGTCTCAAAGCATAGGGATCAGTATCATTATGGGGAATCTTATACCAAGTATGACTCATCCTTCCGTGGGGTCCGAGTTATCGTGTTTACAAAGTGGGGCTCACGCACGACATAACACACCACATCACACACACACACACACACAACACGGACATACACACAACACATACTACACCACACGCGCGCACATAAACACACATTCACACACACACGACACTGTCATAGATTCCTCCTGACTTCGTCAAGCCATCAAGGATAACAACGCGCAAGTCTAAACGCTGAAAGCCCCCCCTTTGGGCGGACGGCAAAATTCCTGTGGCGTATACACTGCATGTTCTCCCCCAATCCACTTTATTTGTTTGTTCACTTTAATTGACCTTCACTGTCATCTGTCATAACCTTGGAATGACTTGGAGCATGTCTATAATAATGAAATGATTTCAATTTTTACCAGCAGCCAGCCCTGTCAGCTCAGGAGTAATGTGAACAAACCACTCTCCGAGAGCTCAACATGGAATGGCTTGGCCGACACAATTGGTGGGAAATAATTGGATTTAATTAAAATCTAGTCACAATAATGTAACGCGGCCCACGCAGTGCATGCTCATCACCCACCAGTTTCAACTGATCGCATGTGCGGTTCGGATTATGAGGGTGAACTTGACCGAACCGAACGTACGAACGAACGAACTAAATAACGAACGAAACGGACGAGAGACATGATGCTTTTAGAGCTGCTCACCCGCAGCTAAAAATGACATCATATTTTGTATCGTCTGATCGTCTATTTAGCACCCCGGCAGCCACGTTGGTCCTGTATGTAGTGAGACTCACCGCCCTGTATGCCTTCGATAGTGTTCACCACTAGTATCGTCGACAGCATAGTATTTCTGCTGCCCTAACGGAGTTTGAATTACCAAAAACCTGTCGA
>JAODTK010005808.1:0-150509 GCA_026419785.1 Sclerodactyla briareus | reverse complement strand
CAGGACTTGCTGTGATACCCAAACATCAATTTGAGCGAGGAGGAACCTAACGTTCAATGTTATTGCCATGGTACCCAATAAAAGCCGCTTATTGGTGAAATTCGGACATTTGCTCTTGGCAGGTACCCATCTTCGCCTAAGACCCGAAGTTCGTTTCGAATAGCTACTATATATCGATTATCAGATTTTATCCTCTCTTCCCATGGTTGGATATGAATAAAGTGGAAGTATTCCATTTCTTGTGCCAACGTCATTGTTCATGCGAAATGTGTTGTTTTTCCTTTGCTCGGTTATTGCGTTGATTCCGTTGTCGAGATCAAACATGGGCGTCAACAGGTGGGGGACGGGGGGGACATGTCCCCCCCGTCCCCCCACTTTGAAAGTGGGGGGGGATATCATATCGTTTGTCCCCCACTTTTCCAGACGGTAGTAAAAAATAATAGGCACATGCCCGATTTTGTATCACTCTAAACTGATTCAATTTTTGTCTAACCAAACAATAATCGCGTTGGAAATTGTCTTGAGTCCACTACTTCCAGGTGCGGACCCCAGGTAAGATCTGGACCCGACTAGGGCCGAAGTGGAAGGATTATCCATGCTTCATACCGAGTTCTCGAATTTTAAATCGAATAGCCAAAGTGCATAATTTCAAGTGTTTCGCGCGCAATGGCGTTTTCTTCCCGGCGTTGCAGGCTAACTATGCGATGTAAGCTTCGATTAATTTCGTTCACTCGATTAATTCAGAAGCCTTAGGGGCAGACTCCCCCCCCCCCCCCATTCTTCTGAGATGAAAAATTCGGCGAAAATTCGTGGAAAAATTGGATGGAAAAAGCTAAGTGAAGAAATGCCAGAATTTTTTGCAGTCTTTTTCGATAAATGCACGGAAAACATGCATTTTTTTTCGCGCGCTTCGCGCAACAAGCCGGTTTAGTATTCGATGACTGGCTTGTAAAAGTCGGGTACAATTTTTCTGTTCCCAAATTTGAGTGGTCCCACCAGAGGCCTTCGGTAGACCCCTGGATCCCACACAAACAAAGCCAGAGTAGAAAAGGTATAAAAAAATACTATGTGTGATACTCGGTAAATCATCCTAGTATGCACAATGAACAATTTTTCTATTTTTTACTCAAATCACCCATGTAAATGGGTGCTATTGACTGGCAATGCCGTTTCCGTCGATCTGGAGGGTATGAAAATCTGAAACTTTCGTTTGTACGCTCCGCGCCAACCAATGGTGGCGCTCCGCATTGGGATGGTCATTTGCATCCGATGTGTCCCCCCCCCCCCCCCCCTTTTCGAAACGCTCCGACGCCCCTGAGATCAAACAACGCTATTTTGAGAAAACGCCCTTCAAAGATATCAAACGGATTTTGTTTACCTAGAACTTCTGGAATTAATCCAGAATTGAATGTTATTTGGTGCAGCAGAGTACACCTTCATGGGGAAAAACACTTCCGGATTTAAAATTTTGTAGATGAGAGTTCCAAGAAATTTTGAGAGGGTGAATAAATTTGTTATTCATGTAACTTGATGCTGGTAGAATATTCCTAATTTCTAATGCTGTTCAGTGAAATCATTATAGACAGGTGCCTTTCTAATAGGTCCTCTCCATGTTTTCCGACCAGAGAGCCAGAATTTTTGGTATTCCTGGCTTATCCCGACCTGTTTTCAGCTAACACTGAGCATTTTGTCGACTGAACATGTTTTCAAGGGTTGACAGTTGATTTGAACGACCTTTCCCCAAAGCAGCAGGTTGCGATAGAGAACCTGTTCGGATTCACGCTCTTGTTGAACCGCAAGTACTCGGGCCTTTCTTCAGTAGTGGGACACTGGATAGTTTTCTCCACGCTGATGCTTCAGTGAAGAATCACGCACAATAGCAGTAATACCCATTTGTGAGTCCATTAGTCGGAAGATCGACCACTCGACCGTCTACAGATTGAGGTCCACATGTCATGGCAGCTCACCCTCTTGACAAAGGGTGCCTTGAGTGCCAGTATCTGTACAGTCACAAACGAAATGAGTTTATCCCATCGACGCAGAGTCCGGCTACGCACGGGTTTGGATCGCACTCGTTGATGTCTAAGAGGAAACACAGATTGTATTAGATTGTTTTTCATTTATTGTTTCGCTCTTTTTAATCTGAAATTAACAACTGTTAGTCTCTGTTTTTTTACAGTTATGTGGGACCGGTTTCCGCGAACTCTCCTATTTTGTAGTCAGCCAGATTACGTCGTCAAGAGTGGGATAACTTGTTACCGCTATCCACCACCCGTGGAGTGTTCCTCTGTCTCGTAATTGTGACCTCGTCCTCCTAATAATTCGGAGTGGGGAACGCCTGTGTATTTCTCGTTTTAGGGATTTTTGTTTAGACAAGTTTGCGCGTTCACTAAGGGGGCCCAATTAGTGATGGGCTGACCCCATCTACTCACCTCCCCAGCCCAGCCTCCCTCCCCTCCCATCCATAAATCTCCGTACTTAGTCATCCTTCAGCGACCTGACCCTGGTTGATTTGCGTAAATGTTATAGGAACGATTATCGTGAAATAATAAATTTGACCAATGACATCACTAGATAGTTATTCCGTTCCTCCGACATTGACGAGAAGTCACCTACCTCTGGACAATCAACATCAGTTAAATCGAGTCTTACATACAAGAAAGAATATTCATTGATGAGGTTTACAAGAGTAACCTACAACCTGCCTGTCTGAACGGCAGGATATGGACAGTTATATGCGTAATGAACGCAATTGGTTGCGGGTAGTGTAGTCTAAATTTTGATTGTTCAGCTCTAAGTGGTACCGAATAGTCTTGTCCATTCCCCATATATTGGTGGAATCGCCCTCACTGGCTATTCTAAGTGGAGTTGGCTTATGGTGCGAGTCTTTCCCAATCCCGGACATCGCAGTGACCATACCGAAGTGATCTTTACACTTTATACTTTATGAAATCCCACGTGTTAGAAAGAGATTCCGTTTTTGTTTTGTTTTTCAGTTGAATAAAGTATCTAGGTGGATGAAAGAGTTTCACGAGCTGTTGCGGTCGAGAACAAGTTTGCGAGCTCTTACTGCGGAAGTCCTGTAGAGTCCTTCGTATTCATTCGATCTGCTTCTACCGACTACAGGTACTAAGAAGAACTGAACAGGCCTGCCATGAGGACGTTCTCAAGTCATCCCCCCCCCCCCCCACCCCACCACTCCCCTCCCTTCGATCATGTTCAACGTTTCACGATTCATCTCTGATTCACAATAATCAAATTTCAGCTCGTTTGTCTTAACAATGCAATAAGTACAAAGTTCGATTTCCACCAAAGGGAGTCCTATACTTACTCGTGAAACAGTTTTTGCCAGTGTAGCCAGGTTCACAAACACACATGTAGTCACCGAATGAGTTCACACACGTTGAACCAACTCGACACGGAGCTGAATCACATTCATTGCTGTCTACGGAGATACATCAACGTTGAAGATTTTAATACATTTCATAGAAAATAATTATCCAGGAAAACGCTAAATTGGCCTAAAACTATTAATGTTACCAATAATGAGATACGTTCACGAGTACCTCCTGTTAATTTACATATAGCGCACATTCAAAATTTTCATTATTCTGGTTTGGGATCGGCTTTACTGCTGCGACAGGCCACATGCATTGAAGCGTGATCTGACATGTGTGTTGATGGAGAATGTAGGAACGTTCTTTGGAAGCAAGCTCCGTTCCCCCCCCCCCCCCCCATCCAGCCCACATAACACAACAGGGACAGTTTTCATATGGGGATTGGGAGATTACGCATATTCCAAATATGAGCGTTGTCCATCAAGGACCCGGGTCGAGTTATCGCAATACAAGGCTAGTACTTGAACAAAATACATTTTTCTAACAATTACCGCAGTTTTACGAAAATGACCACGGTCTACGAAAGACTTTGGTTCTCGAGCGATCAATCGGAGTATCTCATGAGCACAAGGTTTTGAGATGTTTGACTATATGAATCAGAGACCTCTGGCCAAAGCAAAACCCAGAGAGAAAAAGCCAAGAAGAGAAGCTTCGTGAATCCTGACTGATCCTACCGATCAAGCTAGCCCATTGCCTAATCAAATGCTTTGTGTACAAAAATGACAATAGGGATCTGTTGTAGATACTATTGGTGAGGAGTCAAAACTGGGTATGGAGGAATTAACACGATTAGAAAAACTTAAACAACATCTTCAAGATAGGCAATTCCCCACATTGATCACTCTCGTGAAAAACAGACTGCAGATTGTCTGATCGAGTCAGATCGACAACGGTATTTGTAAATGTCAGTGTAACCTAGAAGCCTATCCCGGTGTGTGTGAGAAGTTACACAACATGGTACATAATTCGCCAATTTGTGTAATTTCAAGGCCTAATGATTCGTCGAAGCCTTCATGACCTTTCACTAGGAGTTTGTTAACCACAATTCACTTGATTCTTCTGGAAAGCCCCATTCCAGTAATGAGCTTGATTATCCAGGTGGGTCAGAAAATATGTTCAGAGGTCTTCAGACTTAGACCCCCACCCCCCGCTGACCTCGGATGAATTTCTTCATCATCAACAGTTTAAAAAAAAAAAAAAAAAGGTTTGTGTGTACTCAATAGGGAAACCGATATACAAAGTATGACCTGAATCCATCCATGGGTCACGTTTTATATAGTGTCCACGCGTCGAGGTTTGGCAAAATATCAATTTTTCCGTTTCGCCCTCTCTCCCATCATAAAATGCAGGGCGGGTCAATATACACAACTTAGCACTGGTTCTTGTACTTTTTCCCTGTTTTGGGAACTGTTCTTGTACTTCCCATAAAGAATCCATACTAAATGCTACTTGATCAGACCCACTATTCTGGACCTATCGTGTCACCAAAGTTTTCGGACCTCTGACCTGGAGGAAATCATGAGTATGAGCTATACCCAGAGGTCGCACATATCTTCACCATTCGGAATTAGTTGCACCACCATTTTCCCTTCATCAATGGAAATACTGTTTTTTAGACGACCGCAGTCGGTACAACAATTGCTCAGTATGCTTGCAGTTGGAATACAGTTTGTTGTGAATCGCTCCATTTATGTTTCACAAGACAATCAATCTTCACAAACATAGATGTTTCTTATTCTTACCACGCATGCCTGGTTGATTCAGGTCCGAGCGACATAAAATCCAGAGACAGTCACATGAAAACTTCCAAGGAACGTTTGGACAGGTCGTTGATAGTTTTCGTCGCAATTTGTTTGTACCAAATTGGCATTCGTTGATGTCTGTAAAAAATCCGGAATTCCTCCAGGTAAATGCAAATTATTTTTTGACCTTCTGCAGTATCATCGGACATGGGGGTACTATCATGGTCATTGATGACTTGTCCAACTCGTACGATACATTATATTGATCTGTAGACTCCAGTCTGGGCTGCGTAACTTTAAGACAAGGTCAGGAAGGAGAGTTGAAATACCACAACAACCCAAAAGGAAGAGGAACGAAACTCCCCGTAATTCCTGAAGACAATCAAGACTGATTTTGAAAGCCCTTAAAACAAGCTTATTAACAAGCTTATTGATCACTCCTTGTGAAATACGACTCCAGAATACATGATCGACAATGCTCTCTGAACTGCCGTTTAACTACCACACTTCATCTTCCGGTGTTGTGTAAGAAATTACACGATCATTGTGTATAGTCCTTCAATAACTTTAAACAACATCTCAAGGACGGCTATTGCCCTCATTGATCACTCTTCGTGTGAAAAACGACTTGTCAGATTGTCTGATCGAGTCAGATCGACAATGCTCTCTTGTAAATGTCGGTACCTACAAACTTAGCCCGGTGTTGTGTGAGGAATTACAGAACATGGTACATAATTCGCGCACAATTTGTGTAATTTCGAGGCCTAAGGATTTTCTTGACTGCCTTCAATGACCTTTCACTAGAAGTTTGTTAACCACATATTACCTTTGACTTGACTCCAATATGATAGGGTTCATGTACTTCTTATGGGAACCCACATACCAGGTATGTGCTTGATCCATCCCGGGTGGTCGAGTTTTCAAAAGCCCAAATGGGCCAAATATCATTTTTTTGCAATTTCCCATTTTTTTTCACCGACCCTTCACCCCAATCTACACCAACATCGATAGGTTTATTGTACTATCCATAATAAAGCTGCACACTAGATATCAGCTTGATTGAACCAAGCATCCTGGACTATTGTGTTCACAAGGTTTTCAGACTCTGGCCTCTGTTGACCTCGAATGACCTTTGACCTGACCTCAAAACAGTAGGCTTTATGTACTTAATGAGGGGAACCCACATACAAAGTATGAGCTCGATCCTAACATACATACATGCATACATGCATATGCATACTACATACATACATACATACATACATACATACATACATCCATACATACATACATACATACATACATACTACATACATACATACATACATACACACGCACGCACACTGTCATGACCGCATAGGTTCCTCTGACTTCGTCAATGGAAATATAAAGAAAAAAGGTCTCCGCTTCTCAGACAAAGAAAAACAATATACTTTTGTACACACACCCCCATACGAAACTGCACCATATTGCAATTTGATAAGATATACTACGCATTCCGGAATCATCATGTTCACGAGGATTCCGGACCCCTGCTGACCTCGAATGATCATCATAGTTTAACAAAAAGAGAGTTGTACCTCAATATGGAACTTATATACCAAGTAGACCTGTCCATCCAAGTGGGGTCACGTTTTCGTGTCCACGAGTCGAGATTTGGCAAATATCAATTTTTACGTTTCGGTCTTCTCCCATCAATATTGCAGGGCGGTCCACATACACCAACTGAACTGTTCTTGTACTTCAAAGAGAGCTCCATACTAAATTTTCTACTCGATCGAACCAACCATTCTGATTGGTGTTAACAAGGTTTTCGGACATTGACCTCAGATGACCTCTGACTTGACCATGAAGCAAATGGATCATGACTCATGATGAGCTGAAACCCAGAGTCGCAACAGATTCTCACTATATTTTTGGAAATCGTTGCACACATCATTCCCTTCATTAATGATTAAATGCTATTCAAACAGACCGCATATCTGTATAGTTGCATCAGTTATGCATTGCAGTTGGAATACAACTGTTGTGAGTCGCTACATTAGTGGGTTTACAAGACAATTAATCTTTACGAACATATTATGTTCTATTCTTACAACGCATGAGCTGGTTGATTCAGGGTCGACAGAAAATCCAGGGAGACATTTACAATTGAAACTTCCAGAACGTTTTGGACAGAATTACCGTGATAGTTCGTCGCAATTGTAGTACCACCGTGTTTGACACTCGTCAATGTCTGTAAAAGAATCCGGATATTCCTCGAGTAAATGCCGAGTTTATTTTTAACCCTTCGCACCTATTTTACCTCACGCTCGAGGACGCCCTCCAAAGTTATCCAACGCATTTGTCCACCTAGACCTTTGCAATTATTCCAGATACGGTGTTATTTGGTAAAGCAGGGTAAATTTATTGGCAAAAAACACTCCCGAGTTTGAAATTGTAGATATGAGTTCCAAGAAATTTTGAGAGGGTAAATGAACTTGTACGAAGACAAAGACAAAGAAGACGAAGTTTTCCAACCATATAGCTACCAGAAGGCTTGGTAATTCTGCCTAGTTCTGACCTGTTCAGCGAAGCGTTGTCGATTTCCACAACGTTTTCCAGTTTCACAGACGGACCTCAGACCTGACCCCAAACAATGAGTTAATTTCCCGCCTCATTGGGAAATACATGTATGCCAAGTGAGAGCATCGTCCATACGATGGTTTTCGTGTGTTAAGGAGCTGAATTTGGCCAAAATATCGAACTGTCATCCAAGCAGATTTTTTAAAAGGTCCCCCTTTTACAAAAAAAACAATAAGATGCTCGTGCATCCCATAGGAAAGCTGAACCTAATTTCAACTTGATAAGACCAGGCATTCTGGACTTATCACGTGTTCACGTGGTTTTCATACTTAGACCTCTGCTGACCTCAGATAACAATTTACCCAATTTCGAGCAACCGAGTAAGAGCTAGCTGATTATTTGAGCCACGTTATCGTGTCTACAAGCCAAAACTTTTGTCTTGCCAAATATCATTACAGTTCCCGCTTTGTTTAAATTAACCAGATTAACCTGGTTTTTTACTCCGGGTATTTCTCATATATTGCAAAGTTTTTTCGGTGACTGCTGTCACCGAAATACGGTGCTATCACATGTCTTGGTGACTTGTGTAAGTCGTAACGATATATTATTACATTGATCTGTAGCTTGGGCCTCGGGCATGCACTGAATTTTCATACATTATGCCTATGTTGCATAGTAACAATAACGCATGAACTCTTCATGTTATTATCATGGTAACCAAACAAAGCACCTCGTTGCTGACCTTGGTGAGGGTTGGCCTAGTTCCCCACCTTGAAAAAAAAACCATAGAGTTCATGTACCCATTTGGGGAAACCCACACTCCAGTTGAAGCTCAACCCATTCATCATGTTGGGTCGAATTAATCGTGTCAAAAGAGAACTTCTCACTCACGCGAGCGCAGGCATGCACACCACACACGGCTTCAAAGATCCCTTTGACTTCTTCAGGGAATAACAAAATAAACCTTCCCCCCCCCCCTTCCCCCGGAAAATCGGATTGTTTAACTACTATGAGCAAACCACTCAAAAACACCTTGTTTGAATGTGGCGATTTGATTGTTGAAAGGCTGTGAGTTGGGAGCTCACGAGGGTACGTTTCAGCTTTTCCGGTGTTACCTTAAGCAGGGCGCGCCTCTGTTCCATTGCTCGACTCTCCCAACAGCATGCATTCACTCCGAGCAGTAAATATTAGCAGTGACAATCCAGTGCAATAAGCTACAAACGGCAGCCTGCGTTACAACAGTAATCTGCAGTATGAGATGGCACCTGGTAAGTTCGATACGTACGTGCACGCATCTTAACGAAAGATGGAGGCCTGTACAGTTCAGAGCTCTCACTTCGACAGGCTCTACCGAATGCAGATTAGAGATCTGACTCGGGCCAGTTCAATCGGAATGTTGGCCCCATTTGGTTCCAAGACAAGATTTTGATTTGTTCGAACTCATTCAGTTAAGATGGTTATTGAGGAACTAATTGCACTACTCTAACAGTGTTATCATTGAAATGGACTCGGAAAATGGACTATCCCAGTACAGCGCAGTTCACTGCACTATGTTAAGTGGTCATCCCCAAAACACTGGAGGGAGGTTTATTCCACGAGCACGGGATACTGTCTTCGATTGGTATGCCATAACTACCGATTGAGCTGTCTTCGTCAGGTTCATTTCTATTGCACTTTCTTCAACACCACTTCGAGACCACTACATAGTACAAAATCATAACTTCCTGGGATCAGCAGGTTGCATTAGACTTTCATACGATAAAATATCGACATCAGCAGATTGCAATTCCAAAACCTGTACATTATCGCCCTGTCTCCGGCAGGCGTTCCGAAATCATTATATGTTATGGTTACCACTATATGTTATGGCTATCATGAATTTCCAGGCTTCAGCAGTCGCATCAGAGTTATATTTTCATCACATGACATATTAATGTATGACCTCTGCAGATTGCATCTCCGAAACCTGTACACTCTTTCGTGATGGCGACAAGGTCCCCAGGGACACCGGTTTCTTTTCTAGCATCGATTACGCACTATGGCTAATTAGGTAAATATAAAAGATGAGAAAATGATAAATGAACAGTTCGTATTTCCAACGAAAGCTGGAATATAGCTAAGACAAGTAAGCAAACTACTTAAATGCGTAGATTCACATGCAACGTGGCACCCGGCCGTGCGATTAACAGCGAACCAAACCGGACTCCAAAGTTAGCCTACTGTAGGTTTGGACAATATGTCTTCAGAATGGGATTTTGTAAACTCTATGATATCGACTGGGCCGTGCTGATGAGTGGCCCTCGCCGTAAAGGCCGGACATGGGTTCACACGTTACACAGGACTATGAACTTATAATGACGGAACATGAAAAAACTACACCTGCTCATAGTTAAAGTAAATGTCATACGAAGGCAATGACACTTTTCCGTTCAATACACAAGACATACTATTCCAATCGGGACATACTCAAAAATTGAGAATATGCAATAATGTCTGAAAGGTTTTAGACGTAGTTCCAGGCCGTCGTAGTTCGTACACATTTCCTCACCAATGCTGTCATGTCGATTGACAGCTCCGTACTCTTGAAGTCTTGTTATTTACAACTATTCGTCATTATCGTTGCCGGTGTAAATGGTTGTAGCAGTACGGTGGAATACCTAAATCTAAGTTGTTCATATAAAAGCTAATATTTCTTCTAGCTCATTACCTTACTGCACACTATCCAGATACTTCGTGTATCACTTCCGTTTGTTCCCGTATTGTCGATCAGGAACAGCCACACCCTTTGGGTCATCTCTGTGGGCAAATTAACTTGAGCGAGTCTCCCGTAAAGTTCTGTTCAGTTGACACTGAGACACTCACATGGTGTTATAACATTCTCTCACTTGTATATATGTCTGTCGGCGGAGATTTTCAGAATGCTGTGCTCGGAATCAAGGTAACATTAAAAAACACAAAATAGGAGTTCCCGCCGGTAACAAGAAATCATCGAGAGGTATCGATCTTGTGGTGATGATGAACGTGAACAGTAATGGCCCAGGTGGTTATTCAAAATGTCCCTTCAATGGTAGCATTTGGTTAGCTCTCCCTCTTTTCTGTCTAAGGTTCCCGTGGCCTCTCGTGACTTGCAAGAAGCTTTTGGCAAAGGCAGATAGTCTTATTTCCTTAGTCATATCAGCTGGAGTACCGCCTGCGGGTGTTTGATTACTTTTTTCTAAGTAAATAGAACGTACAAAAGGCCGAGTCATTTACATAAACTTTTCACCCTAATGTCAAAGGAAAATCTTTCTCACCCAGTTTAGGTAGCTAAGCATGGAAAACTGTCTGACATACCTTCACAAATAAAACTGTATTGTTCCAAGCACGTTCCTCTAAGGAACAATCCTTGGCAATCTGCACAGAGAATGAAAACAGTCGCCATTAGTATCGTCGGCAATTCTGAAGAAAAAAGATAGGAGCTTGTGAGCTTCATTATACCTCTTCAATCGATCGACCATCTATATCTAGTGCACGATTGAATAGTTTTCATTGAAAACAGTTTGTAACTGCAAATATATATATATATAGATATATATATATATATATATAGATATATATATATATAGATATATATATATATATATATATATAGATATATATATATATTATATATATATATTATATATTATATATATATATATATATTATATATATATATATATTATATATATATATATAATGGGGGGGCGGTGATCACACGCAGACGTTACTGAATTTATGTATTTGGGACTTTGATAGTACTCTAACTTGGGACCCTCATATAGATTCCACACTTACTGTTGTTTATGGGCTGGGGGTTTCGGCCTAAATTATGAGAAACAACTCTTGTTGTTCTGGTCAATGGTTTTTTCTCTTGTGTTATATTGTGTACCTGTGTGGCTCTCGTCGTGTTTTCAAAAACTCAACGCAGTTCAACTAACAGACATCTCAGGAAATATTATTCTACAGAGGATCAGCAATTGAAGAGTGGTTCTACATCACGCAAGGGGTAGTTTAGCTTATCCTAACCATCCTCTACATCAGTATTATTCCTCTCCTCGTAGGTTGTATACTCTCCCTTCGTATGCGTACTGAACGTTTTAGACATTCTTTTTACCAAGGAGTATAGGGCTTTTAAATTGTAACATAACTAAGTAATTTAATTTTGTATAGTAATTTGCATAAATTTTAGGCTGCAGATTCCATTTCATTATATCTTCATTTTATGACTGGTATCAATACATTTTTACTTACAGTCGGCAACTTGCAAGTTTGCCTACCCCTCGTTTGTCCCTGCTCCAGTGCTGCGCGTCGAGCGAGATTTTTGCGTATACTAGGCTCGATACATTTACGGATCTCGTGCATATTCAGTAGGCTTATACAATAATAGTTCATGGGCCAGACTGGACAATTGCGGCAGCCGTTTCAAAATCTACGAAATTACAGGCCGCAAGTTCTGGTCAAGCATGAATATCAATTTTAAATGTCGTTGGTCTCGGTCTCATTGTGTATAAAGGACTCGATACATTATACAGATTCTGGCATATCAGTATACACTCACATAACATCAGTTGCTGTGCCATCTCGCCATTGTGGTACGCCTGTCATGTCTTCAAACTTCAGGCCAATCCAGAATAAACCGTTACTGGTAAATACTGCCGCATCAAGCACCCAGCTGTATATTTGTACCTGGATGAAAAACCGGATTATTTGCGAAGACGACAGTATTGGTCTTATATTATTGCATTCAAGTATTTTATCTATCTTGTCAATATTCATTATGTATTAGCATTTTCTACCCTTTCTACCGACAAGAAGATCCTGCTTTGAGGATTGCAGAAATCTACAGCGGGTTGTAACGAACAATCAATCCAAACAGGTAAACGTAAACGGGAGCAAGGTCATTCAGACATTTTTTTTTTTTTTATTCGATGCGAAATCTGACAGGGAGCCAATGTAACAAAACGCGCGGCAGAGTTTTGAATTCTCTGAGGCTCATTCAATTCTTCACACTAAATACCCGTAGAATGGCTATTACGATTACCCAAGAGTTAAGTACTAGAAAGCATGTACGAGGATTTCTGTAGTAGGATTATTTAAATATCTGCGCACATTACTCATTCTCCCCAGAGCCCAAGGTGCCCTTTTGGACAGTATTCACATGGACATGGCTAGTGGTTTGACGATGGAAGGTTACCCCTAAGTTCAAAACTGTTTGTATTTCGTGAATAGGACAATTACCAGTGTTAATAGTGACCGACATTGCTCTTGAGCATTGATACAGATTGGATAGAGGGAGACGTTTAGCTTGTATATATCGAACTGCCTCACCATAGCTCCTGCGGTTCCGGGCGAAATCTTGTTAACGCGCTAATACCCGTACTATAAGTAGTGCCCAAAATTGAATACGACCGTGTCTACTCAACCCAGACATCTCACAAAATTTCATCAAGGCAGGTTTAACGGTGTTGGAGAAACCCTGGCAGTGGACAACATGGACAAGCATGACACACACACACACACACACACACACACACACACACGCACACACACACACACACATACACACACACACACGCACACCCACACATACACTACAACACGCAAGACAAAGCAGAGTGATCGTTTCCTCCTGAACGTTGTTCAGGCCAGACAGTAAGTCACATACTTGTACAATTCCAGTAGCCTACGCGATGAGGGCAAGAAACAAATTAAAAACCACGTGACATATTAGTAACAATGACGAATACGAGCAAAATAACGTTAATTGTTTCTGCGATATTACATTCTGCACTCATGTACGTAGTGTTAAGTGAGAATAAAGTGCACAAGTTGCTACTTCCGGTGGTCTCTGGTGACGGACGACCTTACCCAAAGCCTAAATTACTAGTTAGTACAGATTTATCAAATTGTGGAAAAAAAGTCGCACACCCTCGGAAAAATCCAGAATGCTCGATCTTGTTAGGTTTGCAATTCGGTGTAGCTTTCCAATGAGGAGAGCAGGGACCCTATTCCCCTACCCCTCCCCCTCCCCCCCCCCCCACAAAGAAAAAAAACAGTAGTGTACTTTAGTCAATTTGAAGCGATTGCACCTATTACCTGCCTTTGAATTTGAGAACTCTGTTTTATTGTGAGGAGAGCATTTGCCCCACTCTCGTATTTCCAGTGTCATAGTGGTGATTGAGATTGTGAATAACAAACCTTTCATATATATTTGATAATTGGTATAGCGTTGAGTCTAGATATCTAATTATAACGGAAAAAAGCCAGAGGCTTAGGATTTCTGACTGTTCTATGGACCCACATACAAGTATGAGCTATCAACCCTGGTTTGAAGTTATTTTGTTAATGAGAAATATCAATTTTACCCAATTTCCCCACTTTCCCTGAAAGAATAACCCTTTGTATATATCAAATACGATGGAGTTTTCATGCACGCTCGATGAAAAAAAGCGTCTGACTCCCGAGGAGATACGGCAAAACCGGAGTTATTTGACTCAGGTTTTTCACAATTGTCGATGGACTCAGTGGCTTTTCTTCCGACTTCTTGAAATTTTTAGTTTCACCACCAATAGAGGCCATCGATGTTTTGTTGTGGCTTCAGGGTCGTTCAATGAGGACTCTTCCTGATCCCTTCGTATTGAACTTGATTACCCTTCACTCTTTATCGGCATAAGCATTTGCACCACAGACTTTCTGGACTTATCGTGCTTAAACAAGAATTTCCAGACTTTGACTTCCCTGATCCTTTGCAGCAACCTTTGACCTGAATTCGGAACAAGAGAGATGGATGTATTCATATGGGAAACCCACACAGCAAGTATGAATTCATCCATCCAAGTGAAGTCAAGTCAGAGTTACCATATTAACCAAGCTGAAGTATGCCAATACAATTTTTCTCACAAAAACGAATATTGTTTATATACTCGCCTCCATGAGAAAAGCTGTATTTATCTGATTTAAATTCATTCTTTATCAAACTGAAGACTCTGGACTTGTCGTGTTTACAAAATTAATCATCTTCGACCTTCTTTTGACGTAGAGTATCTTTGAACCCCCCCCCCCCCACCACAAAAAAAGGATCTTTACACATCATTGAGAACCTCATCCCACATACCATGCTGAGCTTCATCCATCCAGGTGGGTTGAGTTACAGTGTTAACTAGCCCAACACATAACCCAAACACTGTCTGATGACTGTTCAATTTTCTGTGACTTCAAGGAATCGACATTGGCGAATGATGTTTCGTTTACTTACAAAGTGTACAAGCGTTTTGGGCATCGGTTGCGATTTGGTACCGTTCGGAACTGACACGTTAGGTCAGCGCCATTGAAACCTGTTTAGCCGACTCGTCAGTCTGATACAGGAAACATCTATCGTTGATTCCGACCTTCACCCGGGGGACAAATCACACGTTCTGTAAAACCGATGTGTAGGTTCTTCGTCAGTAGGCCTCCCATCAACGGAACGAAAGACAGGTGTTTAATAGCCTATATCTTACATCATTCAAGAATAGTGTTCACATATCGCAACATGAGGGTCGAAAAAGAGGGATCTTAAGAGCGTTATATTCATGTTTCCCGTTTTTCGTCAATCACCACTAATACGTTCGTGCTCAAACATAGTACTTCAGGATACACCTGTGGAGGGCTATGAATAGGCCCTTACGAAGTGCAATCGAAATGTTCACAACACAACAATAAAGCCTACCTCACACTTACGGAGTTCAACGCCGCAAAGCTCACGGTCGCGCTTGCGGTGACCGCGGCGGCGACCTTAAGCTCCAAAGCTCCTCGCGACTTCACTGCAGTCCTATTTCCCAGACAGTATCGTGTTGTTTTGAACGCGCACTGGAGGACATTTCACAGCAAGAATAAACGGGGATATCTTCATTTCAAGGCCGTTTTCATATGTCCTCCGAATTTAATTGAATAAGTTGGACCAATGATCGCAAAAGGGGATACTAATTCTTCAGTCGAGCTTTTCGCGCTCCCTATCTTCTGCCCTGCTTTTGGATTTATTTGGCCATCATAAAAAACTACGTGGGGCCTTGCGGACTTCAAAAAAATAACCTCGTTCAAAATTCGCCGGCTCGAAGTGGTTAAGTTGCTGCGGTCGTTGCCTCACACCTCCGGTAATACAGCGACCGCTAGTATGACCGTAAGCTGTCGCAGGCCTTGTGAAGAGCAAATTCCGCCCCGTGTGAGACCGGCTTTAGTTTATCCTGCGCAGCAACCAACATTATGCGTTCGGGGCACTGCGCTATGGTTTTAACTACTTCGACACAGTGTTTAGCATCTCTTCCAGAATCTGTACCCAGGGGAGCCGGGGTTAGCAGCTCCTACTATCACCTGTTCATCATCCTCACTACCACAATAGTGTAGCGGCACGCCAGAGAATTGGCTAAATGAAGACGTTTCACAGCTGAAGTTCACATACCCAGTTATGATGCCTATGCTTAATAGGCAAGATGGGAGATACTCTCCGTGGCATTTGTGCTGAGTTTGTTGTATGGCAGGTCTGATTTGGATAGCATTGCGAAAGAAGATATCAGTGTCAACTTTGTTCAATCTGTGCTGCGTATATCGTGTAACTCAACAGTTGGAGCTGTGTATCGCTATATACAGTCTATTAGAAGGTAATTCCAACCCATCTGGACATCAGATTTGCATATGTGATGATGATTTAAATGAATATTAGAGTGCGAATGAACAGTAGATCGGTTGATCATAAATTGAAACGGGAAGTCCGCAAACTTCGGATTTATTATTGATGAGAACATGGAAAATGGATAAATTAGGAAAATTTGCAACAAAACTGGTTCTATATATTATAATCTCAAGAAAGTACAAAACATAGGTCTTCAAAAACAAAGAGCACTTGGTACATCCTTCAATCGCAGTCACTGGATAATCAAACAGTGTTGCTTATGGATTATAGGGGTATTTGACTGGAGGCGGTAACGTCTGCCGAAACAGTGCAGCCAGGCTCCGTAACGTTGTTGTGGACGTAAGATTTCACACACTATCGTTGGGCATTGCCATTCTTTGCACTGGATGCTGTGGATCCAATTAGCTCAAAATACTGCTTATTGTGTATGAATGCATTCATAGTATGGCACATCCTATTTGTCTGCTCCCGTGAGCATCTGGTCCATGCATAATCGCGGGGCTCTGGAGGAATATCCAAAAGCGGGCATTCGATCATTCTTGATGGCGACTATGAGAGATTACCCCCCAGGGCTATGGAAACCCTATCAGTAAATAGTACTGAGAATCGCAGCAAACGAAATCTGTGCCAAAGTTGTTCTTCTTAGCCAAGAGCTCTGTGCGGTTTATTTGGCGGGTTCGATGCTAAACCGGGACAACATGGTATGCAATTACGCAAACACAATCGCAGATATGAGAACCTAGGTTGCAGGGACCAGCGACGCGCTTACAATCGTTCATCCCCTTCTTACCAGGTGCCTCAATCAAATGTAGTTTGCCCCATCTTGCCTCGGCTGCAAGTTTTTAATTTTGGGACTCTTTTTTATATATTTGTAATTTATTTTTAAGAATTTTGTCGTAATTAATTTATTTTAATTGTAATTTCATGCAATTCAGCTTTCAGCTGCAAGATGAATGAAGTCAAATAAATTCAAAATTCAAATTCAATTGTTGTTAATTCCTGGCGATGGAACGTACTCTAGCTCAAGTTCTCCAAGAACTAAACTGAGAACCTATGGCGCGCGATCGGGCCTTTCCATCAGCCGGGCCAAGCTCTGGAACGGCCTAGTTCAATTAGGAGTTCCCCACTCTGCCAGTTCAAGCCCCCCCACATTAAAGACTAATTTTTTTGAAAGTTGGCGGTTTAGCATTGGTGTAGGGGCTAGTGAATCTTGGTAGATTTGAGAGCTTATAAGTTTTATATTATATTATTAATGGAGTTAACCTCATGCGTGTAGTCTCAAAACAACGCGAAAAACGTTTGTGCTCGACTAATCAACTGGAATTTATGGACGATGTTACTAGTTCTATTGACAGAGGTAGAGCTGTTGATTTAAATAATTTCCTGGACCTTCAGAAAGCTTTTGTCAAGGTGCCCCATAATCGTCTCCTTTTCCGATTGGCAAGTTTGGGTATTACCGGCAATGACCTGAAGTGGTTTCAAGAGTGGCTTCACAATAGAGTGCAGAGTGCCTTGTTCTATCTGGCAACAAGTCACCAGTGGTTTCCCCAAGAGGTTGGTTCTTGGTCTCTTACTTCTTTTCAAGCTATAATGAGCGATCTCGAGATTCTGGGCAATCTAGAATTGGGACAATCTGAGGACGACACTAAGATGTATCGGGGAGTGACTTCGAATGATGATGTTTTCAATTGTTTCAAGGAATTTATACCGAATCTCCAGATGGTCTCCCGATTGGCACAATGTTTCTAACGATAATAAATGCCAAGTGATGCATGTCGGCTATTGTAACGCCAACGCTAAAAAATCTGAATAAGATATTGGTGTGTATTTCGATTCTACACCTTCCAAGCAGTATACGGAAGTTGATAGGAAAGGGTTTTTTAACAAAAAACATTGTTGTTAGGTCATTAAGCAGTTGGTAAGTGGGGAATCCTCATTTCGCGAAAGGCTAATAATTGAGAACGTTCAAAGGAGGGAGGGAAGGGAAGGGAAAGGGAAGTTGGAGTATACGCCTAGCTCCGGGCTAGTGATCCCGACACCTTGGCCGAGGACCACCTGCTGTGAATGCCAGTGCTGCCTGATGAACAGCAGTTTCCTTCCCTGTCCCGCTCTCTTGTGTTAGGTACCCAGAGAGAAGGCAACAGGTGCCATTTGTCAAGTCCTTTGGTATGACTCGATCCCCCGGGTGGAGCCGACGTTCTACCAATTGTGTCGGATTGGAGGAATTGCCCAACCCCTGAACATTAACGCGTATACCTGGAGGGTTCTTTATTCCGCAAAGCGCCTCGAAGTTCCCCTGGCAGTTAATATTCGAAAGCATTCCCGTCGCCAGATTAATCGAAAAGCAGGCACAGTCCCCAAACGTATCGTCACATGGAACGGAGGAGATTTCTCTTGAGAACAGAATGGATAAAATGTAATATTATTCCGGCGGTGGGGGACTGGACCAAATACTGAAATATGTAGAATATTGGAAATTAGTATGGATTAGATGTAACGACAACGTATTCGAATATTTCAGGAGATACTTATTCACATAGTAGATCTACTCTAAAGAAGACAATATAACTTAGGCTACGCGTGTAGTATTCCGTTATGTACAGTGCAGTTTAGCATCCTCGTCAACGCTTCGCCTCCAGTTGGTAGATTACTTTGTAATTCACGAAATAGATCTACTCTGATTAATCAGAGGACAAATCAGAGGAGGTAATGTCTCGTCATAAATAGTGTAGTTATGCATTCACGTCAACGCTTGAACCCAATAGATTAGTCCAGGCATTCAAATAGTAGGTCTAATCCAATCAGAGGCAACTTACCTACGCATGTTCTGTCTCGTCATACATAGTGTAGTTATGCATTCACGTCAACGTTCCAACCCAATAGATTAGTCCAGGCATTCAAATAGTAGGTCTAATCCAATCAGAGGCAACTTACCTACGCATGTTCTGTCTCGTCATACATAGTGTAGTTATGCAATCACGCCAACATTCCAACCCAATAGATTAGTTTTTACTTACGCATGTAGAGTCCCGTTATATGGCCGTTGCAGTGTTGCATCCAAGTCAATGCTTTGATATGGTAAGGGAGTCCGGCCACAAAAAGTATTATCCCAAATGAACGTTGCTGTTAATAAGAGCATGACCATAACTTATATAAATAATGAAAACAAAATGAAATAAAATTAAAAGTAGAGAGAGCATCCACGTGAAACCGTTTTGGATGTCCCCTGCCAATAGACAGACGAAAGTTAACAACGTAAAGTTTTTTCTTTTTTTGTTTTTTTGTAAGAGTCCACATTGTGAAATACCTAAAGTCTCATACTTGATGATTGCCATGGTCACACCCCGGCTCGTTCTTTCCACCAGTCAAAACAAACACACAAAAATAATATCTCCAGCGTCGGTTTGAGAGGTATTTTTTCTGACGAGAAAATATGGAACAATAAATTCGGCTAGTCAATTAGTTGTTTTGGTGTGTACACAGCATCGACAGTGTGGCAACTATCAACTTTCAATTATTGAATGGATACACTAGGCTTACGTAATACGTCCCTAATGGCCTATTCACAGTAATAAAGCTGTCTCACACGTTGTACGATGCAAACTTTTGCCGATGGTCGGAGATCAATAAACGGTGCGTATGTTCCGGATAATCGACCTGCCTTTAGACAAGCACCGCGAGCCTCGCCAGGTTCGCTGTTTGTGAGGTCCTATGGACGCATTTCTCCATCGTACCACCTGTACCACTGACATCTTGAACCCCGCTGGGCAGGACCTAGACGTTGAGGGAGAATATAAATGCTATTAAATGGACGGTGTTCACGGTCTCATACGTAAATCAATGATAAAACATGTTCAATGTGGAAAGAAGCCACTGTTGCGACACATTCCCAGTTATACAAGAAAACAAACCCACTTCCTGAGATTACAAGGATATGAGTGGCCTACACTGATGTCCCGCCGCTTGGTTACTATGGATGTGGGCTTGTTCATATCAATACACCCAGCGCCGAGGCGTCCTTGCTTGCAGGCAATTTCTAACAAAACAAGGAAATGAAGAGGGCTCCGCCAGCAAAATTGCCACTACTTCGGTTTCCATTGACAAATACTATATTCAAACCAGAGGAACGGTAATGGAAACCAGAATGGGCCCTGCCTACGCAACATCTTTATGAGTTGAGACAGACCTTCCCTCTTCCACGTCCTCTAAGTCATCCATTACTATCGGTATATAATGACATATCTTTCATCTGGCCACACGGCTCAACCGGTTCGAAGGTCCTGTCAACAACCACCATTATAGCACTAAGTTAACGTCAAGGAATCGCCCCAAACAATCTCATCCTGTACGTTAATGGTTGAACTGCCCCAAAAACTCTCTCCAAACATCACTGTATTTCAAGCCTACGGACAACCATCAATACCTACACTTTGGAAGTAACCACCCGATGAGCCTCAAACAATCATTGTGTACCGTCATGCCTAGACTTAACACGTCTCTGTTTCGAATAACCTGACTATAACCCCCCCTATGTACTCTAACTGCTTATTTCCTCGAAAATTTTATGGGTAATTTTCTGGGCCCCTATGGTCTCGTCCGAATATAGGGTTCCAAATCACCTCTCCTAGTTTGGATTGAATTGCCAGCAATTTCATTTACTTGTTTGTCTGTAACTCTGCGATGACGCCATTTATGTGGGCGAAGCGGTTACCAAGTTCCGGATAAGGTCCAACAACCAGAAGACGTCAATCTGCGACAATGCTGTTGGCTTTCCAGTCGCGGAACACTGCAAATCAGCAGATCACTCTTTGGCTAATCACAAGTGTGTAATTCTGGCAACAACTTCCCAAACGGCTGATCAATGCAAGCGAATGAGTGAAAGAAAAACCATTTGCTCAGACGAACTGAGTGTGTTACCCAGTAGCTGAAGGGTACGGACGAATGCAGACGTTATAGCTGGGCAGCTGGGCACAACTCTAGCATCTGGCTCTCTCGAGGTATTTTCTAGCAGAGGTATTGTAATCACACTAGTTACGTCCACTATGAGCTATAAACAAGGCGATCGCCCCAGTGTCTCGGCCTGGTTGCGCGATCAGGGTTTCTTCCATCAGTCACCATGCAAACCATTATAAGTCATTCCATGTGTTGCTTTCAACGTTTGGTATTATCATTTAACGGAAACTCCTATAATCAGTGACCATTTCAAAATTTATAAGGACGGATTATTGACCATGTCGACTGAAGGAATACTGACAGTGCCTAAAATCATGCAAATTGGACACACACTCAACTTCCTTGACCTTTTTTCATTTTTAATATCTCAGGACCCATGTGGCCACACGTTTCATGGGAATCCACAACTTTGCATTTGCATGAAATGAAGCAAATTAATACCCATTGATAACCCCCAGTGACTTTAGTCAACTGTTAAATTTTTCGGGAATAATGGTAGACCATACCCCATCAAGCTTCAACAAAATCGACAATCTTTGAATTTTGGAATAAGTTATGCAAATAGCCCCTAAATGCCTCCCGTGACCTCCAGTCTATGTAAAATATTGGAGAGTAATGGTAAGCCACGCTCACAGAGTTCATGAAATACCCACCAAGTTTCACGAAATTATGCATAAATTATACAATTTGACACATTGAATGACCTCCAGTGACCCCGAATCCATGATAAAAAAAATCAGAAAACCAAAAGGTCAACATACAACAGGTTTCATGAGGATTCAACAACTTACGAGTTTATTTAGTTAGACATAATGAATTACCTCCAGTGACCCCAAATCTTGGTTAAAAGATTTCGAGACTGAAAGTAGACCATATTCACCAGTTTTCGTGAGTTTCGTAAAATCCGACGAACTTTGAATTTTCGCATAATTATGGCCAATTAGACAACTTCATTACATATTCCATGCTGAAATTCATCAGTTTCATCTATCTCTCTCCTGCACTAGTGCCAAACCAAATCACAATGGCCCCTACGGTTCAACGTAATCTTGCTAACGAGCCTAAACAATGCATTACAATAAAAGAGGCTAATTACCCAACTTATTAACTTTTCTGCCCAACATCTAATCAAATCGTGTTCACCCAACCCCGATACTGTACTACATACAAAATTTTCCCCAATCGGTCTACCCTTCCGGAGAAATCCTGCTAACGGGCAAGTGGGACACCAGACATCACAATAGCCATACATACCACACGACAAAGTGATCGCTAAGTCCTTCCTGCACTATGTTTCAGGCGAGACAAGAAGACACGGAACTCTCACAACACGTTATGGAATCTCAAACTCAAAGAGGGTGGGCAAATTATTGGAGGTTAACACCCGCATGCACAGATCGGATCAGCGCAATGTTGGTAGCCACGACAAGTAATTTATCTCCTCGCCAGATAAGCAAATGGAGAGATCCGAGTACATTTCCAAATGCAGACACAATGAAATCGACCCGAAACCACTGAACCACACACACGCAAGAAATAAGGTTCATGTGTTCTTCTTGATAATATTTTTATTATTTAACATTCGAAGAAGTAAAAACGCGGTTACGAACGACCCCCCCCCCCCCCGAGGCTCCCATACAGAGGTGAAAGAGCACAACGTGCATTCGTAGTGTAATGGCATGGGAAGCTCCATTTTTCACATGAGTACATTTTTCTCTTCCTATAAGATAGGATTCGAACCATGGAATAGGATTATCTGAGATTCATATCAGATTAACTTTTTTTTAGCAATATGTCGTGATTGATCAAGTCAAATGCTTCACGAAGATCGATGAAAACAGATCCTATCAAGTACTTCTCGTCGATGGCTGCCATCCATTTATCAATGACATCGATAAGGGCGGTTTCGCATGAAGCCCTCTCGAGAACTAGATCGAGCACTCCTAGAAGGTTGTCATCTGAAGTAAATTATTGATGCTACATGAATATGTTTTTCAGGAGGAATTTCGATGGGATTGGTAAGACCGATGTTGGTCTGTAATTTGAAACATCTAGTTAGACTCACTCTTATAGACTGGTATAACCTTGGCATATTTCCATTCTGAGGGGAAACAATTGTGCACTGTTCAATACTTTCGTTCATGATGTGAGTTGAACTACATGCAATTTCTAACTGCTGCAGATTTTCAAGATATATGCGCTATTTCCATCTAAACCAGTATCCATAGTTTTAAATACTTTTAGATGAACTCGTTGACACTGCTGACTATATTGATTGTTAAAATCACATCGGTCGCTCCTAGCATACCCTAGCTTGAACTTCTCCATCGATGAATGGCCATTATATTCACGTTCGTCAATATGTTGGGAAGCAACAGGGTGAAAAATATATTGCATTCGCAATGTCCTAGGTACTTTCTGATTCTTCTCCATTCATAACCAGCAAATTAGAGACTTCTTTGTTCAGTAGAATTGGTTTGCACATTTTCGAGAATGTTCCAGATCGCCTTCGAATTTCGTTGATTGGAGGCTGTATCGTCATTGAAATATTGTTGTTCGGCTTTCCTGATAGGTAGGGTGACTTATTTCTCCGTTACCGGTACTCTGTTTCGATCGCCCGTTTCGTTTTCTCTCTCATCTCCCTGATTCCTTTGTTAAACCAACGTGGTTGAACAACCTATTTAACCCTTTTCTCGGGCGTGGCTGTCTTATGCTCTTAAGACCAATGAATTCCATATGAAAGCGTCTTGTCAGAATTGGTCTCTCCTTGTACAAAATCCCATACACATATACCGAAATTAATGCATTTTCTCTATGTTTTAATGTTCCTATATTCTATGGTTTTGTAAATTCCAGTATTTCGTACCTCGGAAATAACGCAGTTTTTCCATATTTGGGAATCCAACTGGAAATGATCACTCCTTTTAACGTGAGGTGCACTCAGATCCCAATTTGGGGGTATCCATATTGTAGCAAAACAGTGGCATGATCAATCAATGATTCTGAAGTATCCGTTTGTCGGGTGGTCACATTCACAATTTGTTCGAGACCAAACATTCGATTTCGTGCTTCCATCTTTCACTCGATTCCTTCAATAGATTTGTGTTGAAATCACCGATGGAAACATAAGGATAGTAAACATTCATGGTGTGATCATACCTGTAGAATCGGGGGGTCAATCACGAGAAGGTACTTTCTCGTAAATGGTAGCCTAACTTCGAGCCATAGTGCTTCGACATCGCTGTTTCCATATTCAGATCGTCCTGATGAGTTGTTTTGCAAATATAATAATGACAACCCCTCCTCCTGCTTTCCCGCTCGTACGTCTTTAACGTAAAAAAAACCTGGAATGCAAACTTCAGAATTAAAAAATTATCCATTTGAAATGTTCCTTTGAAGCAAATATATAAAACTCCATATCATGGTTATTCATGAAATATTGCAGTTGATCAAGCATGGGATGAAGATGATTATTATTAAGAAAACCAAATTGTACATGTTTGATGCGATGGGTATACCTTCAAGGCAATTGTTGACCTCTGGGGTAGGTCAACATGGAGTGAATGGTACACTGGTGGTGAAAACGTCGGCGCTAGTCTTCACAATGGCCACACCTAAAACTTGTCGGCAGCAGTGGCTGATCAGGGGGGGCAACTAGGAGCATTGCCCCCCCCCCCTCACGGATTTTGGGTGTGGATTGGCGCCCCCCCATCCAGGTAAATTGCGCCCCTTCCCCTTCTGGAGTTTTATTGTAGTCATAATTCCATTTATCAAACCGTGGTCGACCTCCTAGGGCACCATGATAGTCTACAGTACGTATACACAAACCGCGCCCCATGAAAATTTTCCGTGCGAAAACCGCGCATATACTTGTTAGCTTGCCGCATGATCTAAGCTACTTCTGGTCACGGTAATGCCTTTACAAACTACTGGAAGGCACCACAACCTGCTATCATTGGCCCCATAGACTAGAGCTGTCTATTAAATGACCCCGCCATCGTACGCGTATGTACATGTAAAAAAAGGTCACTATACTAACACAACACCGGGCGCGGATCCAGGGAATCGCACCCGGCGCGCGCCCACCTAGAAAATAATAGAGAGGATTTTATTATTTTGTTTGTAAAAAATTTTCCGGCTTGAGAATGTTTGAAGCTTGCCAGAGCACTTAACGAACGAAAACGCCCTGGAAGGTCATTTCCCGGACATCTGTGGCGCTGGTAAACCCACAATTTTCTCGTACTCTCCGCGCCAACCAGTGATGGCGTTCGCGTAATAATAATTTTCATTCCAGTTTGGCCGGCTTGACGGAGGGACGTTTTTTATGACTTTTCTCGGACGCGAGAAATTTGACCTTCATGAGGTTTGTCAACCTACTGGGAACCCAAGTTTCATGGCACCTGAGACGTTCATTCCAATCATCGTTCATATGTTTCCATGAAAATGGTTTTGTGGCTGATGTAGATTGATAGAACTTTCAACGGCGATTTTAGTTTTCGTTCATATAATACGAACGGTCAGTCTCGGCCAAATTTGTAGTGCCAACTGCTGGTCGGTGTTTGCAGCCACGCTTGACTTACTCCCTACCCTGTGTTAGATGAACTAGTCTGCCTCCTTCTTTCTAAATACGAATTTCCGGTCAAAATTTACATTGATTTAGGTCCTATTCTGTCCCTTGATCACATAAATGACTCAGCTGAGTGAAAAAACGGTGTTCATGTTATATTGAAGTGAATTTCCAACCTTCCAGTAGGATAAGTCACTGACCAATGTGACCTTGAAACCAAATACTGACCAGATCTCAGCTTATTTTACCGAGCACGGACCGGCCGATTCGGCCGTCAGTGTTCGGCGGGCATTTCAAGCCACCCGTTTTTAATGGGTGCCCCCCCCCCCCCCCCCCAACCGCCCGTCAAATGTCTGTGCCCCCTTGTTCTCCCAGAAATGAAAAGTCCTGGAGGTACCACTGTCCAAGGCACCTCTTTTGCTACTCAATTTTATTTGAGAGAATGGACTAATGACTGTTGCAAAGCATGCCCTTGGGCATGCTGGGAATGGATGGTATGTCGAAGAACTTTCATTCTACGATTCCCGATCATGGCGGCATGACATTAATAATGGTGGAATTTTTTATTATTGTGTTTTTACTTCTAAGCCTGCGTCCAAACTCCAGAGAGCAAAATTTTCTTAGACAACTTCCCAGAACATCCTGGGTACAAGTAACTTAGACCCCCCCAGATTTTCGTTCCGGCCATTTGGAGGGTTTGTGAAGCCACAATTTTCTTGGCCATTTTTGTAGAAAAATAGTGTGTGGAAACACAAGTCAATGGGAGAAAGTCTCGAATATTGTTGGGACATGCCTCCGTCCCCCCGTTTTCTGCGCCCATGTTGTATGGACGCGCGCCACCCGTATGCAGGTGGCGCTCCTTTCAGATAGTGCAAAGGTTCTCCTGAACCCCTCCTTTGTCAAACTATTTTTGCGCCCCTTTAACTGAAATTCCTAGATCCGCCTCGGAAGACTGTCCGTCACCTATGTTCACTAGCTTCCCCGTTTCGTATATCGTATACAAGCCCGATCGATATCGAAAAGCTAGATCAGCCTTACAGATTGGTATTCTGTTATCGCATCTACGATCAGTATGTCCTATAAGGAACTATCCCAATACGAAACCGCCATTCCTGTATATGTCCCACTTGTCGTGTTTTCATTCTAACTGTGTCTGTCTTCCACTGTCGTTTATATACATGGTTTTACCTCATGGCCCTGCTTAACCACTCGATCGTGCAAACGGTCACCATTCGTTTATCATAGTTGAATGTGTGGTTTATCCGAATTAGTCCCGTTTCTGGCCTTGGGATACATATATTGTTTTCATTTTTCACTCCATCCGCTCCTTATAATCTGGCACAGCAAAAGGCGCGGATCTACTGAGGGAGGGGGGTGGTAAGGGGGGATTTGCCTCCCCTCAAAACTGATAACCACCATAACCCCTCCCCCCAAGAAAAAATATGAAAATAATATAAAATAATAGAATAATAGTACTGTATAATAAGTTCTTGAATATAAAATAAGATGATTATCCAATGCCCTTTCGCAGGTGGAAAGGCCTTTTCCCTGTAGAATCTGGAGGCTCAATTTTTCAAAATTTTCGACCACGCTCCGCGCCAATGATGGTGGCGCTCCGCTTAGATGTCACAGAATAATTGGCCAAACTAATCTGGCGCCCCCTGATCAACTGCCCCCTTCAAGTGTTGTTTGGGCTAGATCCGCCTTGGACGGCTAGCGCGACTTATGTCTATGTCCACCACAGGTGTTACAGCTCAGTGGTGGCGATGACAGCAGGTTTCGACATTGGTGATTTCGTTCGCCACAGTTGTAACATCCCATAGAGTAGTCGTCGCCAGTGTTTTGTTCCATCCTGTGATGTTTCCCTTCGGCTATTTGCCTAATACTAATCGGTGTTATTCTGACGGTCGGTTCGGGTTGTTACTTGTTCGGGGCTCTCGTGGATTGTGCTGAGATCTACGGTCGTCTGGTACGGCATGTACAAGCTAACCCATTGGGTATTTAGTGAATGTATGGAGGTGTTTTAAGCATGTTTTTTTTTATATCAATATAATATACTGGTTTCATGATTGGTCAGAGCTCCAAGAACTGTCAGCCACTGTACGAAAAGCTATACCATGTTCAATAAGTTGGAGGTCGCATGCATGAAAACGCATGCCAGTTTCAAGATAAGTAAGTTCGGGAGAGGTATTCCCCTAAAGCAAAAAAACTAAATCATTACAGTACCTGGAGAACTTACATAGACCTGTTAGCAAACAAATAACAGTTACCCTCGTTTTCTCCCTCTTCTTGCCAGAAACGCTCACACTACGATGCTAATAGTAGCTAATATATCCATTGTGTAGAATACATTCTAGTCGGACCTACATTACAACATACTTGTTTTGAGGGGAAAAATACATTTTGAATGAAGTTACTTCCCCATTCTTCCTGGTTTTTTTGTTTCAAACGTAACGTCAATAGTTGCGTCGTCGAGGAACTGTCCGCCCCGCCAACCTCCATCCCACTGATCAACATGCTTGTGACAACAGCGTCGAGTTCCCCGATAAAAATACATGCCTCCAACAGCACTTCAGTTTTTCAATGGATCAGTGAATCAAGCTGGTATAGAGTTGAATGCCGTCTCTCATAGTGGGGAGAGCGATGTTGTACTCTGGAATGACAAATTGGAATGTCCGAGTATATTTGAGAATAGAACTGGTCTAGGACAGACCCTTGTGGAACTCCATGTCGATGTTTGCAAAGAGACTCTGGTACGATCGCTCAATAACTCACAACAGTTGTGTGCTGAGTCGTCAATCCTAATGGATGCATTTAGTGTGTGTTCACGGTTTCCTGATCGACGGTGTCCGAACGCAGTGCTGATATCGGAGTATCATCAATGAGAACCGTCTCGTGCCGATCCCGCGAGCGTGCTATATGTCGTTGTGGATGCTTAATATTGCTGTCTCAGTAGAGTGTTTATACCCTTGTATACTGACTGGAAAGCTTCATCTTAGTTGTTATCTTTGCACTGTACAATCACCTCTTCAACCAACTCTTTTTCATTTCCTTTTCGCAGAACTAAAAGATTTGAAATGGGTCGGCGGTTTGTTTAGCAGCGACGGGTCAGCAGTAACTTCTCGAAAAAGGGTATTGCCTTCGATAAATGTAGCGTCTCGTCCCTATCGTAGTCGCACTATGTGAACACCCTATTGAAAAACACCTTTTTAACTGACGTCCGTTAAAATTATCGTATCGTATCCGTAACCTAGTGTAAAAAACATTGTTCAACTTGAACTCCCATAAAATTAATCGGATCGTATCGCCCTAGTTTGACACTCCTATTGAAAATATTACTTTTTAACTCGACGTCCGATAAATTATCGTAATCTTATCGCACTGGTGGTGAACATACCCTTAGGCTGGGATCCCATTGCAGCGTATGCGGGTTCGAAACGCGTGTGAAAAATCGCAAATTAGTCATTTGAAATGAGATGGAGCCAGTGTCTGAATGTGTCATATTTCAGTTTACAAAGATAGTATTTATATTCCACAGCGGCACATAGAATTTTAAAATTAAAAAGCAACCACACCGAATATAGCGCAATCAGCCCCCTGTACCAATATATTCTAACGCCGCTATCACCGCCCGGGGAATGACCTTCTGTGGAATATCTTGGCCAAAAAGCCAATCAACGACAATGATACATGGGCTGCTACATTGTATGGTCCTTCCGCATGAACTTATCGTGTGCTCTCTTCTGAACAACGTTCGTTTTCGTTAATATGTGATCCTTTTTCACTCCATCCTGAACACCATATTTCCAACTATTGAATCCATAGACTATAAACGGGAACAAACAGTGAGTAAGCAAAATTATCATGTGTACAGATACGGCAACAATTTCGTACACGGCAATTGAATTCTATGGAATTTCCTTTTCTTCCGAATCAAGCAATTTATCGTCCTTATTCATGATCTCTAGATATCTATGGCCCTTCAAATAATATCCTAGGTGTGGGCAATATGAGTCACACGCGGGTAAAAAAAAAAATCGACTGGGGAGAAATATTTTTATGTGCGTGCGCTACGAATATGTCAATTTCTGTCGTTAGTAAGGTTTGAGATTATCTCCCAAATCTTCCGCAATCCATGAACACTGGGAAATTTTGGATTGGGATGATTCTGGTGAACATTTTTTAGGGATGGGAGAATGAAGTATTTGGGGTGCAACATGATACTTGCTGTGTAAGAATGAGTTGACATGTGCCCCACAGTGAATCAGTTTACACGACAATCAAGAAAGCAAACAGTGGTCTATACGCGACATCTGTGTTGACAGTTGTGGGGAACAAAATCGTTAGCGTAGGCTTTTTCTAATCAATGTGTACAAAACCGTTTGTATATTTCCGGCCCCAACTCTGCGGGGTAAAATGAACTGTGACAAGCGGTGTTTCACGCCCTATAACAAAAATGGACAGTCCCGCTGCTTGAGTCATTCCATTTTCTATAATCAGTTTGGTTTTCCCTCATTCCTGAATCAGTGCCAAAAGATTTTACCATCGCCACGCAGACGCTTGGGTGTCTCACATTTTCCCCAACATCCATGCCTACAGTTTAACGGTCAATGGTCATGTAACAGAATTCCTTCCACCAACACTTCGGACAGGTGAAAGAAAGGACATAAGAAACCCACACCCCAACTGGGGAGGTTCTTTAATGTTCACTTGTTGAGATCTTTCAATTTGAGAATCTAATGACATCACGGGTACGGGGCAAACGCGGCCCATATAACCTACACAGTAAATGCTTCCTTTCTGCACCATGATAACTGTCGAAAACGAAATAGGGTTGTAACCTATAATCGACGAGATGATTTCTATACATCAGAACGATTGTGGTTTTCGTTCGGATCCCGTCCTACAGTTGTTCGGTACAAAAATTTCTCAATGGACAAACATATGTATATATATTACATTGACTTTGTACTGATGTCACAAGGCAAATTTTGCAATAGCTGATTGTGCTATTTTTAACACTCAATCGGCGCTGACATTGAGCTGGTTTCTGCTGTCATGATGTGATATATAGAAATTATCAAAAGTCCAGTCCTATTTATATGACCATTGGCTTTAATAATTCTTCCCGCTGAAATATTGCTCACAAATTTTGATTTCAACGATTATAACCGCACACCAACAACCGCTGTAATCGAAGAATGATACAGTTACGCTTTGTTGAAGGTCACGCATACTGAGTTCAGGTGCAGCAGCAGTCACTCGCCGTTTCTCTGAGTGGGTTGAGGGATGAGGTCCCCACGTTTGGGGTTCCGTTGTAGAATGTGGAGTTCAGTGGCGTAGCCAGATAGGGTAGAGTCAGAGACAAGAGAGCCCCAGCCTTCAAAATTTAGAGACGCAGTCGGGTGATTTTGAGACGAAAAATGAGACGAGCAAAAAGAAAAGGGTGAGAGTAGGGGGTTGGGATTCAGGGAGGGATGGGAAATTTTGACGTATTCAGTGGTATTGTTCGTATGTTATGAAATAATAAGCAGTGATTTTAGAAAGGGACGCAGGATGATAGAAAAATTTCAAACATCTGAACACAAGTGGTGGCTCGACGATATTCAGGAGGGTCCAATATATTCCCTGACAAAGCGTTCAAAGTTCCCTTTCGTATACCCCCCCCCCCTCCCTCACCTCCGTTTGAAATAACCCCAACAACTTAACTGTTCACGTTTATTTGTCTTCTTTCTTTCCCATTTCACATCTGCGTACAAGGCGGGAAAGCTCACCTTCCTAATTTGAGGCGGAGCCAACACTTAATGCAATCGGGCAAAATGAGACACCCCAAATAGCAAAAATACAAATATGTTCAAATTGCCTGATTATTCGTCAACACGCCTGTGGAGGGACCCGGGGCCTTGCAGCTGCCGAGGAAAGAATGGTTTGAGGTCCAGCGGACACTGTTTAACAAAGGGAGTAAGAAAATTTCAAGACGTATATTTTCAGTGTACGTTAGGTAGTGTACATCTGGGTGATTTCATCGTCATTATTCAGAACCTCGTATCACCCAGATAATCCGTTCTGCTAGACTATTGAGCAGAGCCGTCCTCCAGAGATCAACCGATCCCTGGGGCCGGGGCAAGGGGCAGAACCCCTCATCTGGTGAGTTCGAAAGTTTGAAACGAGTTGCGCGAAAAATTGACATCCTCACCATCGACCAACAGCTAGATCGTCTTGCCGCAATTTATCACCCCTCCCTATGTCGCGCACAAAGCAACAGAGACAGAATAACAACGCGATATATCTAAAAGCTGGAATAACCGGTACATTAAATAATTGAGTAATGGCACGTCCCCCCGCCCCCCCCCCCCCCATCCCAGCGTCCCCCTCTCCGTTTTCCTATTTTCCATCCCCCCCTTCCCTAGCAGGGAATACAGGACTCGCGGTCACCATCTGTAACAACCTTTTGTTGACTGGTCTTATTCCAACTGGAGAAACCTAGCGGCACTTGCTGCATTTATTGATAGTAACTGTTGTATGAATCGTCTGAACGTCAATCGTTTAGCATGTCCCTGTCATGCACATTAGAGAGAGCCTATTAAGTCGCCGTTGCCCCCATTCTAATACCAAGATATTCTTGATAATTTTAATCACGAAAACTAACGAACGTTCTCAGTCAACCAGTTGTACCATCTTGCATAGGACAATTCGGAGGGTAATTTCAACATTCGGGAACACGTAATTTCCAATTGATCTAAAATAGTTTTTTCCCTTAGATAGAGGAGTGGTGTGTGTCCGTCGCTGTATTCAGGATCTGGGCACCCGCTGTTAACCTTCGCTGCAAATTCCTCTCGATATCTCTCTCATAGGATTTCGGGGCTTGAGGGCGATTCACACGCTGCAGATGTCCAACTACTAGTACTAGATACCTCACTCGATTCCTATACGGTATTCCTAAATTCATTATATTAATCCGTGTTTTTAATATTCCATGGTTACCGTTATATTACTCCTCTCCAATGACAAAATAGACAAATCATGCTGTGGAACAGTGTCTCGACTGTTCGCTGAATCACTATCATACCATTGTATCACGTAATAACACGTGATGGCGGCGGCACCCGAGCTCAGCGAGTCAGTTGTAAACTACTTCGGGGCATTGTATATTCCTGAATTGCCCACTCATATTCTAACATTTCGTGTCAACCTCTCAAGTATTTCACCAACACACAAGTTGTCGATTTCGAATTCATTCGGGCATACTGGCCGCCTATTAGGCCTATTCAGTGAGTTTTTCTCCCAGATTACGATTGCGGGGGCGCCCCGACAATCGCGGGCTTCTGTGCCCATACGGTGTTAACGTCCCGTAGTGAGCAAAAGGAATAGAATGGTAGCCTTTATAAAGACAATATTTGAGGGAAATGGTTAAAATTGTTTAGATCAGTTGCACGAAATAGGCACTTTCCCGTTGGGCCGTACAAGTTTGCGTATGCAGATGTACTACGAACGCAAGTAAACCACAGGCTTGTCATCTGTGGAGTTGACGAAAAATGACACCTGGCACGTATTTTAATATGTGCGTTGTTATCCGAACAGATTTTTCCGTACGAATATAATTGTGTTGGCGCATTTTAGCGTACCCACTCACAAAGGGATCGAATGATCTCCCCGCCGTCCCGGCATGGCCCAGGCTTCCACGACAGGTTGTGGGAGGGTGGTAAGGTCCCCCTGCCCCCCCCCCCCTCACACCCCCTCCCCCCCAAAAAATTAATCGGGAAATCAAAGGCTAAAAATCGGGAATGAAGGAGGGAAGTGGACAAAAATAAAGTCTGGAATGAATTGAATAATCGCGAGAATAAGAGGGCCAAATGGCATTGAAGCTTGGGGGCATGGTGAGGTAAAAGGAAGCCTGCTTTTCTGACGCCCTCATAAAAGTAGAGGTCCCCACCCCCCCCGTCCATCCTCCACCCACCCCACAATCACACTTCGGATTTTTCCGTACGTATAGTAAGTTGTGCGTTGTTATTCGAACGAATTTTCCGTACGGAATAGTCACAACCACGTTGGGAGGTAACAATTACGTATGGGTGAAAGCCTTAAAACTAATTTTGCCTCTCGGTAGCAAAAGATGTTGCTACTCTAATATATAGGGCAGCTCTGAATAATGCCGATCAATCGTTAACTAACGTCAATATGTAGCCTAGATGTAGTCCTATATTACCCATTTCTTTTTTTTTACAGAGCCAATAGACAAAGCGCAAGCACTGAGAATGACCAAGCATGAATAAACTCTCAGGTATTTCAAGCAAATCAATGAATCTGCCCAACTCCAATATAGTAGAGGGCAGTGTTGTAAAAAGTCGCGACTTGAGACAAGAATTGATGACTTGCTTCATTGACTTGTACGTGACTTGCTTTGAAGTGACTCGACTTGACCATATTTTGGGTAGGCCCCCAAATATGACTTGACTCGAAAAATGTTGGTCATTTGGTTACAGCTCTGGTAAACCTGATAGATAAGTTTATTGACTGTGGTATACGCTAGAAACAGCATTTAAGGTGATCTCCCGGCACATCGGTTCGGTGCGCTTCGAGCCTACCTAATACAGGACTACTTCGATTGCGTCAATAATATGTGAACTTACTTTTTTTTACTATAACGGCATGATACGCAAGCAATAGAATACGAATCCAGAATACATAGTACCGTTGGGCGTCATGATTGAATTGAAATGAAATCCTCCCTCTCCTCGTCGTTGTCGCTGCCCCTCGTCACCTATACACAGTTGTTGCGTCATGGTGGAAGTACCTACATGACTTGCATATATTGGGTTATATTTTTTCCTTAAACCAGGGGCACCAGACTCCCGTTAAACGACCGATGCGTGATGCCATCGTCACTAAACACGTTATCAGGGCGGTATCGTCATGCATGATTGCCCAGAGTCAACTGTCAGAATGTTTGATGGCAGCACCTACAATAACTTGTCGTTGACACGAACCGTCCATGACCATGAAATTCACCCAATTCCATACCTAACACTTCTTATTACAATAGCATATTCAGCAGAATGTCGAAATATCACAGTTCAAAGATGAAAGCTGACTTGTACGTAGCAGGTTATCGTTAGCTGGAAAAACTATAATCTGGCACACCAAGGGCGGCGATTTGTGTTGGCGATTGGGGGGACCAGACAGATAATCCACTCGCGGAGCGCCCCAGGGGTTGCGCACTGAGCGTACAAGGAAATTTAACGTTTGACAGACCCCCTAGATTGCAGGAACGGCACTTCCCGTGCCATATGGGACATATAGGCACCATTCTTAAAATTGAAACATGTTATTTCAGGAAAGGTTCTCCAAAACTTATCGCTTCAGGCATCAATTTCAAGGTGTTGCGTTGGGTGCTGTGACATTCCAAAATACCATGCAAGTGAGGTTACAGTGAGGTAATAAAAGAAGCAATGGAAATGGGCAATGGCAACAACCAGTACGTTCGCGCGAAGCGCGAGATTTTGCAGAATCTAATTTGACCAACGACATTGCACTGAACCCTTGTGACCTTTCACTTAGATAGGCTGCGTTTTTCACTCAAAGATTACGGCCCCAGTTTTTATCCTATTTGCGGAACACAAGCGCATGGGAGGGACCCTTCCAACCAGGGACAAGACAGTGGCCAAATGGTATAACACAGAAGCAAAACCCCAACTGCGCGCGAAACGCTCACGATTTTTTTTTTTTCACTTCGAACATCAATCGTAAAGTCATTTTGTTCCCCCCCCTCCCCTTGGCAATAGTTGGATATAAACTTATCCTTACTTGAATTTTGAATCATGTCTTTACACGATTTGTGGCGTTCCCTGGCCGAATATTCGATGGCTATCTTATTAGCTTAGTATGTGCACCCCGCATGCACCCCAACTTTCAACAAGTGGTCGCCCCCATAAATTGATTGCTTAACACTCTAATTCAAATTCGCAAATAGCAATGGCGTCACCAGACCTTTTCATACGGGGGAGGGGGGGAGGGGGGGAGGGGGGGAGGGGGAGGGGGGGAGGGGGGGGGGGGGAGGGGCACAGACATTTTCGGGGAAAGGAAATTTTTTGCGCAAGCCCGTGCCAGAGGGCCGGAAATGACATCTCCCGGGCGTTTCAGGCTCATGTACCAAGCTTCAAAACTTGCATTTGTGTCACAAAATTCGGTATTCGGTGGAAAATTTAAACTTGTGTCAGACCCCGGTTTAGGCTGCTACGACTTTAAACATTTTGGCCAGAATATCCAACCATTTGTGCTTCAATAGGAAAAACAGGATCTCACTCAAAATTTGGGACATTTAGCTAGCTTTAGCTCTACTGTCCCAACCATGATATGACGTCATGGCCCGAAAGAGCAGGGAACTTCCGAGTAGCAGTTATCTGGAGAAAACATGCGCTGAAAATCCAAGCAGTCTGTTAGCCTAGGCTACTGCAGTTCCAAATCGCCGCGTGCGTCGAGGGAGGAGGAAACGGACCGGAGGGCAAATTGTTAGTAATCAAAAAAGGTGATTGTAGTTTTCAAGGTCAATGAGAATGTTGTTGTATGATTCCACCTCACAATATGTATAAGTTAGGGGGCCAATGAGCAGATGAGGCGAAAGTCCATATGGTGTGCGGAGATGACCGGAAAGCAACGGGACAAAATCCACCACTATACGCGCGAAACACAAAATTTGTTCACGTTTGAGGTATTCGAGGCGAGACGTCCGTCTTTGTCACTTGGGGCATGATTCCATCGAAAATTCAGGCAATATTTGGACCTAGCCTTTTCTCCACTTTAATTTTGAATCATTTCATTTTGACATCGCAATTATTGTGGCGTTCCCTCACTTCCCTGGCCGCAGTTCGAGGCCCCACGTGTGCTCTCATAAGTGATAGTATGTGGGACCGTGACCCAACTTTCAACGAGTGGTCGCACCCGTGAAGAAAATTTAAAACTCCACGCTCCAGCCAATCTTATGCAAACGATATGGATTGAGGAGAACCCTTCTTCCATTGATAATTAAGAACAACCCGGAGTAAATTCCAGGCATTTTTTGTTAAGGAACATAATATGTCTGCACAAGGCACATCGTATGTCTGAACAGTACCGGTACATAAGATACCCGCGCGGCGCGCCGCAATTTCGGATATGGAGCACCAAAATTCACTCAACTTGATCCATTTAAGTCATTTTGCATTGTTAAAACACGGTTGCTGATTGGATATGGCGGATACAGTGACAGCGAAATAGTAGTCGAGCTGAAATATCGGGGGGGGGGGGGGACAAAATGCATTGCGTCCCCCTCACCCAAATATTGGGGGGGGGCGCGGTTCTCCCCCCCCCCCCCCCATGATCGCCGCCCTTGTGGCACACACAATGTACGCAGGCATGAGATTTTATAAGTGCTCTCGGGTAATTTTGTACGTGTAGGTTAAAATTATAGGGCAACGAGGGGACAGAGTTGAATTGGGAATAAGCCTATGGTTTCCACAACCGTTTTACCGAACGGGACGAATGGCTCACCTTTTACTTACACGCCTCGTGTTATGCTTCCACCCGGAGGTGCTTCAGCTGACTAAGGAAATCCTTAGTCCGAATTGTAGAGGCTCCAGTTTTTGGTGTGGAAGGACCCACCGGCGAATCTCGCCTACTCTTTTCGACGAGTGCACTGAGCTTAACGAGGAAGGGGAAAGGAATTCTGCTCCAGGGACCGCAATTTAACGTCCCATCCGACAGACGAGAGCAGCTTCACTCGTGCAGCCATCTTTCCTACACGAGAAAGAGCGGGGTGAAAGTTGGTGTCTGTGATGACACTGGGGTTCGAACCAGGGACCTCGGGCATTGCAGGCGGATCCTCTACCGTTCCTGCCACCTCACCGCTCATAGGCTCACCTACGTTCAGAGTAGGAGTGGTCTTATTAGAGTACCACATTACACACACGCCAACCCAAAAGAGGAGAACATTCATATCTGCTACTTCTACCGGGAAATCAATCTTCAATAAAACTTTTTTTTTCAACCATTATTTGGGTGACATTTTTGAGCTTAAAGGCTCATACGAAGTGCAATACATCTTAGTTGCCGTCTGAGTAGCACAATCAGTCCCTTCGTCCATTCGTTTGCATACTTCCACCATGACCATTATGTTATTGGGTTTTAAGCTTGGTAGAATGTAGTCTTGTTCAACACGGGCACGCCGTGACTGTGCTCAATTTCGTCGCGCTTCTCACATAGGTCTATATGGCACTAGATCGTACACTCCTAGAGTATGGGTTCGCCACTGATATATACAATAGCGAGAAGGCACAAACTAATCCGTATCATTTTTGCAACGAAGTTGAAGACCGCAGCTACTTCTTAACCAAGACTACGTAGAAATAAATATACAGGTCCTTTACTGATATATGTTTTGAGCAAGGAATGTTTAGTCAGAGATTCTACTTTGTCAACATAGACAGATTACTATAAGAACGTTGCTCAAGCAATCATTGGTACGCCTCAGAGTCATACCAGTGATTCCGCGCTGAATACTGTCTTACCCTTACCGCCCAACCTTTGTTCATACCGACTTTGTCTGTACTGACATGCTAACCAGCCTCACTGCATGAGCTTATAACAAGACGAACTATGCTATTGATTCCTTGCAATATCCAACTCTGTACAGGGAGACTTTTCAAGGCATCTAATCGGAATATAATTACAAAATGTTCCAGGGAAGCTACTATATCCTGGTTTCACCTCTCCCAGGGGGTAAACCACAAAGCCTTTTGACCTCCTTGAAGTGGGAACATGCTGGGAACAGAATTCTGCTCCAAAAACAGGCTGGAATCGTCACGGACCATGAAAATATCACTGCAATGAATTTCTTGCTCTGAATTACCCTGAGATTTTTTTTTCGTAAAAGGGTCCTAGTTCCTTGTTTTAGTGCTTCTGGTTGATTTAAAATGAGGATGTTCCAACCTAGTAACATACTCCCTAGTCACTCTGGTGTATGGTTCATTTATCAAATTGTTGGTTGGGAAGTGAGAAACGTTTTATTTTATAAATGATCCCATCTTTTTGTGCATTTTTCCAACGCTGATATACACTTGTATCAGTTGCATGTAAAATTCCGCGACACATGTTTACGTAATGCAGTTCCTCTTGAGAAAGTACTAACTGCAACGAAGGGTGAGTCAACCGTGGTTGCGACAAATGAACAGCCCTTTCATTCTTGCGTGACTCATCTGAAGGCCTCGAATAACGGTCAAACGCGATGTCTAAATATGGCTGTAAACCCACCAAAATGACGTGCGAAAGCACAATCTAGCAGCAATTAGGGCTGGAATTCAACATCCTTCTGATTCTGAGGAGAATCCATTGAAATTATAACAGCCGCTAGAACCGGAACTATGACATTCAACAGGTAAGGTAGTCCTCAGAGGCCCCACCACCAGGAACTTTTGACAGATTTTATCAGGTGCTGGAAAAAGTTTGTGATCGCAAGAAACTTCCCTCCAGTCAGCTTCATTGGAGCCTACGACCATCGCAACTCACAACATTTCCGGTCCCTACGGGTGAAGGAGTTTCTAGTGGAGAAAGGAACTGTTGTCAATTTTCTCCCACAGAAAAAATAAATATTCTTCAGAATAAATCTACCACTGTTTTTCTTAGTTCGTCATTTTTGACATTTTTTTTTTCATGTTCACCATCATCGTCGGCCAGCGAGGCGACCATAATCCTAAATCACGAGTGTGCCCTATCAATGCAACTTATCACGTGGGTGGGAAATATAATTGGCAAAGGAAGGAACAAATGTTATTCCCTTCACTACATATATATATTTTTGTTATCAACTACTTACTACCTTTCCTGTTCCTTCATTTCATCGTTTCTGACTCCGTTTCAGGGGGTTATTGTTCTGCACAATTAGAGAAAATTTGAAAGACAACGCCGTTATAACTTATTTAGAACGGTTTGTAAAAACTTAAAGGCTGCGTCGCTCAAGTAACCATCGTCGGGACCCCACCTGAAATTACGTAACGCCCATAATTTTAGCACCATATTTTTCTAGCACCACCACATTCTACAACATATTTTAGCACGATATTTTGCTAGCATCACTTCTCCGCACATATTCTAGCACGATTTTTTCGCAGTATTGTTGCGGTGTAGTGATTGAAGTGTCGCAAACCCCGACAAGCAGCATCGATGGAGAAGAAGAACACGAAAGGGACACTACGGCAGGCCAGCAATAGAGGGATCAGAGATGACAAGAGGCAATGTCGCTGCGCGGTGTGGCGGGTAGCGGACACCTAAAACTTGATGCACTTCCGCCGCAAATGTTCCCTCTTCAAAAAAATAAACCCTAAATTCTTCCGCCAGATAGGAAGGTTTTTCCTGCTAATCATTTATTTCTGCTCTGGAATTGGAAGGATCGTTCGAAAATGCATACTTGCGTATACAAGGATTATTAATCTCTCTTTTTTCTCTCTAATGCCAGGGTATCTGAAACACTATTTACATAGAACGGAAGCAGATTAACGCCGATGTTGCACGTCACATATGCCCGACGGTTTATGGGAGATGGCCACCACCATGAGGCGTAGCCCTCCCCAATTCCCCTACACTCTCTGGAGCTTGTGCTAGCCAAGATCGATATGGTGCACTTAAAGGGGTAGCACCACATTTAGTACGGTCGCATATAACGCCTTTTGGTATAAGATGCGATGTTCGCGAACCGTCACTTCCGGGTATGCCCGACGGTTATTTGGGAGATGGCACCACCATGAGGCGATAGCCCTCCCTCCCCTACACCCCCCACTGGGGTATCTTGGTGCTAGCACAAGATCGATAAGTTGCGCTTAAAGGGGTAGCACCACATTATTAGCGTCGGATAAAGCGCTTTTGGTATAAAATCGATGTTTGTACGTCACTTCCGGGTTATGCCCGACTGTTTTATTTGGGAGATGGCACCACCATTAGGCGATAGGCCCTCCCAATCCCCTACACTCTCCAGGGTAGCATTGTGGCTAGCCAGAAAAAAAAAAAAAAAAAAAAAAAAAACAAGGATCGATAGTTGGCAACTTAAAGGGGTAGCACCACATTTATTAGTCGTCACTACGCCTCTTGTATAGATATCGATTGTTTGTCGCCACTTCCGGGTATGCCACGTTTATTGGAGATGGCATCACAATGAGGCGATAGCCCTCCCTCCCCCTACACCGCCCCATGGTAGCTTGGTGTCTATGCAGCACCAATATCCGTATGTTGCACTTAAAGGGTTAGCACCACATGTAATTAACGGTCGGAATTCGCATTTTGGTATAATTCGATGTTTGCACGTCCCTTTCCCGTCCTCCGGGTATGCCCGAACGGTTTATGGGAGAATTGCCACCACCATGGCGATCGCCCCTCCCATCCCCTACACTCTCCATGGTAGCTTGTGCTAGCACAAGATCGATATGTGCACTTAAAGGGGTAGCACCACAAGTATTATTACGGTCGGCAATATAACGCTTTTTGGTATAATTAATCGATGTTTTGCCACGTCATTCCCCGGGTCTGCCCGACGGTTTATTGGGATATGTCACCACCATGAGGCGCTAGCCCTCCCCAGCCCCTTACAAACCCTCCATGGTAGCTTGTGCACACAAGATAAATTTTTGTGCACTTAAAGGGGAGCACAATTTCTACGGTCGGCATATAACGCTTTTTGGTTTAATATACGATGTTTGTACGTCACTTCCCACTCTCCGGGTAGTCCCGACGGTTTATTGGGGAGATGGCACCACCATTAGGCGATAGCTCTCAACCCTCTCCTACAACCCTCCATGGTAGCTTGTGCTAGCACAATCGACATGCTGCACTTAAGGGGTAGCACCACATTTAATACGGTCGGAATATAACAGCTTTTTTTTCTGGTATAAATATCGATGTTGCACGTCACCTCCGGGAATGCCCGACGGTTTATTGGAAGATGGCCCCCAGAGGCGATAGCCGTCCCCCTCCCCCTTCCTGTCCATGGTGGCTTGTGCTAGCACAGATGCGATATGTTGCACTTAAAGGGGTAGCCCCCAATTTAATTGTACGGTCGGAATATATATTCGCTTGGTATATATCGATGTTTGCACGTCACTTCCGGGTATGCCCGACGTTTTATTGGGGATGGCACCACATGAGACGCGAAGCCCTCCCCATCCCCTACACTCTCCATGGTAGCTTGGTGAATATTATATATACCAAACAGCGTTTTAATTACTCCGATTGTAATAAATGTTGGTGCTACCCCACTCAAGTGGCAACATCGAATACTTGTGCTAACACAAGCTAACCATGGAGAGTGTAGGGGACGGGAAGGGCTAGCGCCTATGGTGGTGCCTTCTACCCCCAAAACCGTCGGGCATATACCACGGAAGTGGACGTGCAAACATCGATATTATACCAAAAAGCGTTATATTCGCGACTGTAATCAATGTGGTGCTACCCCTTAAGTGCAACATACATCGATCTTTTGCTAGCACAAGCTACCATGGAGGGTGTGGGGGATGTGGGGGTTCGCCTCATAGTGGTGCTATCTCCCAATAAACCGTCGGTGTATACCTCTGAGTGACGTGCAAACACGATATTATCTCAAAAATTGTTATATTCCGACCGTAATAAATGTGGTGCTCCCCCTTTAAGTGCCACATATCGATTCCTTTTGCGCTAGCACAAGCTACCATGCGGTGTGAGAAAATAGGAGGGCTATCGCTTCATGGTGGTGCCATCCCCATAACCGTCGTGCATACCCGAAGTGACGTGCAAACGTCGATATTATACCAAAAGCGTTATATTCCGACCTATAAATGTTGTTCTCCCCTTTTAAGTGGCAAAATATCGAATCTTGTGCTAGCACAAGCTACCCTGGAGGGTGTAGAGGATGGGGAGAGGTATCGGCTCATTGTGGTGCCATCTCCAAGAAAACCGTCGGGCATCCCGGAAGTGATGTGGTCAAACCATCGATATTATCCAAAACGCTATATTCCGACCGTAATAAATGTGGTGCTACCACTTTAAGTGCAACATATCGATCGTGTGCTAGCACAAGCTACATGGAGGGTGTAGGAGATGGGGTGAGCTATCGCCTCATGTGGTGCCATCCTCCTAATAAACCTGTCGGGCATCCCCGAAGTGGACGTACAAACATCGTATTATACCAAAGCGCTATATCCGACCGTATAATGTTTTGCTACCACCCCCTTTAAGGAGTCAACATATCGATCTTGTGCTAGCACAAGCTTACATGGAGGGTTTCGAGGATTGGGGAGGGCTATTGACTCATGAATGGTGCCATCTCCCAATAATCCGTCGGGCATAACACGGAAGTGACGTACAAACTCGATATTATACCAAAACGCTATATCCGACCGTAATAAATGTGTGGTGCTACCCCTTCACTGCAACATATCGATCTTGTGCTAGCACAACGACATGGAGAGTGTCGGGGATGGGGAGGGGCTCAATCGCCATCATGGTGGTGCCACATCTCCAATAACCGTCGGCAGTACCCTGTGATGGACGTACAAACAGCGTATATACAAAAAACAAAAAGCGCTATATTCCACGTAATAAATGTGGTGCTAAGCTAACCCTTCAAGTGCAACATAGCGATCTTGGCTAGCACAAGCTACCATGGAGGGTGTAGAAAATAGGGAGGGCTATCGCCTCATGGTGGTGCCATCTCCCATAAACCGTCGGGCATACCTGTAAGTGACGTGCAAACCTCGATTACCCCAAAAGCGCTAATATGCCGACCGTAACAAATGTGGTGCTACCCCTTCAACTGCAACAAATCGATTTTGTGCTAGCACGACTACCTGGAGGGTGTAGAGGAGTGGGAGGGCTATCGCCTCATTGTTGTGCCATCTCAATAAACGCGTCGGGCATACCCGTAAGTGACGTACAAACATCGATATAATACAACCCACAGCGCTATAATTCCGACCGTAATTAATGTGGTGCTACGTCCAACCTTTCAAGTGTCAACATTCGATTGGTGGCTAGCACAAGCTACCATTGAGGGTTATAGGAGATAGGGAGGGTTTCAATCGCCTCTGGTGGTGGTGCCATCTCCCAATAAACCGTCGGGCATTCCCGGAGGTGACGTGCAAACATAACCGTTATTCGAAACAAAAAGCGCTGTTGCAAACGTATCTCAATAGGTGTTCCCCCTTTAAGTGCAACAAATATCGATCTTGTGTGCCGGTACCTCACGGATGGTGTCTCAGGCATGGGAAGGGGTATCCCTCCTCTCCTGGGGGTGTCTTTGCGTGGACGTGCGTTGAACAAAGTCGTGATCCGCCACTGGAGTAAGGCGTTAGGGGGGGAGCAATCAACAGATGCTGCTGCAATCTGTCATGGTAAGACTCGACCTTAAGGAGCTGCTGCACGGTCAGGGATCATTTTGATACCATGGAGCTCTGCTACATAATCCCACGCTGCATGTCTTTCGGTAGGGTAATCGCTACGTACCGCCCAGGGTCCACTTTCTGCACTATTCGAGCTCGAAATCACAACTTCACCTGCTGCATTGTCTTTCATAAATCAGGAGGTGACTAGGGTTATAATGAACCGCCAGTAAGCCTATTGCAAACCTGTAACAACCAAACATTACCGAGAATCTAAAGAGTTCGAACAGTTGAGCCCAACATGAGCACCCCTCCCCCATCCCCTCTCCCTTCCACAAACACCAACCTCCTGGCCCACAAGACAACCGCAAAACAGCTGTGACGTTGACCAGAACTAGAACTCTCACTCTGTCCCATTTTGGTCATAGCGGCCACACCAAGAATACTACAGCGGCATTGTTACGTCTGTTATGGTGCGCCGAAAATAATCGTCAACTTCAACGAGGTTTTCGTGGAAAATGTGTCGCAGAATGTGTTGCTAAAATATCGGCCAGCACCATATTGTGCTAGCAACTATGTGCCGTACTTCAGGTGGGTTCGGTCGGGAGGATTGTTACCCTTCGAAGCTACACATTATTTTATAATCTGCCTGACGGTGCAAAGTATGATGGCTTTTAGATGGATGAATTAATTCCATTCGCTCCCATTTTAAAACCTCTTCTATTGTCCAGCCAGCGAGGAAATAATATTAATATAACATTATATGGACCTACAATAGACTCAGCGTCTCAAGAAGCGGCGCAAAAACCCGGCATGAACAAGAACTACCCAATTTTATTGTACAGATAAGTTTCAAAGAAAGTTTGAAGTTGCTTAATAGTGGAAGTAGCTTCACGGATCTGCACAGGAAGAAGTTCAAAAGTAGAAGAGCCACATAGAGAAGGCTCGACAAAACCAACTCTCGTGCAAGAATCTGGGGATCATATCTGGACACAAATCCGTGACGAACGTAAACTATAGCAGCAAGAGGCGGGCTCATGAAAGTGGATTAAAAGATCAGAGAGATGATATGGGGCAATCCTGGAATTTATGCATTTGTACATGATAGAAGGATTTTTTGTAACAGATCCTTTCTCTGATCGGTATCCAATGCAGCTGACCAACAGTTTTCTCGTGGGTCCGATCACACCGGCACAACTAAACACCAAACGAGCAGCCTTGTTTTGCGAGCGTGTAAAACGCAATCATATCAGCTTGCGAACAAACCAACAGAAGATAATCCGCCGTGGTAGCCGGGGCAGGTAATCATCAGACTGCACAGTACAAGCCCTCCTGAATGAATGAAAATTACGAATTCCTCTGGATGCGTACGGAGATTGATTTTACACATTGTCAATGTGACAAAACATGTTATAGGTAACTGAAATTTCCGGGGTGATGCGTTTGGATGTTCCTACTATGGTACTGAGGGTAAGGGTAATACCCGGAACTGAACGAAGTATGTTGGTGGTAGTCACCAAACGAAAAGAATTCAGATTTTCCCCTCATTCAGTTTTACCAAGTTAAAGGTCATGCCAATTCAATTTCTGAGAGAAGCCTTCTGTTTGTTTAATCCCCCCCAAATTACCATCCTTTACCAAAATACCACCCCTGGTTGACCTTGAACTCACTTCATGTACCACTGGTCACTGAATACTGAACCAAATTTCATGAATATCCGATTTTGAAACTGAGGAGTAGTCTATTTCATTTTTGTTCACAATGGCTAAACAAAATCGACCCCTAGATTACCTTTTCCCTCAACTTAAGAACAGCCCAGATCCCCTCCCTCCAGCGACATCGTGATCGACTGAGTTTTTCATTTGATTGACCACACACCCTAGGAGTAGCAATTCAAATCAACTGTTGACATATGAATAAATAAAAAGAGGAAGAATAAACAAGGTGACGGCAAGGTGGGATAGCGAAATGCACTGGTCGGGGGTTGGTCCTCTTTGAAGAAGACACCACAAATACTAGGGTGGCGACAGTAATTGCCCGACAGGGTACCACAATCATAAAGAGAGGGTTCTCTCTGGGTTTGTGATAGAAAATCAAAGATAGACTACCTTGGCCATGTTAGTAAATCAGTTAGACTACATAAGTTTGGCATATATTGTACAAATTGGAAAACACCTAATGATCGCCTTGATGTCCTTTGCCGTTATACCCCTTAGAAAAACCTTCAGATCGAGATAAACCCTCAGACCGCTCAAATCTACTGTTCAATTCATTGATACTGATGGTAACCATAATCGACTACGTTTCGTGAAAATCCAGTCACTTTCGAACAACTTCGAAAAATTATACAATATTTTCTGTTTGGTGCAAGACCAGTCTTCCCACCTTCACCTCCCAAACCTGCCAGCCTTTAGCACTAACTTTGACAGCCCTCATTTTTTCATCTCGGGTGGGTGCTCACCTTGTTTTGAGCTGGCATCTGGCGCAAAGAAGGGAACTTCTAGTTTCCCTATCCAAACAAACACATACCTCTTGATCTGATATTTGATATCTATTTACTTTACCACAAAAAGTCATACAAAATATCGTCATTTACCATAGAAATATTCTTATATAGTGTGAATGAAGTACACAAAAAAAAATACCTGAAGGGCTTATATAAGCAGCCCACTCCCTGTGATGTACTAAATACTGAATCAACAAGACATTGATCGCCCAAGCCAAGACACCAATTACGCTCAGTCAACACTCCCTACCCACATAATCCCATCAGCCTTTGCCACCCGCACAACAACCTCAACAACAATAGCAATATAAAACTATACAAACAAACAGGACCAATGTCCGTAGTAGCTATCAGTGTTTGTAACAAGTCATGACTCCAGTCACTACTCTCCAAATATGTAATGACTCAAACAACTTTGTGGAGATTTTGCCCATTAAAACAGTACAGTGACTTTATTCAATGACTCAACTTGAGCACATGAATCTCTGAAAGTCAATGACTCATAATAAAATGAGTCATAGTTTAGTGTCTCGTTATAACACTGGTAGCTATGGCTCTCAAGACTAAGTGAATACAAATAATTTGCGGCCACATTGTAGTATAACATGTAAGGTGTTACTCTGATATATTGTCTTCAGGACCTTCTGTGGAAGGATCAGATCCAAAATATGGAACTCCCACAACACCCCTTACTCCCATATTTTGAGAGCTTAAATTGTCAACAAATGTGTCAGAAGTCTTGTATAAATCAAGGAAGACCTCAATTGAATATTTCTGGAGGTTAGCACTCAGTGTTAACTCTGTGGATTAACCAGGCCAAAAGTCATATTGAGGGCTTGTTAATGTATTATTGGTACTGTCCTTACTAACATTATAAACACAATCCTTTCTAGTAAGTTTGGAGAGCATGATCAAACATAGATAGGACAATAGCGACTGAACTCTTCATTATAACTATTCTCTAAAACTGGTATAACCTTTTGATTTTTTTAGGCAGGCCTGGAATGATTCAATCCAGATGTTAGCAAGGGGTTTGAGAACAATGCATCTACCGATCAAGAGATATCTTGTACACAGCTTCTGGGCCAATTTTCATTAAATAAAAAAATTTATGCAAATTATTACTGTCTTTCGGGATGAAAAGTAGATGCACATTGACAACTCTCCACCGTACATCTCCACAATAAGGGTTCCAGCATGACAGCTTCCACGGTTCAAGAGATATCAAATGGCACATACGGACAGATGGACAGACAGATGGACAGACACAACAAAGTGATCACTAAGTCTCTCCTTGAACAAAGTTCAGGCGAGACAAAAATGGGATTGCCAACTCCATAAAATATATGGTCTGAATTTTGTCTGTTGTTGTTTTTAGTTTTGATGGATTTGCACAGTCCAGATGTAATCCAGGTTGCGAGTCAATACCCGTAGAATTCCTATTACTGCCATTCTTGAATGAGAAGCATGTATTTACAAATATTGGTACTAAATGTCTCACAGAACTTTACATATGCCATGTTCGAAACATTCTTATCTAGGACATGTTCGCTGCCTGTAAAATGTGTGATACTGTTTCGCAAATAATTCTGCGGATAGTTATCTTCATTATTAGTCCTTACAAGTTGTTAGATATAGTTATACTTGTCAAGATATTGTCTATGATTGATATGAATATTTGGATAAAGTAGCCCCAGTAACCAGTAATACAGAGTACCATAACAGTTCTTGTGCTTGATGTTGCCAATTAGACCCCATTCAGTCAATTCTGTTGATTCCCACATCCCAGCACATACATTATTAACAACTAATTGGCCAACCCTTCATACAATGCTTCACCGACTCTGAAACTTCCCCATCACTACTGAATTAGTACCAGCAAAACAGAGACGTTCTGATTATTCAACATGTTCACGAGAATCGTCGCTGTTGTGCTGCTGGTGAACATACCTGACACATGCATGACTCATTGAAAATTCAACTAGGGGTGAACACAAGGCCAGCAGGCTACTACATTTTCTGAAAGACAATTACGCTAGCTGGGCATGATTTGTTTAGACAGTGATCTTTCATGTTGAAGCACTGTATGACACATATATAGTAATGGGACATTAAATACTATACCTCATCGTTCAATCAAGAAAATATACACAGCAAGTTTTTTCATTGACCTGTCAAAAGGTTTCACCAAGGTAATAGAAAAATGCGGAACGCTCCTGAGTAAACATATGAGAAGTAGATAACGCAATTTTATAGAACCATCAAACACGCTGAATCTAAAAAGAAGTCTTGAGGTCAGTTTCCATCTCTGAGTAGGAGGGTAGTTTGGTTGATCCGCTGGACGAGGCAGTTGAAGATGGTGCTCTCTTCACTGATGAACTCGGAGACTGTCAAAGAAGGAATGAAGAATAGATACCACCCATAATATGTCTAAAATTTACAAAAGATTACAAAGTAACATAATAAAATATGAAAATAATAATCATAACACAAATTTGTGAAGTGCATATATCTAAATATATAATCCTATATGCTATGCACTTCATTTGATTTGAACTCTACAGGTTCAGACGGCCAATCAAGGCTCATCAAGGAACCTGGCGCATCGACCGTCGATAAGCAGCAGGGATAACTCGCCTTCTCTTCTTGACGAGTGCTCAGATGATATCGAGGCAGGGGTGTTAACAAATCCAACCTGCTCCCAGGACCGCCATTTCATTTCCCCAGGACAATCAGTGAAATCCGAGACCGATAAGGAATTTTCGGAACCAAGTTCAATGTGACTACTCACAGCCAACTGACAAGACTTTCTGCGAATATTTCGTAACAACCCGAGTAACCACAGAGAGTCCAGGGTACCACAGCGTAACCACAAAGTAAATTTTGTACTAGGTGGAGATGGTACAGCAAATGATTTGACTAAACAGAGCAAGACACAAGTGCACAGACTCATTCCTCTGTATCCTCATAGAGCAAAATACCCAATATAGTTCAGGCTATGTACGTAGCCAGGACTGGTTAACAAATATATGAAGACTATATAATCATAGATGAAAGTAAATTGCTAGTGTCAAAAGAGCTGATGCCACCTGTCGGTGAGGTGAGGTTCAGTCATTTGGTAACCTACTGGTCATTCCTCCCAATGGTATGGGTTCACTAATGTATCTCATCATGGGACTGGCAATGGGGTTCAGAAGAGGAAAACCCATTAGTGATTAGTGACTTGAGTGTATTCAAACCATTACCTGAAATTGAATGCAAATCTATGCATGCAAAACAGCTGGACAACCAAACAAATGCATTCAATTGAACGTCTAACCCACCAGCAGAAAACTTGGGTTGCCAGATGTAGGCTCCAACAGAGCACAATAGTGCTGAGCTCAAAATACAAGCAAAGAGACCAATGTGGAGTTACGTATTAAATGAGCCTGTGGAGGTCTCTTATCACATTATCTGACCTACTGAAAAATACTATGAAACCATTTCAAGAACATCAAATTGTTTTTTGTTTTTTTTGGAGGAGGGGGGAATATTTCACAATGGCTGATTTAATGCATTATGACTGACAGCACTATATTCCAACAGTCTGTGTCAGTACAAGTTTGGTAAACAAATCCATCAAAGGATGATCATTTGGCCTTAATGCCAACTGCAAACCTATCGTGCAATAGTCAGGGGCATATCTTGGTGTGATTTGATGGGAAGTGAAAGTTATTTTCAAAGTACTGGCTTTTTTTGGCTTGCCTCTGTAGCCGTTGTGACAACAAGGGGTGGGGTAAGAATGTATTTCAACTGGCTCTATACTGGTGAGCAGATAGTTCTGCCCTGCCAAGTAGGGGCATACAGACATAACTCAAGTGATTACTTTGGCATCAAGTTTCTTATGCCCTGCAAAATATGGGTTTTTCCATGAGTTGCGGGTCACCGCCATACCCCCCTCCTTGAGTTATGCCCTCCCTTTTTGACTTGACTATTACATGGCTAAAGATGTCACATTAGTCACTGAACAATTTCAATCAAGAGTTGTGGGAATTTTTCACAATGGCCTTTGTGCCCCTTCAATGACCGTTGACATTGGCCTATAGCCAAACAGTCCCAAAGTTAATAAACAATGTATCCAAGTTTGGTTAACATCCACCTAAGAATGACTGCAATTGCTGCAGAATGGCAATTTCATACAGTGGCCTAGTGTGTCCCTTTAATGACCTTTGACAATGACCTTCACATGGGCGAAAATGTCCCACCATTCAATTAATATTATAAGTAAGTGTGGGGTCTCACCCCATCAAATCAATGGACCGTAATTTGGGGGCCAAGAAGGCAGTTTCACAAATGCATAGTGTGCCCCTTCAATGAATTTTACATGACCACATGTTCGAAGATGACTGCGGGATTGATCACCGTCGACCCAAGTTGGTCAACATCCATCGAAGAATGCCTGTTCAGTGACCTATAATACCAATACCTCACCGTGTTTCAATATATGACTTGCAAAAAATCAAAATCTTTGTACAACTGAACGACACCACCAAGGGACAATATTGGGGGGTCTTAGCTTTCCTTCCAGTAAGCTCAGGTTATTCAGTAGAGGATTATATGACATTGTGGATATCAACCGAACTACCCTCCTAATGTGGATTTTAGGGGGGGGGGAATGGATTTTTGGCCAAATTTGAGAATTCTCAAAAATCTGTTCTGTTTTCAGTATATTCAGAGATTGGGAGGACTGATGATTCCAAATTTAGAACAAGGTACATGGTATCAAAACTAAGGGTTCCCCAGCATTTATGCTGTAAATTACTGAAATTTCTATGAATATGAATATTTTGGGGGAAAACAGACATATTTTGATAAATTTTTCCTATTGTATAAACTCGCGAAAAGGCAGCAGGTAGAAAACAACTGATTAGTTCCACATTTGCGAATGAGATCCTGCAACTTAACTCCGGGGATTGCCTCTTTTACTTTGTAGGAGTACATTTTGAAATGTGTACACAATAGCCTATTTTGCCCTTTATTGACCTTGAAGAAGTGGTCCATGAACATTGTTTGATCAACATCCATCAGAGAATGACAATTGGGGGTCAGAAAGGCAATTCCGTGCGATGGCCATTGGTAGCACCCCTTCAGTGACAATTTTGACTGTACCTTCACATAGTTAACAGATGTCCCAAGAGTCAATGAGCATTTTGTCCATTTGTCCACATCCATCAAATAGTGACTGACTTGTTTTGTGCCTAGTAAACACTTCCTTCATCCCAGATTTTACACTGTTCCAACTGCAATGGTACTACATGAGGTTGCATCAGAAATCTGTGTACCAGCTGAAAGCAGTAGCACACCCCAGGAACATTATGACATGATTTCAGGAAAACCTAATGCACTTTAGAGGAGATACATTTTGAAATTGTGCTCCTCTAATGACCTTTGACTTTAACCTCCTTGAGTTAAGATGTCCCATTGGTTGATTACCATTGTTCAAGTGTGGTCAACATCCGTCAAACACTGAGCGAACACGGGCCAAAAAAAAGGCAAAAGTGGACGGACAGATAGATAGATTATACAATATCATACAAATTGAAAAAAAGATGTCTGACCTCCTGCATAGATATCATCTCAGTACCATCCAGTATCAATGGAATCTCAAAACTCTTTGGCTTGGTCTGAGGAGTCGCCAGGAGTCAGCACAAAAACGGCTACGGTTGTACACAGGACGATTGTTCCCAAAACCGTGGTCCACCATCCCTCCTGACCATTGGGAATAAGGTCAGAGTTGAAATGTGTTACATCTCAAGTGTTGAGATCACACGTGGGCAGTATTGTCATGACATATGAGCGCCCACTTTCCAAAGAGGAGGAGACCAGAAGGAGAATAACATACAGCGACTCAAATATATTACTCATTCAGAAATTGAAAAATGCTGTTAGCCAATAGCACGAATGATGGAGTCTCAAGTGGAGTTAAGTGTCTATGTAGTCTTGTTAAATAACACATACACGACTTTTGCGAGAAATCAGACAATGCTCGAAAGTAGTTGGCCTGGTAGTCCGAGAGGAGTGCGAAATCAGTCGTTGAAATGTGCAGTTACCCACATTGTCTGTCTGATACCCACAAAGTAACCAAACAAGTTTGTGTGACACCCATATGTTCAGCACACTTGAGTCAGGTGCAGCTGAACTGCATCTGTCTCTAGTCAGCTGCAGCCAAACTTATGACATAGTGCCCTGACAACAAAGGATACCCATCAAGTGGTGCAGTTCCATGTCCCGTTGTACATACAATGAAAACCTGTCAAAAAATTTTATGTTAATTTCAAACCAGATGAACATAAAATAAGTCAAGGACGAAAGAACACTGTTTCAAATAGCTTCTGCCTGAAATATCACCTCAAGACAAATCAGGGTACTTGGGGGTTTTTTTTTCAAATTGAAATGAGAATACCATCATTTGTTTTATTCTGCTCTTTCGCTTTGCTTTGCTGTAATGCAATGACAGGTCAGCTTGTGAGTGAAGCTCACGGAAGGTCAAAGACCACCAGGTGATTAAGACTCATGAGCAACCCGATTGCTTTTACAACAACCAAAATTGACAAATTCACCCATTCCTTAATGATGAAGGGTGATTGCTGATAGTGACTGTTGAATCATTTAATAAAAATAATTATCACATGCGCATATGCTCGAGCAGTGCCTAGTTATGGGTGTTAATCTCCAGACACAACTGCAGTCACAACTACTGTTCGCCTGTTCAGACAGCAGTTTGTGAGCATGAATGGACACTGGCAAAGTCTCACATTCTCTTCTTGAATAGTGTCCATAGGTTAGTGAGAGCAAAGGTGTATGATTCATGCCCCGAGATTGTCATATTATGTTCCCAGCTGAACCCATGCGTAAATATTTTGACCTGTCAGTCACCTTGCGCATGCAAAAGGAGTACGCGTGGAAGAGCCTACTCCTGAGTTCAGCAGTTTTCAAACTGGAATGTTTGGTAAGTGAGTTGACAACTCCATGCCCCCCCCCCATGTCATTGCCCCACTGTTGAAGGTGAAAATAATATCTTATATTCTGTGACATTTTAAATTAATTTTTTTTGGGGGGGGATTAAAAAGGATCATTGAATGTTACTTACATTCAAGAACTCAGCATGACGAAGGACATCACTCAAATGGCGGAGGTTTTGTTCGTCCTTACTAATGTTTCGTTCGCTGTGTCCTCCACTTTCTGTCATCTCGAGTTCCTCCCGCCTGTCTATCTCAGCGATTCTACTTGCCAACATAGTGCGGAGCGTGTCCTCTCCCCTGAGCTGGACAGGAATTGCTCAACGCTATCACACCTGCCGGTAAAACTGTCGCTAAAGGCCTCCGTGCCAAAAGTCTTGCCCTTGAAGTTCATGTACAAGGAAACCACAGCGCACAATCCACAGTATCAGCACAAGAGCAACCACAACCAACTCAGACACAATAAGGAGAGTTACTGGGTTGTTGCTTGGACTGTCTGCGGGGGCACGATGGTGGAACCTGGAAAAACCAGAAAGCCAGAGGGCTTAGTAATTCCTTGACTCTTTCTGACAACCTATGCCGGGCAACAAAGGACCAAATGGGAGATTGCACCAGCTATTTATGGGCAACATAATGCTGAAAAATTGCCCATTTTTCCCAAAAACCAATAAGGGCTCCTATACTCATGATAAGGAAGCTACACACTAACATTTCAAGTTTTCAGACTCTGAACTCTGATGACCTCAAATGAACACTGTCCGACCCAAAACAATGGGTTCATTACTCATCATGGGGGGAATACATACAAAGCATGAGCTTATCCATCCAGGTGGGGTCCAAGTTATCTTGTTACAAGTCAAAATGGCCAAATATGACTTTCACAAAATTCATATTTTTGACCAAAAATCACCTCCGACATGACTAAAACGATAGGGTTCCTGGACTCCCCATAAGAAAGCTACACACAAATCTCAACTGATTCAGACCACCATTCTTGGCTTATCATGTTCACAAAGTTCTCAGACTTGACCCTCTGTTGACTCAGATGACCTATGAATGAACGGACAGATAGATAGATTATACAAATGATTGCTGGATCCTGCTTCATCGAGACCGGCAACCAATGAGGAAACTTTCTTAGGTCAGGTCAGTAGTTTGGATAAGTTTGGTGACACTAACATTATTTTCGAATATGGCAAAGATTGCTAGTGCTCATTAGCTAGTTCAAAATATAAAATAATTTAATAACCAGGCGATCGCCCCCCAGTGTCTCGCTGGTTGCGCGATCAGTGTTTCCAGTTAATAGTTTACCATGAAAACAAGTACAAGGCATTTAATGTGTGCTTAAGATTGGGGATAACATTTAACACCCTACTAATAAGTGATTCAATGTCAAATCGTAAGGACTAAATATTGACAATGTCTACTGAAGAGTGTAGACGTATACGGTTTGTGGAAATGTGACCAAAATCGCCTAAATTATGCCGATAGACACAAATTCAACTTCATTGACCCCTTTGCTCATTTCACATATCCCAGGACACACTTAATACATTTCGTGGGAATTCAACAACTGACATTTGCCTGAATGGAACAATTTATACACCACTCATAACCCCCCAGTGGACTCGAGTCAATGTTGTGTTTCTTAACATTGTGGGGGGACTAAGGGAGAACCATACCAATCAAGTTTCAGGAAAATTCAACCAACTTGAAATTTGGGAAAACACATGCAAAATAGACACGCTGAATGACCGCCAGTGTCCTCCACCCTATGTGAATCATACAATTTTATTATGTGGAATAATCACAGGAGTGCTCTATTCACAAAATGAGTGGTGATGGAGTGAAGTACATCTACTTATAATCCCGAATCTTGTGCCAAACCAAGTCACTAGTAGCACATCAGTTCATCTTTCATCTGCTAACCAGCCGGAACAAGAGAGTCACTTATTAAGTAGGCTAATTACCTTACTAAATTAATGGCTTTTGTCCCCAATCAGACGTGTCAACTAATCCCGATGCCACTCAAAAAATTTGACCTCTGTATCTTTACACAGAGAGGTCACATGGGTCAAGGGTCAAATTATGGGCCATTTCGATCAGAAGGTACCCTTGAGGTCCAAAAATGGCCACTAAAATTTGATTCAGCCCAAAACATAGTAAAGGTCAAATTGAGGTTCAAAGTTCACACAGAGGGGGTCACCGAGTGATCACAATGGGGCACCTCCCCACCTTGGCAGACACTATGGTTTCCATGTTATTGCCGACATAACTAGTTTTCTGACCTTTATTTTTTGATCCTCTTCTCTTTAATGACCTTGGTATGATGTGACCCTTTTATGAAAAAATGAGAAAAAGGGTTACCAAGTAGGATATAAACATGTCTTTTGTGAAAATTAAAACCCATCAGGACAATGTCACTGGAAGTTGCCTGCAGAGCAAGAGCACATACTATTTGGCAGTTTTATGCCCATTAAGTGACCTTGAAGACCTTTGATGACATGATGGTTTTTATGGAAAATGTTCTCTACCATTGACGTTACACCCAGTCCGAAATTTTCAACATGCCAAGGCAATGTCATTGTAAGTTGTCCCAAAAAATTTTAGTTTTTTTGTCCAAAGTTGATCTTGAATGACATGACGACCATGTCATTTTATGAAAATGTTACTCTCGAGAGATGCACGCAGTCCTACAAGCATCATATATCCACATTAAGTATATGCGATGTGATATTGACCAAAAAAGTATCAAAACCAACCTTTGACCCCTTGTAACTTTCACTGAACCAAGTGCCCATTGAAGGCAGGAATTTGCTTCGTCTATTCACACACAGAGCTTCTGTCACATATCCAAAAATTGTTTCGATTATCTTTGCTCAGTAACTTTAAGAATAGGCAACATCCATTCGACATTTGACCTTTTGACTCCTTATCCAGGGGTAGTTGACCTGCGGATTCGAACTCACCATGACGAATCACTATGAAACTCCTAATGCACTTATTTCAATAAAAACTTTGAGACCTCTGATATCTTCACACACAAAGTCACATGGGGTCAAATTATGGTCCATTTCGATCAGAATGTACCTTTGATTCCGAAAATGGCAACACAATTTGATTATACTCCAAATCAGGTTAAGGTCAAATTGAAGGTCAGAGGTCACAATTGAGGGCAATGGTCACACAGATGGAGGTCAACGAATGATCACAATGGCGCACCTCCCACCCTCGGCAGCCATTTGGTTCCCATGTTATGGCCAAAAAACTATTTTTTGACCTCAAATTGACTTTAATGACCTGGAATGATGTGACCGCTTTCATAAAAAATGGTAACTCTAAGATGGGTTTACACTCTGCTGAACTCTAACCACACAGGTAAGGTCAACTGGAAGTTGTTGCAGGACACATACTATTTTTGGCATTTATATTCCCATAGTGACCTTGAATGAACCTTGAATGACATGATGGTTTTTATGGACAATGTTCTCCACCATGACGTACACCACCCTGTCGCTGAAATTTCAACATTGCCAAGCAATGGTCACTTTGAGTTTGGGCCACAAATATTCGTTTTTCGTCATAAAGTGCCCTTTAAAGACCTTTGATGACATGTCAGGTTTTATGAAAAATTTCTAATTCCTCGATAGATGCACGCGTCCTACAAGCATTATGTCTCACAAGTATACTGCCGATGCTATGGCCAAAAGGTATCAAAACCAACCTTATACCCCTCGTAACTTGGAGAGCCGAGTGCCCGATTGAAGCGGGAGTTTGTTTCGTGTATTCCGCACACAGAGCTCTGTCAGCAACCATATCCAAAGTTTGACGAATTGACGTTTTAATTTTCTTTGCCCTGTAATGCCCTGTAACCATACAAATAAGCACATCAATTTGACAATTGACCTCATCATCAGGGGATTTGACCTGCTGATTCTAAAAATCACCATGACAAATCACATGAACATCCTAACTGCACTTAATTTCAAAAATGAAAAAATTTGACCTCCTATATCTTCACGCACAAAGGTCCACACTGGGTCCAAATTATGGTCCATTTGGATCAGATGGTACCTTTGAGATCTGAAAATGGCCACAACAATTTGATTCGGCCCGACACAGTGTAAAGGTCCCAAATTGCGGTCAAAGGTCACCAAAGATGGAGGTCGACGAGTGGATCACATGGTGCACCCCCCACCTCGGCATACATTCGGTTTCCATGTTATGGCCAAAAACCTAGTGTTTCGACCCCAGAATTGACTGTATGTTTACGTGAAAATCATCGGTTTCATCTACGTTTTATCCCGCATCTATGTGCCAAACCAATCACCATAGCTCCTACGGTTCATCCGTAATCTTGCTCACGCGTGCTGAACATACATTAGTGACTTGTGGTGCCCAAAATCCACTCAGATCATGTTCACCCAACGCCGAAGCTACCCAGAAAATTTTGTCGCAATTGCACTTCATTACTCTAAGATATCGGCTCAACGAAAAGTGTGGCACACCACACACTACACCACAAATACATCACACACATGCCATAGTGGACCACTAAGTCCTCCTCCCTCTCTGATTTTTCATTCAGGCGAGACAACAAGCCCTGTTCTTACTACAGTGGTTTTAATGCTAGCACGTCTCAAAGCGCTGGAAGGCATAATAATATATAATAATGGAAACGCCCACCAAAGTTCAGATGAAGTTTTCTTGTGTAACTGACAGGGCACTCCCTGGTGGCATGGTAGTAGGCTACGGAAAACCAATAAATACTGAGAGCACTGACTGAATTCCGGCGATTGCGACAAAATCTTCCACTAAATGCCATGGATGATTGATATTGATTGGTTATGGATTGAATAATTACAACAACGTGATTTTCAGTATTCGTAGATACTTATACAAAGCAGTGATAACCGTCCCAGGTTCTTCTTATGGCCTAAACCTCCGCGTAAATGGGAAGAGGAGATGGACATACCTGGTACACGATATGTACAAACGTCGCCAGTTGTGAGTCGGTGAGTGAGTATCTGGGTGGGTGAGAGAAACATCAAATGGGTCATTTCAAGTAGATCTAAACATATATACATTCGCTGTGCAATTACATCTCTGCAGTCCATTGCTGTGTAATACGGCGTACATGCCCCCACAGTTTCACAGCTCCATAAAGATGTCTACACAAGCAAGCCAAACCTTTAGGGTTTGCCAACAATATTTTTTAAGCAGTAATCCCTAAACAAATGCCTATTTGTAACAGTTGGGGTATTTAAGGTTCTTACCACCACACATTATGTACGATCATCTCCACGGTTCCGCAGATAGTATACCAACAAAACCGCAAGGATCTGAAGAGGGTGCCCCAGCGATCCCCAGACTGGCCTTCCCTGCGTTTACTGCAAAACCCAGAAACACACCCTCACTGAATACCGATATCCATTCACAACCGCTATAATGAGCATTCTTTTGACCTACCTCCGGTGAACAAGGCAGACATTCTGGCCGGTAATACCAGCATGACATAGAGGTCATTGCCTCTGAACCCCCATGTCCCAGGAATAACATTGTAGCATTATCAGAGTCAATAAATCACCAAACACCGGAATGGTAGAACTCGAGGTAATAGTAGCAGGCTAATTCATACTCACTGGCAAGCATAGTCGTAAACTAGCGGATCTTCAATACATTTGCCTCCGTTCAGTCAGGCACTAGGTTTCGTTACATCATCATCGAGGTATCTGGGGCCCATACATGAGACTTCCATATTATTGCTTTAAAGGTCCTCCCTCATAAAACTACAAAGCGAAATGATGTAAAGCAGGATTGGTTAAATTCAGAAGACCTCAAGTTTCCTGCGTTCAATTCACTGGAGTTTTCTTTTCAAGTGCATTGAAATGAGTGATGTCCTAACTATGAATTCCAACACAGTACTTCCGCCAATAGCATTACCGACTTTTCATCACCACAAGGAATAATTTTAAACCTCCAGGAGTTTGCGGGAGTAGTAATCAGTCTGCATGCCTATACGAACGGATTCCATTATGTCAATGTCAATGTTCTGTCAGATTTGATTCTCTCTCCATTTTTTGATCAGAATTGAGGAATTTGCAAGAAAACTATGGACTAACAAATGTATTGATCAAACAAACATGAACACATACACATGTCCAGTTAGTGAGTAAACATAGCAATCTCCAATTGTTGAAGCGTTTCACAAGTGAATTATCACATCAACCTTTACAGACCTTTATGGAATCAATGTCGATTAACATGATTATTCGGTCAATAATCCCACATGGATGCACAAATTGACATAATTAAAAAAAATTTCAAAATGATATTTGAAATTCCAAGACCAACAGATATAAACAGTCTCCCACACCTTGTCCCCCATACTCCAAACACTCAAAAAGCAATTCCCAGGAACCCTGCTGGTGCATCTGTGGTAAGGCTAAGAGGTGACTTCCAGAAGTTTACCTACGAATCCTCCTACGAATCCTACAATTGCCCTGTCTATAGTGAGGCTGGAGTGGGCTCCGTACCTTCCTACCAACCCAACCAATGCCCCGTCTAGGTTAGGGCAGTGTGGCTTCATAAGCCTACCTACGAACCCTGCGATACTCCCGTCTATGGGAACACATGCTACAAGTACTTCAGAGGCGTCCTACAAACCATTCATGTTCTTCTATTGAGGTTTACCAGCGCTGCAGAAGCTTACCTTACAAACCTAACCGATGCTTGCTGTCTATGGTGAGGCTACGAGTGGCTTCAGGAGCTTCCTAGACCCCACCCTACCGATGCTCTGTTATGGTGGGCTACAAGTGACTCCAGAACAACCTACAGACCCTTAAGATGCTCTTTCTATTGTAGGCTGAACGAACGGCTGCGAAAAGCTTTCCCTACGAACCCTACCGAAGCTACGGTCTATGGTGAAGCTCGGAGTGGCTTCATACGCTTCCATACACCCTAACCGATGCTCGTCCCTGGTGAGGCTAGGATTGGCTTCAGAAGCTTACCTACAAACCGTACTGATGCTCTGTCCATGGTCGAGCTAGGAGTGCTCAGAACTTTCCTACGAACCCTAACCGATGCCTTTCTAGTGTGAGCTACAAGCGGCTGCAGAAGATAATCTTACAGAACCCTATTGATTCTCCTGTCTATGGTGCAGGCTAGGTTGGCTTCAGAGCTTACCTCAAACCCTACCAATGCTCTTTCTGAATCGGGTGGCTACAAGGGGCTGCAGAAGCTTATCTACAACCCTAGACCGCTCTCGTCCATGGTAGCTAACAAGTGGCATCCCCCCAACCAGAAGCTCACCTACAAACACCACCGATGCTTTGTCCATGGTGAGGCTACAAGGGCACCTATGTAAGCTCACTTACAAAACACCCACCGAGGCTTTGCCTCTGGTGAGGCTACCTAGTGGCTCAGGGCTGGCCTACAAACCCACGATGTGTCGGTCTATGGGAGGTACAAGTGACTTCAGAAGCTAACCTACAGACCCTAAGAGGCTCTGTCTATGGTGAGGGGCTTAGGATTGGCTTCAGAATAACCTACCGACCACCAATGCTCTTTCTATGTGTGGCTACAAGGGGCTGCCCCCAGAAGCTTATATACAAAACTACTGATGCTGGCCATGGTGACCGGCACAAGTGGCACCAGAGCTCACCTACAAACACCACCGATCTTTGTCCATCGGTGTGCAGGCGGGCTACGCGTTGCTTCAAAAACTTATCTACAAACTCTACCAATGTGCTATGTCTATCGTGGGTTTACAAGTGGCTTCAGAGGCTCATCCACAAACCCTACGATGATCCATCTGATGTAAGGCCGAATAGCTTCAGAAGCTTACCTACAGACCTTACTGATGCTCTGTCCCGTGACGCTATGAATGGGCTTCAGGAGCCTACCTCTACAAAAAACCCTACGATGCTTGTCCATGGTGAGGAGGCGTGGCCAAGAAAGCTACTACAAAACCCTACTGATTTCCGGTTTATAGTGAGGATAGAGTGGCACCATAAGCTTACCTACAAACCTTATCGATTTCCCATCTATGGGAGGATGGCTTACAAGTGGGATCAGAAGCTTACTACAAACTCTACGATTTCCGTCTATGGTGAGCCTACGAGTGGCATCAGAAGCTTACCTACAAACCCTACCGATGCTCCATCTATAGTGAGGCTACGAGGGGCACAAGAAGCTTACCTACAAACTCTATCGATGCTCCAGTAAGTAAGGGACCTACGGAGTTGGCCACAAGAAGCTTACCTACAAACCCTATCGATTCCCCATCTATAGTGAGGCGACAGTAGCACCAGAAGCTTACCTACAAACCGTACTGATGCTCCATCTATGATGCGGATACAAGGGGCTACAGAAGCTTACCTACAAACCCTATCGATTCTCCATCAATGATGAGGCGGAGAGTGCCAAATAGAAGCGTACTACGAACATACGAGTCTCCATCAATGATGAGCTACGAGTGGCACCAGAAGCTTACTACGAAACTAATCGTGATCCAGCCATAGAGTGGCCCACCAGAAGAAGCTTACTACAACCCTATCAATTACCCCATATATGGTGAGGCTACGAGTGGCTTCAGAAGCTTACCTACACACAAACCCTGTCGAGTTCCCTCTATAGTAAGGCTGTACGAGTGGCCAACAGAAGCTACTACAGACCCTATCGATTTCCCATCTATGTGAAGCTACTGGCAACCGAACTTACCTACCAAACCCCATCGATTTCCAGGCTATGGTGAGGCACGAGTGCACCATAATAAGCCTTACCTCCGAACCGTATCGATGCTCCATCTATGATGAGGCTACTAGTGGCTCAGAGACTTACCTACAAACTCTACCGATGCTCCATCTATAGTGAGGCTTAAAGTGGCACCATCAGAAGCTTACCTACAAACCCTACTGATGCTCTGTCTATGTGAGGCTACTAGTGGCTATCTATTGTAGATCTGTAGTCCTCGTGTGTTCAGAATGGCGCCGAAAGGATGGCGTCTGTGAGGGTCCGAGTAGGAGATTGCTATCCCTCGTGAACGTCAAAAGCAAAGAATGAGATGATGGATCCCTCTCTGAAGGCCAGGGCGAAGCACTGAATCCGGTTATTGTTGAGGCTTGGGATCTGTGGACGCAATGCATGGTGTACTGGACCAAAAAAGCAAGAGAAATTTTGTATTAATGAACATCGTGGAAAAGAGTTGAATTGAATCATTACTAGAATTAAAACAACAGGCTAGTGGAAATCTGCTCATAGCATCATCCTCACATTCGACACTACCTTCTCCATTTTCAATTCATGTCAAGCAGAACAGCGGTCAGTATGTTTCAAGACAATGGGTTCTCGAACTCAATGTTCTTGCCCTGTTCAGTATCAATGGTTTCTCTCTGTGAGTGTTTTAGTGTGTTTTCAACCTCCTAGTCTAGAAAGAGCAAATTGCTAGTAAGCAGACAGCAGAATCCTAAAGCACCATACAGAAGCATGGCTATAGTTGTATAGTGTCCACAAAAAAAAACAGTCCACACAAGACTACATTTGTCTAACTTAATTGAAATTTGAACAAATTATGCAAATAGAAAATAGAAAACTCAACAAAACACATTATTGACCTTCAGTGGGTGGGGTGGGGGGGGCCAATCCTAACTAACGGGGTCACAGAACCACACCATCAAGTAAAAATTTGCCACCTACACCAGAAGGTTGCATGGAAATCTTGGGAATTTTAACATTCAATTATTATGCAAACTTAGATGCACTTGTGCCCTCATTGACATTGATTTCATACTCGGATTGGGGGGGAAAGGGAATAGAGATAGATGGTATCCACACATGGTGTAGTTTTGGGAAAATATGACCAAATTTTAAACTTTGCATGATATGGGGCAAAGTGTTGTTTGTAGTAGTGTGGGGCAATTCTATTCTTACAACAAATGTGCGTGCCACTGTGAAAAATTCACCAAGTTGTTGTTCCAGTATGGTGCATGAGGGACCAATGGTTTGTGAGTGTGTCTTTATGACTCTATACAATTATTAGGTATAGGATATGGATCTGAGGAAGTTGAGATTTAACCCTCCAATTTGTGTGACAAAACTCGAACTTTAAGGACAAAAAAAACTGCATTTGGTGATATCAAGGGTATGTAATTTCGAGAGCTCTAGAGTATATTTGTCAGTGAACAAAATAAACAGAATGAGATTTTTTTTAAAACTTTAGTTTTTGGTATTCTCAGTTGACAATTTCAAATTGCTACCAATATTGTCCATGAAACAGTCTTAATTTAGAATATCTCATCCAAAAAACAACAATGGCATTTCATATGTTATGAGTGGAAATAGCTGAATTTCCCTTGGTATTCTTGTGGTGAACACTTGATCAACACATTGACCCTCAGAAGTTTATTTACTGAACAAAAGATCATGTAGCACCAGATTGCATTCTGCCAGGCCCCTGATTATTTGAAAAAAATCTCCCCTCCCCAAGACAAGAAATCCACGGGTCCCCTTCCAGTTCCCCCCCCCCTACCCAAAATGAGAAGTATGCGTCCAGTGTTCGCTCGCATTCCATTTCTATACTTACAACTTCACAGAAATGCCTCTCAACATCCTTGAAGAGATTAGAACTGACATCATTCAGTCTTGTGTTGAAAGTTCGCACGTTCGACGCTGCGTTAATAGCAGTACCCTTACTGTCCACGGAAACGCCTGAATGTCCAACTGACTGAAAACAAGAGAATAACAGACCCAAATAGAGGGGATATAAATACCCACCTGCACACATTTATGCACACATTCATCAAGACAGAGTTGATTGAATTGTTCTAAGCTAACCAGAGTCCAGAAAATATGACAATTATGCAAATCATTTTCAAAATGTCCTATTGCATTTGCAGAAAGAGCCCACTATGCTTGAGGTACTAGCTAATCACCAAGCTAAAGAAAGAAAAATTGCAGTGGCTGGTTGGGATTACGTTCAGTCTTCATTTTGACATTCCTCCTGTTTTACTGATCAGTCTCTCAGATACATTAGGTACTCCCTCCTCTGTGCCATTAGGTATATTGCAAAGCCTATTCTCCTGCCCTCATTGGCCAACAGTTATCCCGATTTACTATGCGTCTAATGGACGCAAGACAAAGTCAATACATAAATATCAATGAATATATATGAATATTGTGATATAAGGATATTACTGTCAGGCAGTGAAAATCAGGTGAACACCCTTTGTTATTTGTAAAGCGTGCTATAGCTAAACCTTGTTGAATGACCAATAGGTATGTGATTATGGAAAGAATGGTAACATGTGGGCCCCAATGTTAGCTACTGGTGTGTTATAAGCATAGCTGGTTTGAGCTAATAAAAATTACAGGCTTAAACAGATCTCTCTGGACGTTGACTACTACAATTTTTAGAGCAACAATTTGAGGGTTCTATTCTGAGATGCTTCTGCGAGCAAAATTATCAAACTCAGGACTTTCCAGCAAGAAGAAGGAAAGATGTTATAAAAGCAGGTTGTGATGAATAAGAGTCAAATTTGTAGGAACAAGCTGCCTAGATAGGCAAAACTATTTCTCTTATGTTTTGCTGTGATAAACTAGTGATCATATCCCTGCTGCCACCATATACCACCAGTATCTTCTATTCCTGTCTCCTTACCTGTTGGCATACATTCCCCATCTTTCTCCATGTATTCCGACCTGACACATCTCACATTGAAGTCCTCACTCCCGCCTGATAAGGCATCTCTCGTAGTTTCGCTCATGGCAGTCATTCAGTCCCTGCTGGCAGGGGTCACCAACACAGTGGTACCTCATCATTTGTACCTGGGCGACAGTCTGCGCGCTATACGAGGCGTTTACCTTCATGGAAGAGCAGTTCCAAATACAACCTATCCGCACATGTGCTGCGCGCCATTGAGGCAAGGATTCTCATCTGAGAAAGAATTCAGAATTTTTATTGTTAGGCGGGATACAAAAGAGCAAAATGAAGTTACATAATGATTTGGAATCAAGAATGATCACAATTTGAATCAGTGAATTGCTGATGGCCCAGTAGTAGTATACGTAGTAAACATTTAACTTGCCTAGTTCCTTACCACTAACACTGTACAATTCCTGAAAACAAAGGTAATTGAAACATGTAATGAACTATTGGAAACCCTCAGCATAGTGACAAGTGTATCGTGAAGTGGCCTAGTGGTCAAACACTTTGAGTTCATGATTCCAGAGGTGCGGGTTCGAGTCCAGTCGTACCCAACCTGTGAGTCACATGAGTACACCGGCGCTGAAAAATGTGTGAAATAGCAGCCACATTCTCTCGAGTGCTTACCTGGTTCCAAAGCGCTTTGAGGTAATGCTGTAAAACCCCTTGAACAGCTATTAGAGGATAGTGTGCATATAGGACTACATATTATAATCGTTATTCAATCAAAATTTAAATAGTGGCACTAAAAATAAGGATTGGCAAGGCTAAGCGCCACCATTTACGAGCAGCAGTTAGGCAGCTCCAGGCATTTCTCATACCTGGGGAGAAAATGGCAAAAAAACCTGAAATAGTTCAAACCATTGCCGATACTCTAGTGCCACGAATATAGACCTATGCCTCACATGCACAAGCCCAAATATTCACGCATTTTTCTTTTTGTTAGCTAAAAATCATACGAAATGTACGGATGAAAAAAGAGACCGTCCTCACAGTACTCTGCAGCACAGAGGCAATCTGCAGTTGAAATCCAGGCTTCAGTCTTCACAGTGGAATCTGTTTGTTCCGTCGGGTATACACGTGTTGAAGTTCTGCTTGTCGCATTGTATGTTGCCCGTCGGTGCACGGGTCTGGTTATGCCATGTCAGTGTCCTCGGAAACGAACCCGTGGCTACATGTCTCGCAGAGGAGGAAGGAAGTCTTCCCGCTGGACGCAGATACCAGTCTCACAATGTCTGGCGAGTTTACAGGCGTGTGTCGCCCGTATGGCAGGGGGTCTGGTATGCAGCGGTCGTCGATGTACCTGAAATTGGGAGGACACCCCGTGACATGTGCGACCCGTTTCCAGCATGGATGCAACGCTGGAACATCCTCTCGAAGCAGTCGTTGGGTTCAGGGTCCTGCATGGGTTCGATTATGGCATCGGAAAGAATGAGGAGATATGTATCAAGGAGTTCAAAGTCTCCAAGCTCAACCCAGATGGGAGAAATAATTGCAAACTAGTAGGAACACCAAATTTTTATTTACCCAATGTTCAGGTCAACGAAACATTTTCACCATGCTTCAGTATGAATGCATGAGATAAAATGGGCTCGATGACGGCCATTAAGCACCATATAACCCAAATATATAAGAAGAAATCAATTTTTTAGAAGGAAAAGAGACCAATAAACACTAAAAGTTATACTGTACTCTCCATGAAAAAGTAAAAACAACTACAATTTGAACAATTGTCACCAAGCATTCTTGATTTTCAAACTACAGGAATATTGATATTTCACATAATTTCTCTTTTTCACAAAAAAATGGGCCTTCCCGATTCTACGGGAAAAAACATAAGTTCCTGTATTTCTCCATTTCAAAAAAGGAAGTAATACAAATTTCAACTTGATCGGACTGAAAGTTCATATCACCAAAGTTTTATGTAAAAAATCCCCCCCCCCCCCAAAAGTAAAAGCGACTCATCAACAAACATCTAGGCTGGTACTTTTCTATTGGCATTATACTACCGTATGCTAAGGATCCCTTCAGGTCCTGTACACTTTGTTGTCATACATGCTGGACGATTCAAACACATTTACAGATATGAGATATCTTGTTCTAGAGTGGAACTGCACCCATTCCCACTCGGAGGAAACCTGGTCTAAACTAAAAGCCACAGAACTACTGTGATGTAAACCTGGAAGCTCTGCTGATATGAAAGCACTCTGCTATCTGGCGGGGGATGATGTGCTTGGTGGCGACCACTCAGGCTATTGTTGAAGGCATTAACAATATCTTCTAATGATAATGCCTGGGTTGATGGGGACAAGACTATAAGCGGAGATTTGGCGCTATTTTCCTGAGCAATCATCTTGAAGTGGTGATCCTCATGTTGAGCACGGTCTGATGCTATAGTGGACCCAGAGAGCATCATTCTAATCTGTTTGAGGTTACAGCCAAAATCATTCTTTAAACTTTGTTCCACATACCGAAACATTCAAGCATTGCTAAACTCACAATACAACAAGCATGATGATCTTTTCCATTCAATATCTGCACCTGGCTACATGAGGTTCGGTGTGACCGAGACCGATGGAAGAATCCAAGAAGGGGTTTCCCCTCTGGAAGTTAAATTAGACCACTTCATGTTTATAGTTATTACTATCAATTTGGCTTATACGAGGGTTTTTACATCGTTAAATATTAACACAGATTAATGGGGCCGGTACACTTTCCAACAATCCCGAAGAGTGTATAAGCGCAGGATGTACTCAGCGTCCTCAAAGGTCACCAAATTATCAACTGGTTGGTGTGGGCTCAAAGACAAGTGCTTTGCTCAATGACACACCAGAGAAGCTGATGGTTGTGGGATCTAACCCATAACCTTTCGTTCTGCAGTCTGATATCTTACCGACCGAGCTGATTCGATCCCCTTTAGTTAACAAGCCTACAGACTCTTGGGATCCATCTCAACACCAATCTTGCAGAGGAGGCTTTCCCCCTCAGTCCACAGATGTCATATATCATACATTGGCTTGAGTGGATTGGGTACATTGATCGATTGAGAAATGGATCAAGCATGAATCATGTGACAATTTTGAGCTAGGAATGTTTATCATTCACACAGGGACTTGCTGCTAATGTCCTCGTCCATATACACAATATCGCAGCATAAGTTGAAGCTAAATGGTCTTGTAACCAGATTTCTTGTCAAACTAGCACATGTGAAAAAAGGATACATCATTGCACACCCAATTTGATTATTCCCAATTCTCATGGATTCGAAGAAGTTATGGTGGTCATGGGAGGGGGTATTGATCAGAGGCCCCAAAGACTTATAACGTAAATGCTGCAACTTTGCACCTAATACTGAAAGAGAAAACGGTAGCCCTAAAATGAAAGAATTTCTCATTCTATACTTTGAGAACTATTTTTCAAGTCCAGATCACATAAGTTTTGTTGTTACAAGGTCTTCACATGTAACATTGGACTTATCTCACAGAGGATCCCCCAGTCCCCCTCGTAATGTCATAAAGCAAAATTTGCAATAGCTTATTGTGCCTCTTCAATAAGGGCACATGGATAGGCTGAAAAAGGTTGTGAGGGTGTTCCATAGTTGTGAAATGATAGGAATTTCTCAAAGGGCAAGTCATATTCACATGACCCAATGTACTTTTTCAAGTCACGGTACTTGAGGCAAAACCAAAGGGATACCTACATCGTCTGTTAGGGTTGCCAACTTTGCATCGTCAATGAGGTTATGGTAGACTCTGGTCTCTAGGCCTTTGAGATCTTCATCTCAATGTTCATTCTGTACGGTAACAGGCCTCTGATAATAGATAGACCATTGCAGTTGGAAATTATTATACTAGCAATTTCAATGAGTAAACCAGAAATTACAGTCAAATTCCTATTCACACCCTATTGTTGGGGTTGAACAATGAATAGAATTAATCGAAGATTTTTTATGCTAATTTTCTCATCACATCTGTCTTATTTTTGTCAGCATAATCGGTTTTTCGGTTTATTTCACCATAAACAAGGCTACTTTATAATTCAATTCCATAAAGTGTGAAAATTGGTGTAGTTGTTTTTTTCTTCATGATTTTCCTAACTTTGTTGGATTTTACAAGACACTTGGTGGAAGTGGACTGTTAGTTAGTCCATAATAATATGAAGGTCATTTCAGTACATGAGGTCATTATTTACCAAAACTTGTGGACTACAGTTGGTCCTGGTATCTTCAAAGTCACCAGGGGGCAAATGTATTGCTTCTTTAACCGAAACCACAAGGGCATTTCTGCAGGGAATACCAAACTTGTCAGTTTAACCCCCCGCCTGCACATGTCTTGTTTTATAAGTGAGAAATCTCAACTCGTATCGAAAAATATCAACTCTTTCTAGCAAAAGAGCATTCCGGTTCAATAGCTGAAGCTCACTGAAAGTTTCCTATTATTATGCAACATTCTTACAACATTCACAATATCATAAAAAGTTACATGGAATCTAATCATGATCACACAAAGAATGAAAACGTAACGTTCTGCATAACAAAAAAACCCAATTGGCAAGCCAAGACAAGAAATAGATAGTGTTTATTGGCAATATCTTCATAGGTCAGGGAAACTAGCAAATAGAAATCTCTTTATGCTAGTTGTTGAGCAGTTGGAATATTATCCTGCCACACTGACAGGCATAGGTAGTATTTTGTTTATGCGAGCAAATATGAGCAATCCAAAAATACAAATACTGCAGGTAGAAGGCTCCCATTACCCTGAATACAATCACGCTGTCCACTTTGGACGAATCCAAATTGGCAGACACACTTAATGACGGCCCTCAAGATTTAGCAGATCTATTTGGCAGTATGAGCACATGGAATCTGGCTACATCTTCCACATCTGAGGAGCGGGAAGGAAGTACAAAAATATGCGTATACGAATGAAATTAGGCGGTTTGGTAGCAGGCAAAAATGAAAACAACACCATGATATTCACTGTAATGATTCCGCAGATTGAAAAAAAAAATCACGCATTTGTTTCTATAACAGTTGCCTGCTAAAACGGCGACATTTATTAACCTGAACAGGGTGCGCCCATCGCCATAGTAACCATCTCTACATGTGCATATGTAACCTCCAAATCTCGTGGGGCTTCTGGCCTGTTCATGGCATTCCCCCCCCCGCCAAACTCCCAGCTCACACTCATCAATATCTATAAGAGAAGCATAGAGAATGGTTGTAATTAGGCCGATCCGACTATCATGTTTTAGTGCCGCGTGACAACCATTGGGTGGGATTTGCTTCAAATTTATGCTTGAATATTTTTAAGGGTTCACTACTGACTGAACCTCTCCAAGTTCAATTCTCTTGACTTGAAAAAAAAAAGAACATCCGTAGCGCTGTGTTCCAAGAAAATCACCAGACAAATGGTAGAATACAATATCTTTGTTGCAAGATCATTGTCATGGCCAGATACATGCAATGCCGTAATGGTGCCAGTGAAAGCTGCCATGGTAAACAAGATAAACCTCAGTGATTCATTTGAAGGGAATGTGCTATGGTCATGGAAACCCATTCGCTTTAAAAACTAGCACATGGGGCAAAGAGGACATACAAGACCAACATAGCCAAATTTGGAGGTTCTAGCAGTTGCCGCCTGTTGAGATTGTTTCAGTTTAAACTCGTGTAGGGAGTGTTATAGGACAGGAGAGGAAAAACTGAATGTTTGAAGAGAAAAAGTATCCACGTGCGAACCACAACTCGAAGGCAGGCAATGCATTGTTATGGGTAAACATTGCAGAGAAACTCTGGTAGAGCAATATAGATGTGAAAAGTGCACAGTGTGTGCATGTAATATCACACAATGAGTGCAATCCCCCTCAAGCATGCGTGAGAGACATTTTTCTTTCTAGGACTACATGCCTCGCAGTGTGAAACATACCCGTGATGTAATTATTAGAACTGATGAATTCACCGTCGAGATAAATAAACTTGATCCCAACTTACACGGTTTGACTACAGGATGATGCAGGGAGGCGGTGATCATTCTCACTCTTCGTAGTGTTAATACTGCATTGACAACTCAAAACCATTTACACACACGTGTGCGCAGTTCCCATTACTGTACACAAGCACCGTGGTCACGACCTGGCACCATTCGGGCGATGCATAGGTGAAGGAACCGCCTCATTGCACACCAGACATGAATACAGGAACCCACCGTTGTTAATACATGTGGACGGTGCACTCTCACAGGTGTGATCTGCCTCCCTAGCATTCGTCAAATGCGCATAAAACCAAAAAAAGCGAAAGGTCCTAGGTATTCCTGACTGATCCTGACTGAGTCAAGCTGTAGTGATTGTCAAGATTACAATAGGAATCATTTGTAGGTAGTCGTCAAAATCGGGACCTCACATGTACAAGATGAAGCGTACATCCATGTTGGTAAAAAAGCTAACAGTTAGCAAAATATCAATCTCAAATATCCCCATTACATCCCAGGACTGGCTCCAAGTACATCAACAAATTGAAAGTTTCTGTTTCCCACATGAATGAGGCTGGCATACTAATACCCAACCCTGAGTGGATAACGGCAGGGACTGACAAGATTTCAAGACTTGACCTCTCTTGGACCTCAGATGACCTTTGACCCTGACCCAAAACAATAGGATTCTTGCACTCATTATGGAGAACCCCATATACACGTATTAGATGCATCCAATCATGTGGGGTCAAGTTATGTTAAGTCATGTTAAGAAAGCTGAAATTTGCTGAATCCTAGATTTTTCATATTTTTTTTCCTCAAATCTAATTCCCGGTATACACACAATAGACAATAGGGTTCCTGAGATCCCATAAACATCAAGAGGAAAGGCGGGCATACCAAAGATACACCACACCCGGTCGGACCAGTTCTGGACTGTATCGGGTCACAAGATTTTCGACTTTGACTCTCTTGATGAGGGATGACCATTTGAACCCTACCCAAAAAAACTAGGGATCATGTAGTAATTATGAGGAACCCATATAGCCAAGTATGAACTTGTATCCCTTCAATTTGGGTTTGAGTACTCGTGTTTACAAGGCTTAGGCCTCACACACACACACGTACCAACACACAAGCCCTTTTCATGACTGCATAGATTCCTCGACTTCGTGAAGGAATGAAAAAATGGCTATTCACTTGGTCGTAGTATATAATCATCCTTTTATGCACTTTTCAACTGCATGATGCATCCCCCATATCCGGTTGGACATTCATACTCACGCACTCCCCTCTCATTGGGGCTGGAATCAGGTAAGCTGATGTCCATTTAACCAGCAGTTACTGCACGGTGTCCAATGCACAGCAATTAATGCAATATAGATGTGCACGGCGATCGCCTGGTGTATCATTTTGCTTATGTAGTGTCAACATGCACATTCTCACAACTTTACAAATTGAACGCCACTACTCACATATTGGCTATGTTAGCTACCATTGTGCATTATATGGCCATGATTAAAATTAATGTGATTACCAGCCTCCTTATTATGATTTATTTCAAGCATGTACAAGGCTCTTTGCAATGTCATCATAGAGTGGTAAAACGTTTGACAATATTCAAACTGAATTTCACATTGTATGAAGGAACGTGGTTAATCAACAGTCAATGGTGGTTTTCATCATCCACATAATAATGCACTCTTCGGGGTTAATTCTATAATGCTGCGCCATCGTGCCTCCTTGAATAACCCCCGGTTGTGCATTATTCAGTAATATAGAACCCGCTCCCGCGTTAATTAATTCCTAATTGACACACCTCTCAGTCACTCGATACCTTTACTGTTTGTGAAACGACCCACTGAGTAGACCGATTTTCTATTGTCTTCTACATAATCCAAATGAATTCAACCCCTGGAGTCAGCATTGCGACTGACCATTCAGGGAAGGTTTGCACAGGTGAGTCACTTCAGATATGACCAATGAGCCACACTACTTACCACTCACTGGGTATTGTGAGCACGTCAATGCAATTAACAAGGCATTACTGGTGGTGTGAATGAAATTGTTTCCAGATGAGTAGAACCACAAGGAAGCTAGAGAGTTTAGTGATTCTTGACTCAGTTTTTACATACAGCTGCAAATTAACAAGACTTCCACTCTACAGACCGCAATAACCTTTAGCCTGTATGAACTCATTTGGGCACCCACATACAAGTATAAAGCCTAATCCTTCAGATGGGGTTTGAGTTGATTTGTTCAAAAGCCAGAATTCACTAAAAAACAAGTTTTCCTATTTTTTTCCCATTATTTTACCAGAGAGACACCATACTACCCAAACAATCGTTTAGTGTACCACTCCTCATTAGCCTCATACCAAATCTTATCTTGATCAGGCCAAGCATTCAGAATCACTGATCACTGCGTTCACAGGTTTTCAGACTTAAACCTCTGTTGACCTCAGTGACCTGACCGCAAAGACGATAGTGTCCCTCAACTCCATAGGAACCTGCTCCAACTGGTGTTTTTGTTCTAAGTCCAAGTCAAAAGGCGAAATATAAACTTTTCATGTTTTCAATTTTCAATCGATAGGTTTACAATTATGTTTAAGACCCTGACCCTCTACTTCTTTGACCAGGCCCTGAAACAACGGTCTGTGTACTAACTATAAGGAGCCCACACACCAAGTACGAGCTTGATACATCCACCATCGAGGTGGGGTCATCCATGCTATCCTGATCAAAACAAAATATCCATTTTCCTATTTTTACTGGATAAGGCCCCAATTCACTCCAAAAACCAATTGGGGAAGTAATAAGAACAACAAATTTCAACTTGGATCCGCCCAAGCTATCTTTACCCAAACTAATAGGTTCATCAACAAAGAAATATATAACAGTATAGGATATGTATGTAGCACATGTAAAATGAATGAAAAGTCTCCTCATGTAATTCGTGAATGTTTTTCATCAATTCCGCATCTAGAGTTTTGTTACAATGGATTTTCAACAATGCTTCACACTGACTTTGTCCACAGGATCTTGGTCCCTCCTACCCCCACCCCCAACCCCCACTAAAAATGTGACAAATATTCAAGTTGCTCCCTGATGGTACTTGGAGCACCTTCGCGATGTTCACATTTATAATGTACAAAATTACTAATTATACCCACGCACCACTGGTACGTGTTCGGGGATATTTGGTTTTGGGGTGTAGGCCGCCGTCTCTGCCGCCGCCTTCGGAAACTTAGGTGTTATAGCGCAATAGCTCTTTACCGCTTTATCCGATCGATCTCGATCCGAAACTTGTGGACACCTGTTCCGTCTTAGTAAAATCTTGGATGGTTCGAACGTGTCATTGTACATGCCTGTTGCCCTCTATTTTGCAGGTTTTACAACGAATTACAGAGTTAGTCGATTTACACAAAACTTGGTGGTGGGGACACAACAAGTGGTCCCGAAATCCTGATAATGTTTTCAAGGTCAGCTGGAGGTCAAATTTGTGGGGGTTTTTTTGCGAAAAACAGAGTTAGTCAGATTTACATGAAACTTGTTAGGTGGGATGAAAAGTTGGGTTCTGGCAAAACATGATATTGATTTCAAGGTCACCAGAGTCCATTCCGCGGTTTCAATTCGTGATTTTTTTTTTTTCCTTTTCAGATTTCAAAAAAAAAAAACTTGGACAGTTTTGGTCCCTGAACACAGGTAAAAGGAGCATTTCACAGTCCCCGGAAGTCAAACAAACCGCAGACATCAAGCTTTCATGTGCTTCCTTCAAAAGAGGTCAACATCTGAAAAGCCATTTGTGCGGGATATACACGTCGTCGCTTTACCCGCCTGCACATGTCTAGTTACAATTGATAGATCCTCCTTACCTATGCAGACTTACTCCTCTGGACGGTCCCGGAGAAAACATTCGCATGAATACGTGCCACGACTGTTTGATTACATGGTAGAAAACTCTGGGCAGATGTCCTCCTGTTCAAAGCATTCGTTAACATCGTGGCATCCGTAGGATCCAACTCTGCCATCCCCGAAGTACCCCAGAGGACATCGGCAGAGGAACGATCCAGGGGTGTTGATACATGAAGCAGCAGTGATACGGGATTCAGGAACACTCGTCTTGATATGTGAATGGAATAAGCACGTCAAAGATGATTTTTTTCAGTGTGGAGTGAAGAAATACAGGTTTCAGACAGCAACTGTGCAAGGAGAATTGGCTTTAGGATGATGGAGTGCAGGCTGCTAATGCCTCGTCCAGATGACTTCAATCATTTTTCGACTGGGGTAGAACAGAATGTTAAGAAAAAACACTCTGCAGCAATGAATATCACAAAAGTTTGGGTACATAACATTATTGGGAAGGTGGTTGAATAGTTACTGTTAAGCAATAATCAGTATCCAAGGCTGATGGTCTTGATTGCAAATGTACTGGATAGACATTATTTGCACACTATGGACCCAGCAAGATGAATATCGTCGAAAATGATGTCTGTGTTTCCTCATTGTGGACACTTTTGATTTGCTACTCAGCTGGGGCCTGATCAATTTTATCAACTTGTCATCTGATTCACTAAACTTCTTACCAACACAGTCAGTTCCATTCTGATCATAGCCATCTAGACATCTACATCGGAAACCAGGGGAGGTGTTCTCACAGAGGGCGTTCTCGCCACATCTGGAGCTTCAGCACATCATTCGATAGATGAGATAAAAAAAGGATATAACATAAATTTCTGTCCAATCAGTTCCGTTTTCATATATCCAAAAGCAAATGAGTTAATAGTAGGAGCTAACATCCACCCGTCCAGAGAACAGTGGACAGGATACACAAAAGAGCAAGGGTCAACGAATCAACCAAAGACAGGAGCAAACAGTTTCATATTTTCAAAATTCTGTCAAACAGGATGGTAAAATAGAGTGTATAATTAGGAATACCAGTATCATGGACATAAACATAGTACAGGCGCCAACTGGATACAATGAGAGTATAATGACAGAAAGAAAGATAACATGATACTTATGTAACCGAGATAAGGCCACTATCTAAAAAGATCATACGTGCCAGTACCGGGATAATGAAAAAAAAAAAAAAAAAGAAAAAAAAAAAAAAATTATTCAGTATTCCAAGTTCCAGTTCTCGATAAAATGTTGAGAATAGAAAGGTCAGAATGACATGGTAAAATGTCTGTATGCCACCTCATGTGTCCCCAGGGTTAGACTTAGTTTTCACCTTAAACATGGGTAAATGCCGGACCTCTCAAGAGAACATTATAATTCACAACGAGTGGCTACATGCGTTGGTTAGGTTTCCCACCCGAAAGTCATGTTCTGGGGTCTGCAGCTTACAAAACCCCAATCACATGCCCAAATGCCCCCCCCCCCCCCCCGCTCCTCTGATATTCGATGGAAATGTTATAATGTTAATTCTCATGTCAAAGTAATTCATAGGGCCAATGTCACAAGTCCACACTTACCAACGCCCATTCGAGTGGCCATTGCCCTTCAAACCTCTCGGCATAAAACATTGGTAGGACCCTGGGATATTTACACGAACAGCATTTCATCACAATAAACCTCAGCATATGCCTTACACCGGTGATAATGGAAGGAAACATGCACTAGGGGTTTATATGAGCTTCGCGTGATTCTCCATACTGTTATCCCAATACATGTTCTGTTATCCTGATGCTACAGAAGATAAGAGCAAAAGGGACTTCATTACACTCCGGAAACATTTAAATGTTGTGTAAGGTTGTACAGATGCAGATTTATATAAAGATCCATAACAAATTGTCAAAACCTGCTGGAAATAAACAATACAAGTAGAACCATCAATATATGATACAACTCCCCAATGTGGCGTCCCCTCCACAGAGTGTCCCATACTGATATACCTGGCAGCAATCGCCAACTGAACCCCTGGGTGTGAGTACAGGTTCATGAGACCGCGAGTCATGCATCTGATACAGGCACTCGTCAAAATCTGACCAGCGAAGAGAAAGAACAAGGTTAAATTGTCGAGAAACCAGAGAAGTAATTGATGGGTAGTAGCCCCTTAGCACAAGGCTTTTTGATCTACAGTGACTCGGTTCCTCGCATGTGCACTCTGTTCTGCAATTCTCTTTTCGATATATGTACACACTCAGTTGGTAGGGAAGTAAAATCAACAAACCAGTCCAGACACTGATACAATCAATTTCATTCACCTAAACCTGCCCAGCTCTTACTAACCTCTCGTTAATAAGCTTGCACGATCATGACACCAACATTCATATGATATTTTACCCGAAATTTAACAGCTGCAATGAAAGAAATGTATGTGGTAATCAGTGGATGAACGTATTTGACAATCATTCGAACTGGCAAAACAACCCCAAAAAGGTTTCCATTCTACGTTCGTACTGTTAAGGCCATTGAAGTTACCAAGTTTATGTTACAGAACTGGTACACATGTGTTGGCCAGAGTGGTGTCACAGTAGTGAACTGAACGCATACATGCAGACCAAAAGGGCTTCTTTTAACTAATTAAAAAAAGTGAGGTATCTTTTATCCTGTATTTAGTAAAGGTCTAAAGTGGTATAATCTCTGAGAGTGTTTTCATTCCAGATGAATCAGGGTTTCTTTCAGTCACAGGCATGCCTTCATAGGTTGAGACTATTAGAGTGCTTAGCTCATACAATCAATGCTCAGAGAATTACAAAATAGGCTAGGTGATAGGTAATCTAAAAATATTGCCAACTGTTTTCTAGGTCAGACAATGATTTGGTCCATTTTTTTAGAATTGCATTTAACAACCTGATAGGCCTGATTGATGCCTTGACTGGAACCCAAAACGAATGAGAGAGGGGGAGTATGAGCTTCATACTCTCAGATGGGGGTGAGTTATCCCTGTTCACCGTCAGACATCACACAAACACACTGTCTGACTGCATAATAGATTCCTCAGATGTTGTCAAGGAATTATAAACTTGATCATTGGCATCAGAGGGATGATGTGAGAGGCTGAGGGCTGCTCATAGATGCAATGTAGTGGCTGCTGTGATTTTGCAACTTGATACCAGGGAAGAGTAAGGTATTCATCAATAAGAAAAAATCAGATTCCAGTCCTGATTGCTTTTTTACAAAAGTGTATCTATGTCTATAATGAATACCAGATTCCAGGTGGTCCCTACTTTACATCACAAGGGCATATTCCATAATACCATGCAGAGTGGTCCTATACAAACCAGCTGAATTGAATGAATGACATATGATTTTTGTTTTCAAACTTACAATGCATTTCTGGTATTCTGGGGATAGCTGTACCCGTCAATACATAAGCAGGTATTATTGGTGCAGATTGCATCCATGCAGAAACTGCTAAAATAACAAATTTGACCTCGATATCTGTAAAAAAAAAAATATATAAGATATAGAGCAAGTGATATCCAGTGGCGTGACCATAAGATAAACCAGAGATCACTGCCATAGATGCATAAGGTTCTGAGATGTGGATGACCTGATGCACAAAAAACGGCGGCTTACCTCGTGCAAATTCAAACGTCCATTAATTTTGTTATAGCAAAGAATGATGTTGCAGTTATAGTACCAGTTTCATCATAAGATTAACCACGCAGCTGACTATAACTAACCAATCACATTCCAGAATTATCATAAGATAGGAATAAAGCATGTTTATACTGACTCTATGTGGTTTTCCTTGAACTGTGGTACGGGTGGGGCATTATGATTATGCTGATATGAATATGATTGTGACTTTCTAACAGCTTTGACTTACCAAGACAACCACCATGTTCATATCTGAAGGTATAAGAGGGACAGGCACACAGGAAAGACCCATCCGTGTCGAAAAATTCGTTTTTCCCGCAGATAGAAGGGCTTTCAGCACATTCATCAACATCTACAGGGGAATCGCAGAACAATAAAATGCTAAAGATTTCAATGAAAAAAAAAAACTTCAAACAAATATGAATATTTCATTACATTGAACATTTCATTGATGAAACAGTAAACCTTTTTATGAAAAGGCAGAACATTTACATAAAATGCAAAATGCTTCCAGTCTGTAGATAATGCTAACAACATGATATAATATGAAAATACTAATATGATGATAAAGTGGGCAAAAACAGCAAGGGGCAGCAGCCTCGGCTTCACTGCAGCCAAGCTCTGGGGTACAATGTACCACCTACAGGTGTTACCATACATTGGTGAACATCTGTAATAACAAACTGTAGGTGGTATTTATTGTATCATTGTGGCCTGGCTGCAGCCAATTTGGGACAGCTGCAGCTTAACTGCAACCTAACCTCTGGCTGTTTAGTCAAGTGAGACCATGCCGAGTGACAAGTGAGACAAGGATTATGATAAAATAAGGAAAGTTTATTTGTTACCGAGCCATTCTATAATATACCCTAGAGGGTTGAATGCTACTAAACACTTACTGTCGCAGAGACCATCATCTGTTTTTCTGAAGCCCTGATTGCATGTGCAGATGTACGACCCGGCAAGATTCTGGCAATTTGAATGTGGAGGACAAGTACTAACCTCCAGCTACACTCAGCGATTATCTGTGAACAGGTGTTGAAGAAACACATGTATCAAACATAAGGTATGTGGGCAACATGAGGATTTTGATTGAAACAATATCACAGATCTTCAACAAAGAGTCCATTTCCTATTCTTTGCCTGTGCTCAATAGCAAGATTATGTATTACATCATGTATTTTACTTTACAATAGGAAAATGTTTCTCTAATGTACCAAACATTTAACTTACCGAAGCACTCCCTTCCATTGCCTGTACCTTCTGGGCAATCTACAGGCAACCAAATGTGTACCCGTACGTGGTTGGTGCACTCAAACTCTGGGTGGCAGTAGTAGGCGCTGACTACACATCATCTAGATCTAGACATGTGGAACCAACGCCTTGGTAGCCATCGCGACATATGCACCTGTAGGAACCCTCGGTATTGACGCAGTCTGCATTAGGGTCACACGTGTTCAGGTCACCTGACAAGCACTCGTACAAATCTGTTGTGAAACCGAAATAAGAAATGGAGGACATAGAAACTGTAGTTCGTGATGCTCTTGGAAGGAGTGTACATTGCGCCCAACAAGCTACGATCGAAATTAAATGGTTACGAATTTGCGAGGTGAATGCTAACTCATGACTGCAACAGTTCATAACATTAGCAATAATTACAGTAGTGTTTCAGTCTAAGAGTGGTATCTCAAAAAAGGAAATAAACACGAGGCGACAAATAGAACAGTTCAAAACCATGATAACACTACAATGATAACCATAGCGATAACAATTCAATCGGAACAGTCACACTACACCCATAGAGGCACACAATATCAGCAGTTGGGAGCTGTGAGATCAAATGCAAACATTCTCATGAGCAACGGATTTATGATTACTGGAATGAAATATCGCTCACAGATCATTTCGCATTTCATCGATAGCGTTGATATATGAACGCCTGAACAGCGATATTGAGTTGGGTGTGGGTGATAATCGTTACATGTTATACAGTGTAACTGTGCCTGTCCTGAAGGTAGTTTAGAATTCTCAACAGTCCGTACGTACTGAACATGTACTGAGAGGTTGTTCCAGGGGAACTACAAAGATTGATAGATTGACTGCTCACCATAGAACACAGTGGACACAAAACAGGCTGGGATCAAGTAATAATGTGTGAGTGATGGAAGAGCATGATGTGAAAACCTGTGAACACTTAGATATATGTGTTCAGATAGCAAATGAGGGAGAACAGGAGTAAGTTTTCAAATAATGTGTGGGCTTATTGCACTGAACACAAAAAGCAATTAACACACACAGTCTCGGAAATAAGCACCTCTGTTATTTATAGAGAAAGAAATAATAGCAAACCTTTCGGTAATGTTGATGTAGGTGTGCCAAATGCTGCTACAGAAATTGGACTAACATGGCAGTGACAGTGAGTAACTATACTCTCACGCGACTAATGTGTTCATACAACACTCCTAAAGCTACAATCAACAAACAACAATGTGTACTAATTACACTAACCAATATGTACCTACAGCATTCCTACACAAGATTTTTCTTCTCACACTGATTTCACATTTCCCCCCTAAATTGTATTGTCAGCCTTTATGACTAGCTTGCTTGCCTACTTGCTTCATGTCTAACTAGACTCAAAAGATTACTGTGGGAATCAAAAAATGTTGCCCCCTGTCCTTCTATGGGATGGTTCTAATACAATAGGTTGTAAATCAACAATGTATAAAAATAAAATAAGAAGAATAAAAGAACAACCATAGGAGAACTAACCTCTGCAACTTCCAGCCACTTTGACATAACCGGCCGGACATTCACATCGGTAAGAGCCAGGCATGTTATAGCACCAAGCACCTTCAAAACATCCTGAGCCTTCAAGACACTCATTTATGTCTGGAGATGGGATGAGAAAGAAGAAACTTTGGACTGGTCCAAGCCACATTCTTCACATATTATATTACAGCCTGTGCCAATTACAAAGCCTAGGCTGTCACTGGCCTAAACAACTACATTTTTTGGAATCTGAACAGGGGAAAAGTTTCAATGAAAGTGAGTCCTCAACAGGACTGAAAATCTGCAATTTACCATAAACCATGGTTCAGAACTGAAGTATCAGGGTATTTTTTTGTCTTTCGCCACAAAATTGAATGCCAAGAGGCGCATATCAATCATGTCATCAAGTATTTACCCAATTACAGGATATGGAACAGCCTATTCCTTTGTGTACATCCAGTGACTGTAGACTTGCTGTGGAGAGTTGCAACTTTTAGCAATTTCTTGTAGAATCACCTATATATACCCATTCCATCAGAATATGTATCTGAAAAATATCAGCAATTATTTAGAGTTATTGGATGGAAAAAGGTGCCAACACTCAGTGTTCACATGCATTGGAGGGAGTCCAATTGATTTTGTTTTGTGCGCTAAAATCCCTTATTCTGTAAGACCAACTCAAGATACTATTGATATGTGGATGGGCAGAACCCGTCAGAGAAAAAGAGGCTGACATTGGGGGGGGGGGGGGGGACATGGGGGGGACATGGGGGAATACCAGGCATGCAACAGGCTCCATGGAAAAAAGTAGGAGAAAAAGTAGGTAGGAAATTTTCGAAAAGTAGGAGAAAGTAGGATTTTGATCGGAAAAAGTAGGAGCAAAGAAGGACCTTCATTGATTTTCAGAACATAAGTTCTCTGTCGATACTCACCAGCAGGATTCATCAGCTACTTCTGAGAATTACAATTTGTGTTTATTGCTGCGGAAATTTTGTGATGAAACACTCAGGATTCTTTTCATCGAGCAAACTTTAGAAACCAGAAAGCAAAGGCTTAGTGATTCCTTGACTCATTTCTGGCAACCTATTGCCAGACACAAGGACAAATGGAAATTGTACCAAGCTCATTAGGGCAACATTATGACAGGTATGCACGATTTTCCCATTTCCACCCAAACTGATGCTATTAATCAACCAATAGGGTCCCTGCACTCTTGGTAAGGAAGCTACGCACTATTTCAACTTGATCAACTTTCAACTTTTCCAACCTTGACCGCTGTTGACACCTCACCGGACCTTAAATAATGGAAGCAAATAGAAGTTATCATAGTGAACACATATACAGAGCATGAGCTTCATCCATCGAGGTGGGGTCAACGTTATCACGTTTACAAGCTGACCTTGGCCAGAATATCATTCTTTCTCAGTTGCCTTACACAGGATACCGTTGAAAGAAACCAACACCTAATTCCAAAGGGATCAGATCAAGCATAGGCCTACTTTTCAGGTTTACAAGGATTTTCTGCCTGGCCTCGGACCTGACCCCAACGCAATAGGGTTCATCCATCATCAGGGAAAGCTACATACCAAGTATGAACTTCATCCATTCATGTGGGGGTCGAGTTATCGTGTTTACAAGCCGAAATTGGTATTGATTTTTCACAAACTTTCTATTTTGACTAAAATTCCCCCCCAACGTGAACCATTAAACAGTACGCTTCCTGTACTCCCCATAAGGAGGCATCATCAAATTTACCCGTGATCGGACCAACCATTCTGGACTTATCGTGTATACAAGATTTTAAGACTTGACCAACTGAACCTGACCCCAAAACAATAGGGTTGCATGTACTCTCAGGGGGAGACAACATACCAAGTATGAGCTTCATCCATCAGGTGGGGTCCAGTTATCATGTTTACAAGCTGGGTTGTCACATACAGTACACACACACACACATACCGCAGAGCACTGGCAGGATGCATAGATTCCTATGACTTTGTCAAGGAATCAAAAAAGTAGGAGAAAGTAGGATTTTAAGGAAAAATGTAGGGAGAGTTAGGAGAAAGGTAGGAGGGAAGGTCAAAAAGTAGGAGAGTTTGAAAAGAGTAGGAGCCTGTTGCATGCCTGGAAACTTTGGAAACACAATGGCAAGTTTGATTGGAACAGGTTTGCCACCTTCCCCAAGTCCGATACTACAGAAATGTATTAAGATAATTCACCTCTATGAATCAGATATACTGTACCTAAACAACTTGATCCATCTGTAGAGAGAGTATATCCCTCAGCACATGAGCATGTATAGGATCCAACGTGGTTTAATGCTGTGCTTCAAACCCACAGAATTAAGCTTTGTCACATTCTCAATATCTGAAGAAAGGGCAAGTGGTCCGGTCACTGATCCGTAATCAATTTGTTAGATGATTATCGAGAAAATCACATAATGGCATACACTAATTCCGCCCCGTATACTAAGTGCATCATAACAATAATTACAAATGAATAGTGAGAATAATCTGTTTACAACAACCGGAAGTTCAATGAACTGAGTACCAACTCATGCTGTATGATTTGGTACAACTGGAGCCGTCTAATCTGAGTACAACTGGAGCTGTATGATCTGTGTACAACTGGAGCTGTATGACGGGGTACAACTGGAGCTGTATGATCTGTGTACAACTCCTGATGTATGATCTGAGTACAACTGGTGCTGCATGATCTTATACAAACTGGATCTGTCATGATCTGGATACAACTGGTGCTGCATGATTGGAGTACAACTGGGGATGTATGATCTGAGTACAATTGTAGCTGTAGATATGAGTGACAAAGGGTGTGCATGATCTGGGAAAAAAAAAAAGACAACTGGAAGCTGTAATATGACTGAGTACAGCTGGTGCTGTATGATCTGAAGGACAACAGAGCAAATGAATTCTGCGTACAACTGGAACTGCTGCTGCCACACTCCACTAGGATATCGGTGTTGTGCTACCAAATATACAATGACCCAGCGGGTAAGAAATATTGTATGATATGATGCTACATACTCCCCAGGATTGTAAGAGTGCTAGTCAGATTGAACAATGACAGGGTAATAATACATATGGTATGAAATGCTGATGCAACTATAATCCCCAGGATTGTCAAGGAAGTGCTACCGCGTTACATGATGACCCGAACGTTATATTGTATGATATGATGCGTACCCAATACTCCCCAGAATTTTTTCGAGTGGCTAACCAGTTACGAGACACCAGGGTTTATATTTTTATTCGGTATGATCTGTCTGTATGCTACAATCACTCCCACAGGATTGTTAGAGTGTAACCAGGGTAACCAGTTTCGTAGGCGAATGTATGAATCTGAAGCTACAATACTCCCCAGAATTATCAGAGTGCTAACCAATTTCAATGACCATGGTACTTTGGTGTAAAGTGCGTATTGGCGACGTCAATTCAGTTTGTGTCTGCATGTATTTTAACATCTCTCTGTCTGTCTATTTGTGTCTCTGTTTGATTATTTGTCCATCTGTCTGTCCATTTTTGTGTCTCTGTTTGATTTATTTTGTCCTATCTGTATGTCTGTCTATTTGTCTTGTCCAAGGGAGGCAGAACTGACAAGGTGTTGTCATCTTTGCAGTAAATTGAATATAATATCTTCCAAGCTTCGAGGAATATCCCTAAAGAAGTCCTTCATATTGTATATATGTGTTTTCCTCTTCAAATACCTTGACAGTCGATTCCATTCGGCATCAGCTCATAACCCTCCTTACATGAACACTGGTATCCACCATCAACATTGACACATCCTTGCTGGCAATGGTTGTTGCAGTATCAGCACATTCATCAAAATCTGGAGGATTAAAAAACCATCAAAGGCAAAACGTTAAAGACAGGGCTAGGCCTGGTTAAAGTACTATGGTCTATAGCTGCAGAAACCCTCTTGATTGATACAGGTCAGAAAGAATAGTGCGCCTCACAATTAGAAATTCAATCATGCTACCTTGTTGAACTATATATTTATTTTGTATTCATTTAGATTTTCTACTGAAAATGTCACAGCGGAAGGCAGTGGGGAGGATTGAAAGTGTCTTGTAGGAAGCAATAAATTCCCCAACAATGAATGTTTCACAGGAAGAGGAAGGAAGGAGGGGGCAGCAGCTTGGGCGGGGCAGGGAGAGGAAGGTGCAATGCTTGAAAGCAGCCCTGGACTCCATACAATGAATGTCACAGGAAGTGGTGGAGGGTGGTGGGAGGAGGGAGCAGTGGCTTGGGCAGGGAGAGGAAGGTGCAATGGCTTGAAAGCAGCCATGGACTCCATACAATAATGTCACAGGAAGTGGTGGAGGGTGGTGGGAGGAGGGGGCAGCAGCTTGGGCGGGGCAGGGAGAGGAAGGTGCAATGGCTTGAAAGCAGCCCATGGACTCCATACAATAAATGTCACAGGAAGTGGTGGAGGGTGGTGGGAGGAGGGGGCAGCAGCTTGGGCGGGGCAGGGAGAGGAAGGTGCAATGGCTTGAAAGCAGCCATGGACTCCATACAATAAATGTCACAGGAAGTGGTGGAGGGTGGTGGGAGGAGGGGGCAGCAGCTTGGGCGGGGCAGGGAGAGGAAGGTGCAATGGCTTGAAAGCAGCCCATGGACTCCATACAATAAATGTCACAGGAAGTAGTGGAGGGTGGTGGGAGGAGGGGGCAGCAGCTTGGGCGGGGCAGGGAGAGGAAGGTGCAATGGCTTGAAAGCAGCCCATGGACTCCATACAATAAATGTCACAGGAAGTGGTGGAGGGTGGTGGGAGGAGGGGGCAGCAGCTTGGGCGGGGCAGGGAGAGGAAGGTGCAATGGCTTGAAAGCAGCCCATGGACTCCATACAATAAATGTCACAGGAAGTGGTGGAGGGTGGTGGAGGAGGGGGCAGCAGCTTGGGCGGGGCAGGGAGAGGAAGGTGCAATGGCTTGAAAGCAGCCCATGGACTCCATACAATAAATGTCACAGGAAGTGGTGGAGGGTGGTGGGAGGAGGGGGCAGCAGCTTGAGCTGGGCAGGGAGAGGAAGGTGCAATGGCTTGAAAGCAGCCCATGGACTCCATACAATAAATGTCACAGGAAGTAGTGGAGGGTGGTGGGAGGAGGGGGCAGCAGCTTGGGCGGGCTCTCGGGCAGAGACAGGAAGGTGCAATGGCTTGAAAGCAGCCCATGGACTCCATACAATAAATGTACAGGAAGTGGTGGAGGGTGGTGGGAGGAGGGGGCAGCAGCTTGGGCGGGGCAGGAGAGGAAGGTGCAATGGCTTGGAAGCAGCCCATGGACTCCATACAATAAATGTCACAGGAAGAGGTGGGAGGAAGGAGAGGCAGTGGCTTGAAGGCAGCCCATAGACTCCACATGATAAATGCTACAGGAAGAGTGGGGGGAGGGTTGGGGGGAAATGGCTCAAAGGCAGCCCATAGACCCCACACAAAATATCACAGGGAGAGGATGGGGGAAATGGAGCCCATGGACTCCATACATAAGTCCTGCACCTTGAAAAAAAGAGTCAAAAGATGGAAAATTATATTCACAAATCAATTAAAGTATAGTGAATCGTCAAGACTCTGAAGAGTCGCGTGGGATGCTGTCTCAAAGCGATGCGAGATGACCGACGAGGTGGACCTGATTGGTGAGCGCGTAACTGCAGATACTATCCGGGAAAGAGCATGCTGCTTTTGCGTCCTCCATGGTGAGCCAGTTGAGTTCTGATGTTCTCATAACCAGGTCATCCGAGGCACCCCCGTCTCCTCACTGTGCCTGGAACGGCACCTGACAGAAGGTCCCACAAGATGCCCTGTTGACGGGCAATATGGGTGAACCATTCCATCTTTCTCTGTACAAAAGTTTCATGAGTGAAGAGCCATCTTCCGTCTATCATTCGCATAAGTGACACAAATCTTGGTAACATGGTACTCCAATTGACAAACGAGCAAGCATCTCCCGATGGTACGACCAAAAGCATCCAGTTTAGCTGCATCTAATTTCTTAATTGACCATGTGGTGGAGCAATAAGTCAACCTGGACATTACAAGGGCTCTGATGACCAGAGGCTTAGCCGCATCGGAAAGGTGTGGGCTACGGAGGTACTGCACTCACAGAGTGTAGTCTTGGCTATGCCAATCGGCTTGCTGATTTCTGGAGTTTCATCGGTGTTGTGGGTGGTGATGGATCCGAGGTACATGTATGAGTTAACGTTGGGGATAATGGAGGTTTCCATGTGGACAGTGTCGGCAGAGTTTGGGTCTTTCGGAGTACAAGGTGAGCTGTTTTAACAGGGTGAATCACAAGCTGAGAGGGCTTGGAGACGTCCGCTAAGATGTTAAGAGTAGCCGCTTTTTGCTTCAGCAGCGGATCATGCAAACAGGACAATCACATCGGCATACCTCAATTCCTTCACTGTGCGTTCACCTATAGTAGCACCAGGCATCCAACAGTCCTAGCATGCCATTTCTTCTTCAGTTCATCCAGGCATTCAGTGCAGAGAGAGAAGAGGATTGGGGTAGGGGCAGCCCTGTCTACATCCAACAGGAGTGTTGGAGGCATCTGTTGTCTCGTTCTTCCATTGTAGGACGCCCTCCACATCATGATAAAGACTCTCTGTGAGTCTGATGAGATTCTTACCCACCCCCCCATTTGCTCCAGCTTCTCCATAAGCAGGGCATGATTTACACAATCGAAGGCTTTCTTGTAATCCCCCAAAAAAGATGGCAGTGGGTGTGTGGGCTGTGTAGTAGGCAGAAGTGATAGTCTTAAGAGCGAAAAGATAGCATCTGTGGGTCACTATAGGATTCTTTATATTCAGATCTATAGCTTTTACAGGGTTTTTTTTAAATACAAGTTGTGCATTGGCTTTTATCAAAGATCTCCTCCCCCCCTCTTACCTAGTGACATCACGGGGCCCATTTTGTGATGGCATACACCCATATCGGCCAAAGTTTTGTCTGTGCTTCTTCCATCCTTGTGATGAATAGTTTACATGACCATCGTATTTCATAACATTAGGTTTGGAATTGACAGCAGCAAAAACTGAAAACACATACAGCCACGCTAATCTCGGATTGTAATACTTCTTATGTTCGTTCAGAATATGCCAGATTTCAGTTCAGCTCGACCCATACTGTGTTCCACATGCAAAAGTCATTCCCTAAACCTAATACTTTCAGAACAACGTAACACTCCAACAATTGATTTCCATTCCAATTGATTGCATGAATATAGATATTCCGTAATGACACATCAATGCAATATAGTTTGGTGGCCGAAGTACGGCCATGTCTAATCACATTTCATGGAGACAGGCTTCCTATATGATCCGAAGACATATAGTTTCCACAACGATATAATAACCACATACTACACACGACCTGCCATCGCCCACCAGTGGAGGGGGGCACTCGCCACAGACGTTGGTACCATTGGGAGGGGGTAGGTCTATACATGTGACCCCTGGGTAGCATGGCTCTCTCAGGCAGCTGTCAAAGTCATTGCTACATCTGGGACCACTGTAGCTATCGAGACAATCACAGCTGACGAGCTGCAAACAATTTAGAAGTGTTTGGTGAAGATTCAACTGCAGATATATTTGACACTGCCATGCATAAGGAGGTCCCACCCCCATGACAGGAAACAGCACACCTTCTATCACCTGTAATACCAGCATGCGATGAAGTGCAACCACCAGGGCCCCAACCCCACTATCCTCTTTCCACTCTTCATATGATCACCTCTCAAAAGTTTGATCAAACAACTGCAAAGCTGTAAGTTATGACAGGTGGTTTCCGATAGTTCCAGTGTTGCAGTGGGTCTTCCTGTGTTGGGAGGCAAACTAGCTCGGTCCAACAAACTCTGAATCAAGCAAGTTCAAACCCATTTAAAGCTCAAAAGGCGCCTTTTCCCAGTGCTGTTGAACGAGGGCATGCTTCCTTGATTGTCACACACTACCCATGTGTGAACAAAGTGACATCCTTACTAGGTGCACTTGCAAGAGTAGTGATCGCCATCTTTGGCAGGCGCCTCTATCGGGAGTCACCTGGGGAAATGATGAAGTGATACAATCGGATGATGTGTCCTGAGTGCAGAATCAGTAGGTGCGCTCTGTACTATGGTATGGGTCCTTAAAAATTGGGTCCATTGTCTGTGAACTACATTGGAACCCTGTTTTAATGATTAAGCCTTGGTGAGAGATATTTTCAGATGTCACATGGGGAATAATCCAAAGAGCACCCATAGGCACTGCGCAGTAATGTTGCCGTCTTGTACCTTGGACACAAAACATCAATATAACAATTATAAAAAATAAAAAAATTTTTTTATTCAGATTCCAACCATAGCTCATTTTTGTTCTTCACTGACTTTGTATCACAGAAGTACCTAAAGTTCCACCCACGTCAGCAAAGAGATATTCCAAAACTCACAGCAAACCTATTGGTGGAAACGGTCGACCCCAGGAGGAGATTGTTGAAGTTGCAAAGCCCCCCGAGACAGTCACAGAGTAGGACATCCATAGGCAGTTTATCCTGACGATACCATCTGAGGCGACCAGGGTGATCTCCACGGGAGTGGTGTCCCCAGGGGTGAAGTGGAGGATGTCCCCTGGTGAAAAGAAACGAAGCAGGTGGAGATGGAACCATGGCAAAAACCAGAGGATGGGAAATACAGCACCAGCACACTTAGTGGTGAGCAAAAGAAGTTCCCAGATGAAGTTACCTATTTCTAAGTTCTATTGGGAAGGCTCTCCAGGTGTGTGCTCCACGTGCGTGGAATCGCCTGCCACAGTCGCGGAGAATGGTAGCAGATTTCAACATCTTTAAAATCTAAGCTGAAGAAATACTTGTTTGCTAAGTATTTTAAACTGTGAATATATATTTTCTGTGTCCATACATGCTTACTCTTTCCTTGTATTTTCATTCTGTAAAGCGCTTTGAGATAATGTTTATGTAAGGTGCTATATAAAAATTTAATATATTATATTATTATTTCTCCACTGATTGAGTGAGAGAGAGAGCGGAAGAAGAGAGAGACGGAGGTAGGTTCACGTCTGCCATGAATACTCACCATCTTCGATCGCAACCCCAGGAACCTCATTCTTCAGAGTCAGAGTAACATTATCTGACTTGTCTGAGTCGATAAAACTAACTCTGTAAGTGTAAGTAACGCCCACTTTCACTAGCAAGGTTGTATTACCCCTGATGCTTGGACCACCCTCGGTGTGGTGTTGTGTAGCTCTTTACTATGGACAGGAATTCTGGGGGTGAATTTTCTGTGGATCATAAAGTGAAGATCTGTTAGATTGATACCTATTGTGCAGGGAGCTTCAAATGGAATGTATTATTTTTCTTAGAAATTTCTGATGGTTTTACTACACACAGTTTCTTGGGGCCCCGAGGAAGGCTAAACTAGTTATTAAGTCACAAAAAAATGACTTTTTGACTAGTATGAATAGCAATGACTGCACACTTGGCCGAGTTTTTTATTATAATTTTTTTCAGTAAAATTGTGGGCTATTATGTGTGGGACCTGTAGAGCAGAATAGACTTGTACTCTAACATCATAGTCCATTCTTGCACAACCCCCTCGCACACCCCTACCGGAGGTTGATGCCCCTCATGACAGATGAGAAGCTAAATATCCTTCCAACCATAAAATCTATTCATGATCATGCTGGACCGGACACCATATTTCATGTGAGAAAATTCCTGCTCTTCGACCAATGAAAAATTCTGGAAGGTAGCAAGCTTTTTGGCCTGTTCTTGTCCCCGTCATAGGAATCCACCTTTGGCAATAACAGTAGGCACGTCTGTACATTAATGACAACCAACAGTCTTCATGGACGTGACACAAAGAACCGCAGACAAGGCGCGTAATGAAATTGTAAAGCAGTTTTTGGGCAATTTGGACTAAAGATCACAACCCAAACCAACCTGGAAAGCAACAGCCTTACTTAGCTTAGACCTAAACTTGAAACTGGGGGATATCAAACCCTATAATGGCAAGAGAGGAGAACGACCCATGTATATATACCGCACCTGCCCAAACCCCCGCAACCATACTGAAGCAGATACAATGTCATTAACCACATGACCTTGACCATGCAGCAATGAGAATGCGCATCTACAAAATGAGAAGCATTTGAAATCTAGCAAGCTACACGAAAAGATATTACCAGGAAATCTCAAGGCAAGGCAAGGCCATCCAAAAACATGAATCAAAAGATTACTGGTTCAACCCCCCCCCCCCCCCCAAGCAAAAACTCACAAACCAACGTAGCGAAGGCATTCTTGGCTGATACAGGAGGCACTTTCCATCGGACACATTATCTCCACAAAATCCTAATGAGTGATCTACTGATGCCCAGCAAACCTTAAATCATCACACCAGCCACAACATAAACTGAACATAAGACTGAAATAGGGAACTCGCCACAACCATCAGCGAAACCATGCAACTGCGGGTAGCAAAGATGCCTGCTTCTCTGAGAGAAATGCTGAGAAATGGCATTATCTCCAGAGCCGATGTCACAACCGAACAATAACCCCTCGCAAATCAACATCGACATGTGACCACAGACCAATTCAAAACAGGTTCAACCACGACTCAACCCATATCGTTGTTGAAACCTACCAAAATGAGACTCTTCAGGCTAACTACAGCCAAAAGATATATTGCTCACATAAACCTGAACTGCCAGGTGTCCACATGTCTCTACAAAGGGAACAATCCAACTGTGTTAAACTGAAGATCGTTCAAAATCTCATCTTTCATTAATATAATTCATGCACTGCTCAGGCATTGAGCAATCCAAAGCCCCCCGCCCCCCCAACATTGATGTTGTAACATGCTCCCTTCTGTGTTGATCACTGTCTGCCAGCTGACTCATGGCTGGAAAGAATGAATAAACTTGCAACACATACTCGATGAAAAGCATTCCTATAACCTATAAATAATCCTATAACATCCAGGAATGTTCATAATAAAGTACGTTCAGCTGCCCGATGATACCTAAATCGTACAATGTAAAAACATATGAACCAGAAAGCCAAAAAGGGTAGTGAGTCCATTGATGCTTCTGGCAACCCATAGCCTGACACACGGGAAAAATGGGAGCTAGTACCAGCTCAGTATAGGCAATATAACGTTTGACAAATTTCCTCTTTCCCAACCAACTAATAGTCATGTATATTGGTAGAAAAGCTTAACACTAAATTTCAAGGTTTTAAGGCTTTGAACTCTGGTAACCGTAGATGACCTCCGACAGACCCCAAAACAATAGGGTAATGAACCATATGGGGAATACACCAAACCCACGTATCGAGCAATTCACCCCGCCTTTACCAAAAACAATAGGGTTCATGTACTACCCATAAGACGATACACCTAATTTAAACCTGTCAGACCACCGGTTCTGGACATTACCGTTGTTTACAAGGTTTTCGACTGTGACCTCGGTTGACCTCAAGATGACCTCGGGATGACCCCAAAAACCATAGGGTTCAAATACTATCTGGGAACAAACATACCAAGTATGAGCTTCATACAATCCAGGTGGGGTCAGTTTATCGGTTTACAAGCCAAAATGGTTAAAATATCACATTTTCATGTTCAACAAAAATTCACCCCGACGAACCAGAAACAATAGGGTTATGTACCCCATAAGAAAGCTATACACCTGATTTCAAACTGATCAGACAACGATCTGCTTATCGTGTTTACAAGGTTTTGACTTTGACTTCTGGTACCTCAGAGACCTCGACCCGACCCCAAAAACGATTTAGGGGTCATGTACTCATCATGGGGACACACCATACCAAGTATGAGCTTCATCATCCAGGTGGGGTCGAGTCATCGTGTTTACACGCCAAAATTGGCCAAATAGCGAATTTTCACAAATTTTTTCTAGTTTCGACCAAAATTCACTCGCGACCTGAAACCACAACAATAGGGTTCCTTACTCCCCATAAGCTACACACCTAATTTCAACTTGATCAGACCAACCATTTGACTTATCGTGGTTTACAAGGTTTTCAGACTTTTGACCTCTAGTGACCAATGATGACCTCTGACCTTAAATCCCCGAAGACTATGGTTCAATTTCCATCATGGGGCACACACATAGCTCAAGTATGAGCTTCCTCCCCGGTGGGGTGTCGAGTTTATCGTGTTTACAAGCCAAAATTGGCCAAATATCAGTATTTTCCACAAAGTTTCTCTATTTAGCCAAAATCCCCCCCGACCCTGAACCAAAAACAATAGGGTTCCTGTACTGCCCATAAGAAGGATAACACCCCATTCAAATTACCAGACCAACCATTCTGGACTTATCGTGTTATCAAAATTTTTCAGACGTTGAACCTCTTGTGACCTCAGATGACCTCTGCCTGACCCAAAAACAAAAAACAATAGGGTTCAATGTACTCATCATGGGGAACCCACATACCAAGTTGATCCTGAACCTACCCATACCTTATCAAGTTAATATCGTGTTTACCAGCTGGGCGTCCACACACACATACACACACACACCCACACACACACAACACACACACGACGTGACTTGCTATATTCTCTGATTTCGTCCAGGAATCAAAAGAAAACGAAAGTAATGAAATACCTTCTAATTCCCTTCGCATGACATCCCTGGCAACATAATCTCTGCTGACGTTGGCTAGCACTGCTCATGAGTGACCAGCCAGGTCGTATATACACTCTCTGACCCCATCTGCTTCAGGCGAGCTTCCGGCACATAGCTGACAAGCGGGGTCTTCCACCAAATCCCGTTTAAAAACCGGCTGATGGTCCATCGTTGAATGACTCCCAGTCTCTCCCTCATTATAAAGTGACACAGCGAGTGCTGGAGTTTCCGCCCTGAAGGTGGGTCGAGATGAAACCTTACTTAATATAAATATAATCTAGTTACGCGGATAAGCATGTTTGATGACCAGAAGCCAAAAGGGCTTAGATGATTCCTCGACCATTTCTGACAAACCTATAGACCGACACATTACTAATAGGCAAAATTGGACAAGCTCACGATGCGGCAACATATTGATGACTCTGACAAATTTTCCATTTTTCACCGAAATGACGCATCTTGAGCAAAGCCAAAGGGTTCCTGTACTTATGGAATAAGAGAGCTACACACTGACATATCAACAAATCAGACCAAGCATTCTGAAATTCATCAAATTTACAAGAATTTCCCAACTTCCACCTCTTTGTTGATCTCTCACCTGACCCCAAAAGAATGGCATCTCATGGACTCACAAGGTGACATCATGATCGATGCGTATGGGCTTCACCATCTAGGACGGGTAGTTATCAGGTTTACAAGCTGTTAATTGTACAATAGCACCTTACATCACTAGTGAATTTATTTCAAATGATTAGGCCAGAGGTCGACCATCGGAAGTCCAAATTGGAGGTGAAAGGTGCAGAGACTGCAGAGGTCAGGTGGCAGGTTTTTGTTGATATCGTGAGTCCTAGTTATAATTACTGGTGATGTTGATACCTGTTTTGCTTAGGAACCTTAAAAACTTACCCATTGTGCCCACACAACAACACAAAACTGCGTCAGTGTATATAGTAGGGAGGCCTGATCTGAAGCAGTGTCACAAAATGTACATGCTCAATCCCATTACTCACAGACTGGCCTAAACGGGCACACTCTGGCTCAGTAATAACCTTGTCATCGTTTAAATTGAGCTGCGATCCATTGCTGAAGATAAAGTCATCTCTGTATGTCTCCATTCATCGAACCTGCCAAGAAGAAAACATGAATGTATAATTACCAGAGACTTGATTAAAACTCTTGAAGAAGAGAAATTTTTTAACTTGAACTAATTGAATTTCATCTCGAGCTAATTATTATTTAGGGGATACCATCACAAATAAACATCCCAGCAGTCCCACTGAATCGATGACCACGGCGCCTTGCTGAGAACTGTAGGCGAGGGTTCCACCTCACTACTGTGAAGACCAGCCTCGTAGCATTCCCGCCTTCAGAGAAACGAAGGGATAACTCCTCCCTACTGGTCAGAGGGTATTTGACACAAGTAAGGGTCACTTGGCCATCTTGTGTGACGAAGGGGTCTGAAAAGGAATAGGATATTTGACTGGAATAGTTTTGTACAGGTGCTGTGAAGATTGAAATATGACAGGATTGCTTGAACATGCATACAGGCGACGAAAGGGTCCGGGAAGAAATAAAGATAATAATAACTAAATATATATATTATATTAATAATTAAGATTAATAATAACTTCAGTAGTGCTGAATATTGGAGTTTTATAAAAAGAAAAAAATCACAAGACCCTTCCAATTTTGGGCAGGGAGTTTATTGTCTGAATTTCATTGCAGTCTATGTGTGGAATTAAACATGCAACCACTTTCGCACTAAGAATCATTTGTACTTTAAAGCAAAACGATGGACCCCAAATAAATACGGGCACCATGCGAAAAACTAGGGATGCTCCGGAACACTATACAACAACTTTTGCGTAATTTTTTATTCTTGCGATGCACTTTTGTGTTACCATGTTCATGCCCTGCTGCCCCAATATATCCATAGCACCAAGTTCTACAGGAGTTCACCGGCATGTTCTATGGTTCAAATAAATCCGCCGACCTTTGTGCACAGACAGAATACTCACTATAAGGGCTGATATCACCGAGAGGGCTTGTGCTTCATTGTAGATCATTTAATGCTGTCCCTATTCGCATTTAAGGATAACTACCTGGTAAAGAAATAAAATATTTAGGACAATTCGAGCATTATGTCTAGGGATTCATGGGCAGATTGTCGCGGGAAGACATTTTTTTTATAGAAAAGCCCAGCTTTCCTATAAGGTGTACGATAGTTTGCTCAAAATGCATTTGTTTAGCGCGCATGATAACCTCATGTTACGAGGTACATATCCTAATAAAATAGAAGATAATAAAAAATTGGTTATAATTCATGAGTTGGTTGTAGCATGGTGTTTACATGACCTGACCTCCACACTTAGTAGCTTTTGCATGTTGAATGCAACTCACCTTCAGTACTACGATACATTACCCATATAGTTGATGCCTAGCTCACAAAATTGCATCCAGGTTTAGCTGCATTGTTCCAGGAAAACCTGAAAACATATATCTTATACTAGAAATGAATACTTAGATAGTTTATCTATACAAACCCTGTGGCCATAAAACTGTGCCGCGAAGCCCACGATGACTGTAGCCGGTGTGACCATGTTTTGATCCCGGTGAAGTAGCATGGCTTGGTAAGACACGTAGCTTCAAGGGAACACCGAGAGGGAGCGGATCATAACAAACTCGCCCAGTCCATTGTAGGTGTACCTCGCCCCATCCAAGGTGAAAATGAGGGTCACCACTACTCAGCTGTTGGAAGATTCAAAGGACTGGTTTATGAATTTCAACTAACAGAGGATAAAGTGCTTAGAAATGCCTAATTGAGTGTCTGTAATAAATGAACACATTGTTATAATTATTACCTTGAGTGATGAATGTTATGTTTTCCTAGATTCTCCCTTTTGTTTGGATTGACTCACCCGTTGCAAATGACAATGACCCTGAACACGCCAGCTTAGGACGCCTGCTCTCGTAGAGGCTGCAGGAGGATGTGGTAGACGGGCCCGTGCCCACAAACAATAATAGCGGAATAAAAGGGCCTGTTCGGGGTGAATGAAAAAGTACTTTATTTACATGGGGGTAGATGTCGCTATCAAGCATAACAGAAAATTTTTTTTTTAATTAGGGCCAAAAAGGCAAAGGTCAAAATAGATCGGAAGAAGATGAGGTATATTAGGAGCTGTGGTCTCCCCTGGAAGGAAATGACCCCATCAACTATCTGAGGATATTTCTGGTATTGAGTGGGACTGAGTAATACCCCACTGTACAGTATATAGAAAAGGTATGTGGGAGAGCAAAGATTGGTTGACCCTTAAGCCGGGGAGGATACCAATTTGGTATCTCAGCAATTGAAGAAGAGGGCATTGAGTAGGAGGCCCAAACGAAAACCGAATGTGGAGGGCTTACTGAGGGAGTTTCAGCGGACGGGCCTCGCCATGGGCATTACATAACCCGGTCATGCTCTCAACTGCAGTGCCCGAGACATGGTGTGAGAAACACGGCATTTCTCCAGACCTCCGGGTCAACATAGACAGTGGACGGTGGGCAGACTGTCCATGTGAGAGAATTCCCCTGCCAATCTGTGTGATGGTTGCATCAGGGATTTATGCGTTATGCCACCTCTGGACATAGGCTCCTCCAGACGGTGGTTACCGTACCCGGATAGGACAGCACCGGAGCTGTCATAGTAGCAGAAAGCTTCCCATACGTGAGTCGTCGGATGTGGTGGTTGGGGGCGCTTGTGACTGCTGGAGACAGTTGTTCAAATGTCTAGCCCCTGCAAAATGAGCAACAAGAAAACACCCAGTCGTTTTGGCATATTTCTTGGACGATAAATAAACCACATTAATGATTCAGGGTCTGCAGAGTTCTGAGCATCAATTCCATGGACCTTTTCATACCAAATATTAAAGGATTTCCATAACCTCTACGACATCTCGCACAGCATTTCTCAACTGAACATCCAAAAGACTTGAAGCAACAACAGAAAACAGTGGGGAGAAAGTGACAACACGTTCACGTCATGCCTGGGAATTTTCAAGACTTTACCTGGCTCAACAAAATTTCTCTGGATTTCAAAACTACTCCAGGCCTGGATTTTGAAGTGATGAAATTCCATGACTTTTCCAGGTTTCCATGAACCGCGGGGAACCCCTGATGATGCTCCGATGATGTTTGACACACACTTCTGTTTCCTGCATGAGCAGAGAATCCAACGCTGATGTGATATCTTTTTCCCTGTTACTGGACTAATCATCTGAAAAAGTCGTAGGTTGTTTGTTTTTGCAAGCAGTATGTACAAATTGCGTAGTCAACTCGCCCATATTGGGCAAAAACTTTTTTCTTTTGACGAATTGGGTAATTTGTGACTAACAAGGCGAGCGCCCCCAGTGTTCGCCTGGTTGCGCGATCAGTGTTCACTTCTATCAGTCACAATGCAAAAAACAATTACAATACCATTCCATGTGTCGCTTGAAGATTCCGGTATTAGCAATTAACAGGAATGCCTATAATCAGTCGACCAATTTCAACTTCCAAAGGACTGATTATTGACAATGTTCTACTAAAAGAGTAAAAGTCTTGTGGAAATGTGCCTAAAATGCCTCTGCATATGGCAAATTTAGGCCATTCACAAAGTTTCACGAAAATTCGGGCAAACTTCAAAAATGAGCATAACTTATGGACAAAAAGACATGTTGAATGACCACCAGTATGACCCTGAATCCATGATAAAGAAATTGGAACTCAAGGTAGATCATACCCGCCGGTTTCATGAAACATCCAAGCAACTTGAAGATTTCGCATAAAATATGCAAATTGGTACGTTTGATGACCTCCATTGAACCCAGAATCTTTGTTAGACTGTTTGGGGACTGAAAGTAGATCATATTCACCAAGTTTAATGAGAATCCGACAAGCGTTTAAGTCGCATAAATTATGCAAATTAGATGACTTGATTACCATATTTTACGCTGAAAATCTAATCATTCCATCTACACTTCATTATCCTGCAATCTAGGGTCAAAACTGAAGTCACCATTGCCTCCACAGTTTTCCGTAATTGCTAATGAGCTAAAACAATTTAAATTACAGAAATAGGCTAATTACCAATACTTAATCAGTGACTTTGGGCCCAATCTGATCAGTCGTGTTCACCCAACCCCGATTGCTACCCTTAAAATGTTGTCGCAATTGCACCTCAGTTCAAAAGATATCCTGCTAACGAGGGAAAGTGTGACACACCACACAAAACACCCGCGCCACGCACGCACACACATACACAGCATAGTGACCACTAAGGATCCTCTGAGACAAAAAAATGCCTGATTAGCATGTGGTGTGTTTATAGAACCAAAAAAAGGCAAATTAGACATTTAAAAAGAGCATAGTGGAGACTCGGAAAATTCCTTCATTATTCAATGATAGCTCTGATGACATAAAGCACCCAAAATGTTGAAAACTAACGATTCACAACTCCCACTGCCACCCAACATGGCCACAGCCACCGACAATGACAGCCCACTGTATGTGTAGAGAGTTTCAACTGGGCAAATGATGGGACCAAGAAATCAGGAAGGCCAAACCCAGTATCTAATTGTGCCTTACAGAGGTCAAATAGTGTTATGCAGTGTTCCAAAGCAATAGCAGCGTCAAGTGTGAGCATTGTAGTTATTCGATGTTCAACTACTGTACATGATTTGATCCATATACTACGGGTGTATAAAAATGTGGCCAATTGTGAAAAGCCTTCGTAGCTGCAAGTACTTCTTGATGATTCAATGCCTCTGGAGACCTTGAAATAATGACCTTTACATTTTTGTCACTCAAGGTTCACTGTATGTATATCAATTCTTAGTCGGCTCTCAATCATCTTAGTTTCAAATTGAGCAGGAATTATGCAAATTAGCAGATGGATGATGACTCCGGAGGGCTGGGAAGGCCCCGAAATATCTGACATGTTAGGTTACTTAAAAAATTAAAAAAAACCATTTCCCATGCGAAAAAACAAAGGTTAATCCAAAACTCAGTAGGTTTAGAGGTATGTACAAGAGTGACAACAGAGAATTCTAGCGAAACGGAGATATGAGACTGCTGATCTGGCTAAAAGATATTTCCAACTCACCAACAAGTGGCTTCAACAGGAGAATGAGAAACCGGCTGTGTGCCTTGGCCAAAAGGACGGACGTCTTGCATCTGAGAGCACATGTGCAAGGACAGGGTGATGCACTGAGGAAGGGATTCCTGGGTGGAGCTCTACGTCATTCAGGTAGCGCGTCCTGCACTCGTCCGTTGATCCGCCGTTGCATTGTTGTCCAGCATGAAGATCACGCCAAGGTTACCCGTGTTGCCCACCCTCCCGTCGGCCTGGAATCCTGTGATCGGCGGAGGGAAGCGGGTGCTGCTCTGGTGGCATTCTCAAAGTCCCCCATCGCGTCGAGAGCGATGACGAGGGTGGGGGACGATGCCAGGTTGGAGGTGCTCCACCGTAGGTCCCCTAGGTAGAGGTGGGACGGATGTAGGTCTTGTCGGCCGTGCGATGAGAGCACGCCTGATACGATGACATGGAGTGTTCAGAGAAACGGAAAAAGCAGGAAATCATTAATGCGTCACATTACTTCTAAACCTATGACCCCACCCCCCTCCACTTTACCTTCACTATGCTATATGGAAAAGGTAAGCCTGTCATTTCCAGGCTTTGTTCAGGTGGATGGGGCGGGCATATCCTTCTACCTTGGAATGAATATACATTTTTATCTAGAGTCACTTTTCCAAATTTGTACCGAGAATATATATGAGCAAACTTCACCCATAGAGAATAGTTGAGATAGTAGTAGTGTTTCCCCCAAAAAGATGTAGTGAAGTACACGCTACTCTGCAAGCAAAATTTGCGAATAATCGACGGAGTACTCAAAGGCGTAGAAACCAGTAGTTCCACGAAATCCTATTAGATTACTATTTAGCCATCGAATGTCACGCCGGGGCTCTGACCACAAACGCCTGGGGTTGCACGGTATACCGGGATATTATAGTACAGGTACTCGCAGCACCAGTACTCGCAGTACCCGCGGTCAACTGCACAGTTATTATTACCGGGTACGGGCTAAAGTACCGGTATTGGCTACCAACCACCGGTACTGATCAAAGTTATGTATTTTTCGCCGATCCAAGCCTCCCGCTACATCGCACTCATCCGCAACCTGTTGAAAATGTAATAAAACTGCCACACGTGTGTTGGGAGCTGTTTATTTTCTTATTTGCCGAATACCCGCCGCCACGGACATCGCAGCTTTGTTGTAACAATTTAAACGCTGCAAAGCCTATATTTGCTTGCATACTCGCCTGATGCTGGTTGCACTAGTTCCAATACCTTAGCCCTGTTTGGAACACTGGTCATCACCTACTTACTGTTTCACTAGGCATTCTGACATGCTTTCCCACTGATATGTACAGTGCGTTACTCTACTACCAAGTCGGCCACTCCTATTTATTTGGTACAGGCCGCCGACAACAAAACTTTTAATCGCACTTAAATCTATAGATTTTCTAACTAACTCTGGAATTATTAGCGATCGTCGATCCACTTCGATCCGCGATACTGCAAGTTTTTTCGCGTAGGGGCTACAATTCACTATGATGAATTAATGTGATTGATTGGGCAATTGGTGGAAAAAATAATTACTACCTGAGATCTGGTGGCTTTCAGGGCTGATTTTCGACTGTGCCCTTGCCTTCAAGTTTTTTAGCTACAATAATCACAGTTCGTTAGGGCCTACTGGCAATTGCCCTATGACCTGTTTGTGGCCGGGCCGCTGGGCATACATATTTACGTATGAAAGAATTAGGAGCATTACTTCTGCCTGCGTACACATTACATGTGGCCGCATGCATGTGCTGTTTTTGCCATACTTTCGTTGTCATAAGTTCTTTTCAACTATCGATTCAAAACGAGAAATACAACCATGCGGACTTCCATTGTTAGCTGCGCCTTCGGCTATGTTCATATAACTGATAGCGTGCGTTTGTGGAGTTGTTTTAAGACTGGACAGGGTTTGGGAATCAATTTTTAGAGGAAATAATTGCTTTGCAAATTATAACTATCTTTTTCTTTTTTTGCGTGTAATCACGAGTAGCATTTTGAAATACATTCACAACTTTTTCTTTGCGATTACTAAAGTTAATCGGCTACTCGCTGAAACATCGATACGTAAGTCAATTTGTTAAATGTCACATTAGTCCTATTATCTGGGTGGAGCGGCCATGATTTTCCAGATCATTGGAACTTATTCAGTACTTAAGGGGTGTATGCAACTAGGTTCTCATTGTTCTAGTGTGTCCAGTGTTGCCTGATGTACGGAAGTTGTAATTGATTGGTCGGAAGAAAAGGAGAGTGGTGTCCGTGGCGCTGTGAATGGAAAATTCCCAGTTTTTTTTTTTTTTGAATTCCGCAGTTGCGATGAGCAAGGTCTTCACTCCATGGTTCTGCTCTAATGCAGGGGATTTCGGGTTACTGGGGTGTGTTAGGGGATATTTGCAATAAGTCTCGTCAGCCAGCTGTGAGCAGTCCACATTGAACTTGAAGTTCTGCTCTTCTTCCAGTTTGGGTCCTGGAGTTCACTGATAGTTCTTTCAGATGAGCCACAAAATCGCGCAATCCTGGGAGCAGGTGTGGATTGGTTACACCCCAGCATACAATTCATTGAGCATAGTTGAGAAGAGAAGGTGAGTTATCGCCACCGGATTCGCCGGTGCTCATCAAAGATGAATATATGGTCCAGCGTTCCTAGTGAACTTAATTGACTTCTGCAACCCATAGAAATCAAATTTAAAACAAGCGACAGACAAAACTGTTGCAAGATTGAACACTTGCACAGACTTAAAACCATCAAAAATCAACATCATTCATAAAAACATTACCACTACACTCTTCTTGCTGGGCGTTTAAGACCAAGCATACGGCGAGGCAGGTGAGGAATCAGCAAGTACAGGACCAATAGCTGAAATTTCACAGCAGGAAGGTTTGACCGAGGTGTCAGGATGAGTAACCCCTCCCGCACACACCCCCCCCCCCCCCACCCCCACCCCCATCCCCACCATTCCTGCGTGAGCACTATGCTACAAATCCTACCCACTATGTTTATCTTCTTAGAGAAGTTCCAAAAAGTTGTGACATTGACATCCCGTATGGATAAGTTGTTGGATCATCGTGGGCGTGGGGATGTTACCAGGTGGTATGGGGGCCCATGTAGACGTGAATAGTGTTACTCGAAAGCCAGTCTGGTCAAACTGCCCTGATTGACTTGCTATTTGGGATAAAGATGGCTCGTCTGCTCAATTATCACCCCCTGGAGATAAGTCTGTGAAAAGAGAATGATGAGGTGAGACTTGTTAGAGGTATCAACATCGGGAGAAGAATGAATGAAGTGACGAACATTAAAGAAGGCATTAACCTCAGGTATACAGGTCTATTGAAGGAGAATGAATAAAGTGAGAACCTTGTAGAGGTATCAACATCAGGAAGGAGAATGAATGAAGTGAGAACCTATTAAAGAAGGCATCAACATCAGGTATACTGGTCTATTGAAGGAGAATGAATAAGGTGAGAACCTCGTAAGAGGTATCAACATCAGGAAGGAGAATGAATGAAGTGAGAACCTATTGAAGAAGGCATCAACATCAGGTATACAGGTCTATTGAAGGAGAATGAATAAGGTGAGAACCTCGTAAAGAGGTTTTAAATTAAAGAAGTATTCAACCGCGGATTTAGGTCTATTGAAGGAGAATGAATAAGGTGAGAACCTCGTAAGAGGTATCAACTTCAGGAAAGAGAATGTATGGAGTGAGAACCTATTAAAGAAGGTATCAACATCAGGTATACTGGTCTATTGAAGGAGAATGAATAAAGTGAGAACCTTGTAGAGGTATCAACATCAGGAAGGAGAATGAATGGAGTGAGAACCTATTAAAGAAGGCATCAACATCAGGAATTTAGGTCTATTGAAGGAGAATGAATAAGGTGAGAACCTCGTAAGAGGTATCAACATCAGGAAGGAGAATGAATGAAGTGAGAACCTATTGAAGAAGGCATCAACATCAGGAATTTAGGTCTATTGAAGGAGAATGAATAAAGTGAGAACCTTGTAAGAGGTATTACCATAATGGTCAGGATACAACTTTATCATCTTCTGTGGGGGGCCAATTGCCTAATATGTGTTTGCAAAATGAAAGGGCTTTCTGGATGGCTCTGTATCTAGTTTTGTTCCAATAATACTTGTTGACTGCTGCCTATACCAACATAATTTGGGGGGGGGAAGATGCTGGATGAAAGTAATGCCGCTGAATTATCAAGAGCTGAAAAATGTGACATTTGAAAAGGCCAAGAATTATTAGCAGCAGTAATGTCAATATACAAAAAAACCAAGATTAATTATTTGTAATGCAGACTGCAGGCTGAGTCAGATATGGGTGGATATTTTCTGAGACCACTCATAATGCAGCAGCCTCAACTATGCTGCATGCATCCTACATGCATTATTGAGCATGCACAATGTACATGGGAAGTGGTGAGCATTGTTATCTTGAGATCTCAGTTAGGCTGCAGCCAGGCTGCTGTGGAAGCTGCAGCTCAACTATGGTAGGAGTCAGGAAGGAGCCAGGCTGAAGCCAGGCTGCTATAGGAGCTGCAGCTAAACTGCAGCCACACTGTGGTGGGAGCCAGAGCCTAACTGCTGGAAAAACTATGACCACTCTGCAGCCCAGACTGCTATAAGAAGCCTGTTCCGGGTGCTATATGTATATGGGTGCTATATGGAAGGTGCAGCTTGGCTGTTGTGGGAGTTGCAGCTTTGATGTAACCAGTTCTCAGGTGAGCTGTAGAATGGCTGTTGTTAAAGCTGCAGCTAGACAGCTGTGGGTCGGATCTAACACTTCAGCTGAGCATCACTTTCACATGTGCCGCACTCGTGTCATATGCCATCCACACTCGTTTCCAGAATCTTATACTCACATAAAATCGCACACAGGTCACATTTTACTACCTGAAATGAACCTTCCAGATTTACCATTCGACAGCCTCACTAACTAGCACAAAACAATATTGTCCTCCGTTTTTTTGCAAAATCTGATCGCCATCATTTTTTTCTGTTCCATGTTTATCTACCTAATGTTACGTTTTGTTAAAAATACCTCACTAAGAGATGAATATTTCAAATTCCTGTATGTTTTTTTTTCCAATAAATGCATTCTGATACCCGTGTTCTCATCACATGAATTTTTCACATCACTATTCCCTTGACGGTTCTTTAAACATCAACTAGTATGGTATTGTAGGCGACCTGGTAGTACATTTGACCGCTCTGCGAGTAGTCGGCCTTGGTCCATAAAACAGCACTGATTGGTCTATCTCATTTCCTCCAATTGGAAGGTGTATCAAAAGTCACTTGGTTGTTAGAGTGGATGATCGCCATAAACAATAATTCCATTGCTGTTGACTTGGAGTTGAGAAAAACGAGAGAACACTTACATATCGATATGCTATAACCAGGATTAATCTTTTGATTATCCTACACCAGGGTTGTCACCACACCTGGCGGCACCAGGCGTTGCTACCTGACTCTCACAATGGCCGCCCGGTACTCAAGGTCAATTTCAGCCTCCGCCCAGCACAAATTCCTTACCCTAACGGAATAAAAAATCCTATAAATTCAGTGATCCAGGAAAAAACAAAGGGGCTCGGGGCATTTTTCAGGATCAATCCTTTCTAAATGCACATTTTGCATGTCGGCACCCCTTATGAATTGAACAATTGCCCAAGGGGATGCCACCGTCCCCTTACATCCCTCCCTCAGGAACTCACTCCCACCACTGTCATAAATTACCCAGCTCTAAAAAGGTCTGGTGACAACCTGCAAACACTGCCCACTAAACACAGTCTGATGGATAGATAAATACAAATGGCACAATCCCTGTTCTGCGAATCTAACTTTGCTTTCAGTTGTCTTTCCCATAGCTATTAAAACGACTAAAATTCTTCCCACAAGTGCACAAATTTTTACAAACTGCCCCAGAAACACCTCCCAGTGGTATGCGCTAAAAACCCCACACTCCGGCTTGGGGCGGAAGGATGGAGCACTACAGGCATCAAGGGGTAAAGAGGAGGAACCAGGAAGTGAACACAAGTGGCAGCAATGCACGCGGGTAGCCTAACTCTAATTAGTTACCATTTCAAAGTACCTGATTATCACCATGCCTACCAATGGAGTATAAGTATCATTGAAATGTTAAAGATCTAAATTATTCAATTAGACACATATTCAACTTCCATTGACCCATTTTCCCCCCTTCCTCATTTCAAATATCTCAGGACCGATGGTGAACAGTGAACGACACTCAATACATATGGGATCCAACAAACTTGTCATTTGCGTGAATGAAGGAATTATACACAGTGACTCAGTCCATGGTCAAATTGGAAAACTAAAGAGAGACCGTATCCATCAAGCATCATAAAAATCAAACAAAACTGACCAACTGTGCAAAATAGACACACTGCATACCCCATGACCTCCAGTCTGTGTTAAAAATGTGAGAGTACAAGTAGGCTCCAGTGACTCTGAATCCATATTAAAAAAATTTGGACTAATGGTAACCAACACACCAGGCTTCTGAAAATCCAACCAAGTTCAAGATTTTGCTATTGACCCCAATCTTTGTTGAAATGTTTTGGGACTGAAGGGGACCATAATCACAAGTTCATGAAAATCTGACAAACCTATAAATTTTGCATCAATTCTGCAAATTTACACCTCAATCAGCATATTTTAATGTTTGAAAAAATCTCATCAGTTTATCTACCTTATATCCTGACCTATGTGCCAAACCAAGTCACCATATCAACCTAGGTTATCAGTGTAATCTGCTAACAAGCCTAAACAATAAAGTCTCTTCCCTAACTTTGTTCAGGCGAGACAACCAGTCATACAGCTCACCAGCCCTAGACATGCGCACCTGATTAACACCATAAATAGAGAGAGGTAGATGCATTACTACACACTGGTAGGGTATCGAGCTTGAAAAATGGAGGGCACCAGCCAGAGTAGCCCCCTGTGTCTGAATTTTTCAAGACCATATTTTTAAGGGCTTGGGAGGTAGCGGGGAAATGTCACACTATAAATTTCTACAACCAAGTGGCCACCCATCTTTTGTCATCGTCTGACAGTGCTGTGGCGGGCAAGAGGAACCCCCCTCAGTTCTGAACTTCTTGCCATGCTGGCCCCACTTGCCCCCAATCACCACAACTGAGAAAATTGGTATGGGGCTTATGAGTCGCCCCCCCCCCCCCTCCTTCCAATTTCAACCGAACAATACCTGCGTTGCTCCCTTTCAGATTGATAAGTCTGGCTATGCCTCTGTAGCAAGGCCAGCCTCCGCCACAGAAAGAGCCAAATCTTCTCATCTACTAAGTACCTAGCATGCAGTCCTCTATCGACGAGATTGCCCTGATAGCGATATAATTAACGGCTCAATTCAAACTGTCACCCGCATTGAAAAGTGGACCACTCAATCTTTTCAGTTGTTAATGTTGGTTTCTGTGCTGGTATGATATGTGATTTTGTCAGAGGAGTTTCGAAAGACCTTTCTGCACACTGTTTGATTGATGTCAAACTCCAGTATTACCCTTGTACTCATATCATATAATCCATGAACAGGTTTATTCTTTTCCACACTATATTGCAAAACTGGACACTGAAGAGAAAGTTTCTTCTTCTGCATCAGGGCTGTACAAAGCATGGCGCACATTCTGTGTCACTGTAGAAGAGCCAAACAGACTACTTCCTAATTTTCAATAAACATACTATCGAACAAATCTGAAAACACTGAATGCTGAAAACAATCATATATAATATTGATTACTCACATATAGGAAGGGATAATAGTTGGTGCCAATTGGCAACCCTCCAGTTGGACCACCACAACGGTTGATAAACAAGGACTCCAACCAGGGATGACCGTGACAACTACGAGACTCCAACGAGTGTGTGGATGTACCATACCCATACAAGATTTGAGTCACTGTCAGAAGAGAAACGTCAATTGGCCATGACTGAACCACAATGTCTAATTCTCCACAAGTCTAGTAAAACTGGTATTCAGTGGTTGATTCATGATTCATAAGGCCCACGTTTTCGACCTTTAACTAAAAATCCCGAAAAACCTGATCGACCATCAGCACTGTGCACTAAAATTTTTGGAGGCCATCTTGCATCTTGCACATGGCCTACAGGGGCCTCAAGCAAAAAAAATCCTGTGACCCCTGAGGCATGAGTATTATGACCGTCAATATGACCGCACTCAGCACCAACCTGTGCATCAAAAAGTGCAGGAGAAGCATTTTGAGCGTGATTTTTCCATGATTGGGCTCCTATGCTCACATGGGCCTTGGGCTGTAAGTTGCAAACACCCCGACAGACCACTTCCAACAATGAGCATAACATCAACTTCAAGCAGAATCATTTGAAACTTGTCGGAGAAGATGCATTTCAATCAAGACCATTGTGTAAAATTTCATAAAACGGGCCTCAAGCCCAATGGGACCTGAGTTTGAGTCAAAACTCTGACACCCAGGAGTAAGCTATTAGAGCATCATTATGACTGACATCAGCAACTGTGCCATTAAGTTTAGGAGATACCAGATTTTTGCAGTATTTTACTGAGGAGCCTAGGCAACTGGGCAACAGGCCCAAATTCTGAACACCTCCAATGGCCCTTTACCCAAGGACCATTACATGTAATTCCCTTATGAACTAACTCATCACTGACCTGTGCCTCAAATGTGGAGCGGAGCATTTTTGCGTGATTTGCTATTGACTGGCCCTAGGGCCTCACATTGGGCGTGTGGGCGTAAGTTGGCGAACACCTCCGATGGACAAAACTACCACAAAGAGCAGTACAATATAACTTCAAAGAAAATCAATTGGAAACTTGTGTGGGATGAGATGCAGTTTTACAAGTACCATGTGGGAAAATTTCAAAAATGGCCCAAGTGGTACTTGAACCCAAAACATCCTGACACCCTGCAAGGTATGCTGCCTGTAACCTCATTATGATGACCAAACATCAGCAACTGTGCCACCAAAATTGTAGGAAATACAAATTTTGCGGGATTTCATTAATGCGCCCTAAGGCTCAAACTGGGCCTCAATCCCAAAAGATTCCCGAACACCCTCAATAGTGCACTCTGCTCAGGACTATTACATGTAACTTTGAAGAAATCATTGTACTTGGTGGAAAGGAGAGTATTTTCATGTACCACAGTGGTATTCCATAACAACACTGCAGAGAATTATCTTAGATAGAGGATTCTCTGCTCTAGGGGTTTTGAGTCACGATGGCTAACATCCGCTTCTTCTTTGCAGATGTATGCCCCCCAGTGTTGAAACATGCCTCGTTCTCGTGATGCCGTCTGTGGTCCAGGCATTCATCAATATCTGGGAAATTAAACGAATGAAATATTCATGAATACTGCAGCTTGAGCAAAACACAACCTTGTTTGGCCTCTTAAGCCTCCAGAAATGATACTTTGAACTTTGAATGTACATTACAAACATTGACAAAACTTCCGACCCGTTGTCGATCCTGTTAGACATTGTCCCAAGTTGCGAGTGAATCCCATTGGTAATGGATCCCATTGCCTATGGGATCACTACTCCCAAGCCGGAGCCCATGTCCCGTTCCATATCCTGGGTGAACCTCCCAGGTCATGGTTACCGTTCTCCCGGCATCCACCTTTAGATCATATTCTGACATGCGATTGTTTGCCTCCTCTGAGGAAAAAAGTTTTCAATTTCATACACCAGAAATGACAGCACGACTGGGGTCAACGATTCTGATTGTGGGATGATTTCTGCAAAATTCTGGCCCCCTCACGTATCGGAGATCAATAGAAATCCTGAATTTTTTTTCTCCGATCAGTCGGGAAACTCTTCATTATTGTAATTGACTAAACATTTGATGGAATCAACTTCTAGAACAGTCCTTTTTTCAATTGATTAGATTCCCCCCTGAAATCCCCTCGTAATAGAAGTTTCACAGAATCAGATAGTACAGTACGTATTGGTCCATTATTAACCTCTGCAGTACCATTTGGTTAGTTTCACAGCAATCATATGTTACAATCCCCATGACAAATTAACATTCAAGGAAGTTTGACAACCCTGTGTTCGCCCTTCCAATATGCCATCTTTTTACTGACGCGGGCTACCAATTGTATAATACTATTAAGCTACACATGACAGTTCCATCAATCAGGACAATATGTATTTTCACTCGATTTACTAGGGCTGGATACACAAGATGCCTCCCCCCCCCTCCACCCTTGAAACTGCAGTCTCATCACAGGAATATAACGCAAAACCATTGGGGCTAAGGCCAGGAGTCACTATCAGAGTTGCCGTATAATTAAGTCCTGATACTGCACTACAAGTGTTCAGATGATCCTATGATCTTTCACACACAATCTACCAGCACAAAACTTCATTCACCCCCCCCCCCCCCCCCATACTTATCATCACAACTAACTCGTAAAATATGGGATTAATTCGTTGACACCGCAAGATAATATGCTGTGGATAGAGCCTTGTCCATACTGTGAACTGCTGGAAGGTACCAAACCATTAGCAGCTCTGAACTGCTGGAAGGTAACCAAACGCATTAGCACTCTGAACTGCTTTAGTGAGCATATTCACTTGCAACTTCCGAACTGCTTGGAGGTGAGCATATTGCACTCGTCACTTCTGAAATGCATAAAGGTTCAGCATATGCATTACACTTGCTGAACTGCGTAAAGGTGAGGCTATATGCATTAGCACTTCTAACTGTTGGAGGTGAGCATATGCCCTCCACTTCTGAATGCTTGGAGTGACATATGCATTGCACTTCTGAACTGCTTGGAAGGTGAGCTACGCACTTGCACTTCGAACTGCTTGAAGGTGAGCATTCGCATTAGTATTTCCGAACTGCATAAAGGTGACATATGCATTACACTTCTGAACTGCTTGGAGGTGACATATGCATTTTCACTTCTGAACTGCTTGGAGGTGAGCATTGCACTCTGAACTGCCTGGAGGCTGAGCATATGCATTCGCCTTCTGACTGCTTGGAGGTGATCATTGCCACTTCTAAAACCTGCTTGGAGGGAGCACATGCCATTTGTACTTCTGACTGCTTTGAGGTTGAGTCATATTCATTTGCACTTTTGAACTGCTTGGGTGAGCAATCGGCACTTGCACTTCTGAACTGCTTGAGTTGAGCATTTGCTTAGTATTTCCGACTGGCATAAAGGTGAGGCATATGCATAGCACTTCTGAACTGCGTAAAGTGAAAAAGCATATGCACTAGCACTTCTGACTGCTTGGAGGTGAGCATATGACTTGCACTTCTGAACTGCTTGAAAGTGAGCATATGCACTTGCACTTCTGAACTGCTTGAGGTGAGCATATGCATTTGCACTCTGGACTGCTGGAGGTGAGCATAATGCTTTGCACTTCTGAACTGCTGGAGGTGAGCTATGCATTTGCACTTCTGAACTGCTTTGAGTGAGCAACGCACTTGCACTTCTTGGAGCATTCGCATTAGTATTTCCGAACTGCATAAGGACAATGCATTAGCACTTCTGAACTGTGTGAAAAAAAAAAAAAAAAAAAAAGAAAAGCAAGGTGAGTCATATGCATTCGCACTTCTTACAACCACGTAAAGGTGAGCATATCATTAGCACTTCTACTGCTTGGATGGGAGCATATCATTAGCACCTGAACTGCTTGAAGTAGGATACGCAGAGAGTATTTCTGAACTGCTCGAATGGTGAGCCTTCGCATTAGTATTTCTGAACTGATTGGAGGTGAGCAGACCATAGCACCTTTGAAACTGCCCTTTTTTGAAGTGACCAAACGCAATTTTTGCGCTCTGAACTGCTTGAAGGTAAGCATACGCATTAAGACTTCTGAACGGCTTGAAGTGAGCATATCAGTAGCACCTTGTGAAATTCTTGAAAGTGAGCATACGCTTTTAGCACCTAATAACTGCTTGACGTGTTCATCGATCATCATGTAGTATCAATGACTGGAGGGACTAGAACCACACATGACACATCTGTTCCTCTCTCACCTGTGCAACCGAGCCCAGAGGTCGCCGTCCTCATAACCAGCTACCACTGGGCAGGCATATTTCACACACTCTTCATTAGCTCCACAGGACAGACAAGGGCCTGTTGTCTGTCGAAAATCGAAACAAAAAAACAGACATTGTCAAAAGACATTCACCTCAAAGCGGTGATACATGATTCAGTTTGATCAACATTTATGATCGAGTGTCCATACTAAAACTAAACTTCACCACTCACAAGCTTTGGAAGCTTACTTGAGAAGTCCTGACGCGTTTTAACACTCGTTCTTACTGTCACTTAGCACTTTATTTGTCCTGATGAAAAAATGTGCAGCTTGCAGAAGTGTTGATGCTAAAGGGTCCATTTGGTGAACGCGTACCCTCATAACACACGGGGAGGGCCCGGGAACGCAGCAACCAATGCCCTGGGACCAAGGTGAGAAAAGATGGTTTCCTCGAGAGTAAGTTGGTACCCAGTAGAGCACTGGAATCGGATCTGTCCTCCGTGAATAAGATCCATGGACAATACGTCAGTGTTGTCCAAACTGAGGACATTGCTGGCAGTTACCTCAAACAAATTTAGACAGTTAGAAATTATGGTTGGAAATCCTAAAATGCTGTAGAAATACTTCATTTACTGACCTGAAACACAAACCCTTAGTTTCATGTGTAATATTGGGTGTGACTGGCATACCTTTTGCCTCTTCACTTATCTGTTCATCAAGATTGCCCAGTGAAACTATTGAAGGCCCTGACACCTAAATATTAATGTGACAAGCGATACAATTTACCATAGAATTGTGTTGGCAATCCTCACTGATGTCACCAAGGCAGGCAAGTTTGGATTCCTGACATTTTATGATTTTCTTCTCAGCCCCTATCAACAGATGAAATATTCAAAAGAAAATGAACAAAAATTCGATGAACCAACTACAACGCATCCCTAACAAGCGCCAAGGTTGACCTCATGGATCAGATGAAAAGGGAAATAGATAGTAAACTATGTTCGACTTACGGAAACAGTCTGGGGCTGCAGATTGGAATTGGCCATTCTGACACGTAATGAATGTGTTGCCAACTAGAGTGTATCCGGTGGAGCGCCAAGATTGTGCCTGTTTTTTTGTTTCCCCAGGCAGGTATCTGCTCTGCGAGTTAACTTCAAATCCATTCGCTGGTGTTTGGGGAGGACTGCACACACCTGTAGAGGATTATCATCACCATTATTGAACATTTACAAATGATCGCATGGATGTCTTGTACTTCCGGAGATTAAAGGACAACTGCAGAATTATAAAGAGGCTGATATATTAATGAGGTTAAGAGTCTCCAAACCCCAAAGACAAAAAAATACATGACTTTCCCATGACCGAATCACAAAAATCCATGACCCACTTGCTCAAAGTGAAAATGCAAGTTTTTTACTCTTGAAGTGCTTCAAGATGTCTATTTCACATAAACGGTGCTATATTAAAACCACATCCTTTTTGATTCCCTACCGAAGGCAAACGATCATTGCAGTCCCGCAGACTGTGTGTATGTGTGTGTGTGTGTGTGTGTGTGTGCGACACCCCTTGTCAGCAGGACATCTAAAGAACGCAAGCATGTATGAAGTTCAAGTTAAGTATGTGGTTGGACATATAAGAGGCTGACCCCTATTGTTTTTGGGGCCAGTTCCAGGTCATTCAATGTCACAAGATGGCAAACTTCAGAAAGCTTTTCACATGATATCTAAGGAACCCAACATGAATCAAGTTTCAAATTAGTATGTGGGCTGCCCATATGGTGAGGATGCTAACCCTATTGTTTTTTTGGTGTTAGGTCAAGGTCTTAGGGTCCCATAGGACATCCTTAGTCTCTTGGCAATGAAAACATTTAGAGGATGTCTAATGGAATGTTTGTTCATCTGGCGAACTACATCTGTGACCTCTTTGACCATTTGACCTTTTGACCTCTGCGACCTTTCGACCATGTAAATTGAGTGCTAATTTCTTGTGATGACCAGATTTGGCTTGTTGAGACAAACATAAAGTGAATTAGACAATGTAATTCAACACTCTATCACGAGCTATCTCAAGGAAGCGCACATGTGTGAACGGTCAGACGCCTCAAACACTGGAATGCTGTCCAATTTGACGTTTTACATTGACATCTTTGCAACAGAACTTTAGAGGGATGGTGTAATGGTAAGTTTTGTTCGTCTAGGCGAACTGACATGTAGTTTCGCAATGCCGGGAGCCTACTGTCGTTTGAACTTGTTTTTGGCACCTGCACTCAACCATTTAAAATGCTTGTGTCGGTAGAAAAAAATTGGACATAATGTGCCCAGTGCCCCGATTAATACATCCCTTAGGCAGGGGTATGTGATACCCATTTTGAGAAACCTGAACCTCATTTGCCACCCATGTAATAGTGTGTAGATATAACTGTAAACACACCTTTATGACTCCTAATTGGTCCACCTTTTCATTATACCCCCATTTCCCTGGACAACTGATATTGTCTTGTGCACTGCAGTATGGCATAATATCCTTCACCCTGCTTCCTATAGTCAACAGTGGTTTTGGGTTATCCCTGGTCCCAGTCTCACGGGCACACCTATAAACTTGCAATGTTTCCTTATATAGTGTATTAAGCTCTCATTGTAGCCATGCATACACTAACTCCCAGTGGCCTACGACAAATTTTGATTTATCTATGGGCATTCCCAACAAAGTAGGCCAATAGTTGTATAGGGGCAGAGGGAGGGGGTTGGATGCCCCCCTGACGGTTTTCACTGGGAAGACAGCCTGAAATACCTTGAGGTAGTGCAGCAGAACAAATCCTTTTTGATACACTGTTTCCAACAATACAGTACATGTAAGACCTCCTCACCGCGGGTGACCGAGAACACAAAATCGACCCCAGCACAACTGGGAATAGTACCACTATAACCTACCCCCAACCACCCCCCCCCCCCTCTCCCATCACTACAGGTCCTCCCGTCACACAATTAAAACAACTGAGTGTGAGCTGAGTTGGGCTTAAAAAAGTAGATGAATACCTCTAAATGCCTCAGTGAATTTTCAATTAGACAATATAACAGATAACTCTTTTCAACATCTGGGTCAATTACAGAATGACCCTATTCACCTAGCCCTGCTCGGAAAAAATGCAGTTGTCCGCGTGGACACCTCTACCAAACCAATACTGTCACAACTGGCTATACTTGGAACTGTTGACCCCTGCTTGTGCCTCTACCCCCCCCCCTCTGTTGTTGTGTGGTCAGGTCAAAACATATCTGAAGTCAGAAGATTGAGACCCGAATAGCCTATTACTCCAATACCTACCAACAAGCAGAGGCCATTGGATTCTTCTACGTACGGTGCACTTTGGGCAATATCATTGGTGTTGGTATGTATGGCTTACAATCCCACTATTTGCATAATTCAAGCGAAAATTCAAAGTTTTTGCCCTATGTGGACGAAACTTGCCAGATGGGGACTTCATTTGTCCCTTGTCAACAGTCCGGGTCATTTTGAGGCACCGGCGGTCCAATTTGCTTACCTTTTGTCAGAATTTGGATAACCTTCAGTGTGAATGGGGAGGTTAGGTCATTTGTCTTTCTCCACAAAAGTAGTAGAAGGAAGGGAAGGAAAGGATAATATTTGGAATTCCAAGTGTGACTATATAAAATTTTAGTAAACTGACAATATCTAATAGAGGCAATACAAGCTTTCTGGTTCGGCCTTAGTAGCCATAGCCCTGTCAGCTATGGCAAGAACACGACAGACAAGTTTGTGTCGTGTCCTTACTACCGAAAAACAAATGACCATGCATTATCATTAGCCTTCCAGTCTCTCTTAATACAGAACCTGCCCTGAGTTGTCTGGAAACCATTGCTGGCCTCCATGTTATTACTTACCTCATTGTTCCCACCAGGGGAAATTTCCCCCTGGGGGGAAATTTCGAGATTTCAAGGAGAAATTCCAGGTTGAAAAGTTTTTTCAAGGACTTTTCAAGATGTGCCACTTCCTGTTCATGAATCCAATGGGAGGCAGGGGGGTTGCTGTTGACGCGGCACTGATTGTTATGTGTCACTTTTTGCATACAGTGGACCCTCCGTATGGAATTTTCTGTTGATATATCAGTTATACGACACACAGTGAGGCGGAAAAGCTAGTTGTGCCAGAGGCAGGGTGAATGTGATGAACAATGTTGGGAACAACTACTGACCTTACATGTTCTGGCTGTTACTCATCAACCCATCTGTATCATGGTTCGCAGGGCCGTCCCGGAAGGTTAGCCAATTCTACAACACCCCACCAGTACCAGTCTGCACTGGAAGTGGGCTCAACGCAATCTGTGGAAAAACGTACCAAGATTGTACTAAAAATGATAATTATCTCTTTCGGTAAGGTGGGGGGGGGGGGGGAACTTAGCTAGATACTATTTAGCAATGTGCTAAAGTGGTGGCTGTCGAATACATAACACCAGGTGGGTACATGTGATTATCCCTGCTGTTGAAAAATGGGAGGAGCTTGGTGTTGGGTTTGACTAGAGCATTTCAATGGATTGATTCAGGTTATCAAATAGCATGTCCACCCCCTCTCGGTCTCTGCCCATCATTATTGGAAAGAATCTATCAGTGGTTGAGCAGTGATATGCCTGAGCCCTGATTTGTGTACACGTCACATCAATCCTGGACAACAGTGATTTACTCTACTGGTTCACTTTTCACAGTTTCACACACTTACAAGGCCTTTAAAACAAAGCAGTGACGATCATTACAAACACTGGTTCTAGAGCACACGTCACTAAATGTTGGATTCGCTCTTCACTGCTTTTCTGGAGCCGTCTAACAACCACGGGGGATCAACCACGGGGGGATCAGTCAATCTAGAGACAGTCTAACAACCACGGGGGGATCAGTCAATATAGAGACAGTCTAACAACCACTGGAGGATCAGTCAATCTAGAGACAGTCTAACAACCTCTGGGGGATCAGTCAATCTAGAGACAGTCTATCAACCACTGGGGGATCAGTCAATCTAGAGCAGTCTAACAACACTGGGGGATCAGTCAATCTAGAGAGTCTAACAACCACGGGGGGATCAGTTATCTAGAGACAGTCTAACAACCACTGGGGGATCAGTTAATCTAGAGACCAGTCTAACAACCCCGGGGGGATCAGTTAATCTAGAGACATCTAACAACCACTGGGGGATCAGTCAATCTAGAGACAGTCTAACAACCCCGGGGGGAGCAGTTAATCTAGAGACAGCCTAACAACCACTGGGGGATCAGTCATCTAGAGACAGTCTGACACTCAACTGGGGGATCAGTTAACCTAGATGCAGTCTAACAACCACTGGGGGATTAGTTAATCTAGAGACAGTCTAACAACCCCGGGGGGATCAGTTAATCTAGAGACAGTCTAACAACCTCTGGGGGATCAGTCAATCTAGAGCAGTCTAACAACCACTGGGGGATTAGTTAATCTAGAGACAGTGTAACAACCACTGGGGGATCAGTTATCTAGAGACAGTCTAACAACCCCGGGGGGATCAGTTAATCTAGAGACAGTCTATCAATCACTGGAGGATCAGTCAATCTAGAAGCAGTCTAACAACCACTGGGGGATCAGTCAATCTGAAGACAGTCTAACAACCTCGGGGGGATCAGTCGATCTAGAGACAGTCTAACAACCACTGGGAGATCAGTCATCTAGAGACAGTCTAACAACCTCAGGGGGATCAGGCAATCTAGAGACGCCTGACAACCTCGGGGGGATCAGTCAATCTAGAGACAGCCAACAACCACTGGGGGATCAGTAATCTAGAGACAGTCCAACAACCACTGGGGAATCAGTCAATCTAGAGTCTAACAACCACAGGGAGATCAGTCAATCTGGAGACAGTCTAACAACCTCTGGGGGATCAGTCAATCTAGAGACAGCCTAACAACCACTGGGGGATCAGTCAATCTAGAGACAGTCTGACACTCAACTGGGGGATCAGTCATCTAGAGACAGTCTAACAACCACTGGGAGAACAGTCAATCTGGAGACAGTCTAACAACCTCTGGGGGATCAGTCATCTAGAGACAGCCAACAACCACTGGGGATCATCAATCTAGAACAGTCTAACAACCACGGGGGGATCAGTCAATCTAGAGACATCTAACAACCACTGGGAGAACAGTCAATCTGGAGACAGTCTAACAACCACTGGGGGATCAGTCATCTAGAGACAGCCTAACAACCACTTGGAGATCAGTCAATCTAGAGACAGTCTGACAACCACTGGGGAATCAATCAATCTAGAGACAGTCTAACACCCCACAGGGAGATCAGTCAATCTAGAGTCTAACAACCACAGGGAGATCAGTCAATCTAGAGACATCTAACAACCACTGGGAGAACAGTCAATCTGGAGACAGTCTAACAACCACTGGGGGATCAGTCAATCTAGAGACAGCCTAACACCACTGGGGGATCAGTCAATCTAAAGACAGTCTAACAACCACTGGGGAATCAGTCAATCTAGAGCAGTCTAACAACCACTGGGGGTCAGTCAATCTAGAAGCAGTCTAACAACCACTTGGAGATCAGTCAATCTAGAAGCAGTCTAACAACCACTGGGGAATCAGTCAATCGAGAGACAGTCCAACAACCACTGAGAGATCAGTTAATCTAGAAGCAGTCTAACAACCACTGGGGAATTAGTCAATCTAGAGCAGTCTAACAACCACTGGGGAATCAGCCAATCTAGAGACAGCCTAACAACCACTGAGAGATCAGTTAAGCTAGAAGCAGTCTAACAACCACTGGGGAATTAGTCAATCTAGAAGCAGTCTAACAACCACTGGGGATCAGTCAATCTAGAGACAGTCTAACAACCTCTGGGGGATCAGTCAATCTAGAAGCAGTCTAACAACCACTGGGGGATTAGTCAATCTAGAGATAGTCAGACAACCACTAGGTTATTACGCTTTCCCCATTTTTTATGTTATCATGGCGCAAAAATGCAGCAATGACTGTGTAGGTCTACGGGCACCTTTGCATTGTTACCCAGTGATGTCAGATTCCTAAATTTCTCAAAGGTAATTGAAATATCTCAATGAGGGGGCATGCTAAACCTCCAAAAGGGGTGATGGGTTGGGGGTTTGTTTTGTGGTCCCCTTTTCCACTTGTGATAGTTAAAAGCAACATTGCACATGACCATTGGCCTTTGATATAAACATTATCGCAAGGTGATGATGCTATACACTGACAAGAAAATATGTCACAAAACAAAGACATACTTTGAATGCACACTGGCATATCACCGTTGGCTGTAAGACTCCCACTGACACATATCAGAGAAAAGGATGTCTGACCGTTGGCGAGGGTATAACCATAGGAACCAGGTGTATACAACTGATTGTCCATGGGAGATCGTCGAGCCAGAACTTTGTGTATTGGCGAATGAAGTGACTGGACAGCTGGGCTGTTATTAATAAACAGAAGAGGTCATACCTAGGTATATGTATCATCCAAGTGCAGTTTATCAAACTACAAAAAGGTATTTCTAGGTGTCTACATGAATTCGTTCTGAACAAAAAAATAAAAATTGCAGATATAAGGTATATCATAAATTCACTATGACAATAAAGATATCAAATTGCAGACTCCTGCAGATACTATTGTGACTTGTTCTGTCCAAATCAGGGATTTTCAATCATAGCCAAATCAATAAAAAAAAATCCTACGAAAATGGCATACGATACATTTATCACACAATAGATTGGTGTTGATGCCTTATTCTTTTAACCCAAAACAATTCCCCGCAGCACAAGGATCACCTGTATTTTTGGTTTGGATAATCCATCTGCTCAGAGTATGTATATGATGAACACATGTACAGTCTGACAATGAAAATTTCAAGTTGGAGCTTATTCGAACACAATTCTTCATTCTAGCAAGTGGCGTGCATATATCATACACCAAGCACAGTAATTGCCTATTACTTCACATCAATTTCTTTTTGAACTACAAGAATGCACATATTGCCACAGTACTGGGTGGAGCATATTCTCTTGAAATTACTCTTCATTGATGACACTTACCGCAATTGGGTAGACGTTCGTCTTCTCCCTCTCCACCGCAGTCCAGAGTTTAAGATCACATATAGCCTGTCTAATGGATTACCCGGAGCACAATCACACACAGAAAACTCCCCATGGCTTCCGTTAAACACTCTGCAAAAGAAAGGGCAATACTACTGTTAAATAAATGTCATCTTACCTGCATTAAATGTGCCAAGATCCTTCTACTTAAATGCAAAATCGAGAGCCGGAAGGTGGTAATTCCTTAATTTTGAATTCTTATATACCCTATGGCTTGACACAAAAATAAAACGGGATAATGTATCAGCTCAGTCTGGGACCCCACACACATCACGCAACGGACAACCACTACAATACACACACACATACATACATGCATGCATCATACTTGCATATCTACTACATTCACTTACCTTTGTGTTCTTCTCTCAGTGTGACGGGGGCCTGTTCTCTAACAACAAACCAATTTTTTTTTTTTTTGAAATAGCCTGCAAACCCCATAATGGGACCCCCAGTAGGGGACCATGCCTAATGGGTACACCCGGTCTTGTTAGCGCTATGGGGGATTAGCAGCCCCAAGCGGAGCCTGCAGCACGGGCCGCAACGCGGGGGGGTTGGCCACCGAGTTGGCAGCGGTCATGATGTAAGGTATCATAGTCATGTTCACACAAGCTTGGGTTGCCCATGGCCTAGACAGATTTCTTTACCAGTTTTGTGCCCCAATTAGGTACTCACAGTTCTGTAGAGAATTTCAACATCACTGGTTGTGTCCAATTTCCTACACCCAATGTTCAACATCTCAGTGGCATCTGCAAACTTGCTTTGTTTTGTTTACAGCCAAGAGCTTGTCTGTGTTGAAACAGAGAACAATAAAATCCACATAGCCGTTCCACAGGGTTAGGTTAGGGAGTATTACACATAGTAACCAAAAAGCTATTGGCACTCTGCAAAACATGACGTTTTTGACATTAAAATATGAATCTGTAAATATGTTATCAGTCAACTGACTGAAGACGCAAAAACGCACACCTAAACACACATGTACACAAACTTACCTGTTGGTGATGTGGTAGCTCCCCTGTGGTCGCTGCCCCCGATCTAAGGCAGTAGTTTTAGGTTCCGCTTTTCTCCTCGTAGTCAAGTCCTCCGCCACTAAGTTGGTGGTAAATGCGCCAGTCGTTATCAGGCCCGCAGACGTTGTTATCCGTTCACTCAGTCGTGACTGCCTGGTCAGTCGTGATTGCCAGGTTAGTCGTGATCGCCTGGTCAGTCGTGATTGCCTGGTTAGTTGTAATTGCCTGCTCAGTTGTAACTAAACCCAATTTGGTCGTGATTGTGAGTGAAAATGAAGACAAAAGTTATCGCCAAATAATATTGACTGTGGATTAGGAAAACTAATTCTTGTGGAATTTATTACAGGTTGGCTGATAGGAATCAGCCCTTTCAAAAACCAAATGAAATGAGTCATTCTCATATAGAGCCTCACATCAATATAACTGATTCCGAAGTGCTCAAACTGATCCCATTCCATCCCTTCAATCACATTATTTCCTCAGAGCATTACTTTCTTGCTCACCCTGTTCTCAAGGGGGGGAGGTTAATATTTGTTGATATCAGAATGCTGGATGAGGCTTTCGTCGCATTATTTTTCCAATTTCTCAGACTATGCTTTTGCAAGAAAATCAATCGCAGAGCAGTTTGAGAACCTCAGGACTCTTTCCTCAGAAGCATTTGTTTAAATCTGGTGGTAGTTTTCCTCCTCGGTTTTCACTTTTAACTTACTATCATGAAATGCACGACAGCGTACTAGCTGTAGTTGCCATTACTGCTATTGTGGATCCAATTCGTTCTCAGTTTTGAAATTCTATTCATGCACCTGAGATGATACATAAATAATCCTATTTGTCATGTATCCACTGAATAGATCCACAGTCTGCTGGTGGATGTAATACTCCCTCATGAGGTCTACAAGAAGACTAGGAGAGGGGAGGCATGGAACCCATTGGCAAGCTGGGGACTGGTTAGACATGACGATGGCAGAAAACCAATAGATTGAGACTCTTACCCAACGTGCACCGATACCAGACAGCTCCCTTGTTTTAGCTATACCCACAGTTCACTTTTCAATCGAAACAAACGTCCCCTCCTGAGATGCCCCATTTTCTCATTTTCTTAGTTTAGATTATAGGTTGAAGCATATTTCCCAAGTCACATAATAACGAATAGTAAAAGTTGTACCAGTGTATGCTATTTTATAGATATTAGCCTGCATGACCGGTAGTAATGGGATTTTGGAATGCTAGATTAATAGATTAACATATCATAATAATAATATGATAGCATAAAAAGTTTAATATATCCCCGAGGAAATTACACTCAAATAAATGATTTATCATAGATGATTTTGTATACCATTAACATACCAGGTGCGCTCCTTGGTGGTGAAGACTGTGCCCCTGGTGACAACTGGTACTACGCCACGGTGAGGTACTCATGAATGTCGTGCTGACACAGTATACGTAGCCTTGACTGATTCTTGCTCCTTCAGTGCTTAGTGCCGCCATCTGTTAGGGGTGGTGGAAGAAATGAGAACAGTTCAGCTCTAGGCCTAGTCATAAACAACAACAGCAGTAGCCCAGGCCACCAGATCTATTAGTTAACTATGTGTACCTATAACCACTGTCTCTGAAAGGGTAGCTCTGCAGCCTAGTCACAAACAACAACAGCAGTAGCCCTAGCCACCAGTTTTATTAGTCAGCTATGTGTACCCTATAACCACTGTCTCCGGAAGGGTAGCTCTCAGCCTAGTCACAAACAACAACAGCAGTAGCCCAAGTCACCAGTTTTATTAGTTGGCTATGTGTACATTATAACCACAGTCTCTGAAAGGGTAGCTCTTCAGCCTAGTCACAAACAACAACAGCAGTAGCCCTAGCCACCAGTTTTATTAGTCAACTATGTGTACCCTATAACCACTGTCTCTGAAAGGGTAGCTCTTCAGCCTAGTCACAAACAACAACAGCAGTAGCCCTAGCCACCAGTTTTATTAGTCAAGTCAACTATGTGTACCCTATAACCACTGTCTCTGAAAGGGTAGCTCTGCAGCCTAGTCACAAACAATAACAGCAGTAGCCCAGGCCACCAGCTCAGTTGGTAGAGCTTCAGACTGTTGATCAGAAGATTGTGAGTTTGAATCCCACAGACCAATCCCCTTTTCTGTGATGTCATTGGGAAAAACACTCCATGCCCTCTCCACCCAGGTGTTAAACAGGGACCTGTGAGGAACTGTGAGTACAACTGGCACTGTATTAGCTGCTGCCACATACTCTCCGGAATGTCAGAGTGCGTACCAGTTCCTATGCAGCAGGGTAATACCTGAAAAGCCCTTGAGCACTACAGTGGGAATGCATATATAGGCACCTAGTTATTATCATTTCTAGTTGGTTCCTTCACATTGGTCACCTTGTTGCGAATAGGGACTGCCACCAAGCAGGATTTATTCTGTGATAGAACATTTTCATCTATGATCCTAATTCTGACAATCTTGAGATGCCTAGTCTCTAATCACACTGATGGTGGAAGGGATGTGCAGAACACAACTGTGTTTGTGGTGTGTGTGCACACAGACACTGTGCATCTCAAATGTTTCCAAGGGAGGTGCTTTAAATCGAAGGAACTTCACTCCCCTCTTGTTAACTCCCTCTGGAGGGAAATTGTAGTCAGTAATACGTCATAGGGTGTGTTCTAGTCAACCCCACTGGATACACTGTCCTCAGGTCAATGCTAAAAACAGCAAGATTCGATACCTACCTGTAGTGGTCTGAGGTGCAGTGGTCGTGCCCTTCTCGGTTGTCGAAGAGTCCTTCGTTGAGGTGAGAACCTCTGTTGTTGTGATACCCTTCTCGGTTGTTGAAGAGTCCTTTGTTGAGGTGAGAACCTCTGTTGTTGTGATATGCGGGGTTGTCGAAGAGTCCTTCGTTGAGGTGAGAACCTCTGTTGTTGTGATATGCGGGGTTGTCGAAGAGTCCTTCGTTGAGGTGAGAACCTCTGTTGTTGTGATATGCGGGGTTGTCGAAGAGTCCTTCGTTGAGGTGAGAACCTCTGTTGTTGTGATATGCGGGGTTGTTGAAGGTGGGGAAGTATAATATATAATAGTCAACTATGTGTACCCTATAACCACTGTCTCCGGAAGGGTAGCTCTCAGCCTAGTCACAAACAACAACAGCCATAGCCCAGGCCACCAGTTTTATTAGTCAACTAGTGTACCCTATAACCACTGTCTCTGAAAGGGTAGCTCTTCAGCCTAGTCACAAACAACAACAGCAGCAGCCCTAGCCACCAGTTATATAGTCAGCTGTGTATACCACCCTATATAACCACAGTCTCTGAAAGGGTAGCTTTTCAGCCAAGTCACAAACAACAACAGCAGCAGCCCAAGTCACCAGTTTTATTAGTTGGCTATGTGTACCCTATAACCACTGTCTCTGAAAGGGTAGCTTTTCAGTCTAGTCACAAACAACAACAGCAGTAGCCCTAGCCACCAGTTTTATCAGTCAACAATGTGTACCCTAACCACTGTCTCTGAAAAGGTAGCTCTGCAGCCTAGTCACAAACAACAACAGCAGTAGCCCAGGCCACCAGTTTTATTAGTCAGCTATGTGTACCCTATAACCACGGTCTCTGAAAGGGTAGCTCTCAGCCTAGTCACAAACAACAACAGCAGTAGCCCTAGCCACCAGTTTTATTAGTCAGCTGTGTGTACCCTATAACCACTGTCTCTGAAAGAGTAGATCATCAGCCTAGTCACAAACAACAACAGCAGCAGCCCAAGGCACCAGTTCTGTTAGTCAGCTATGTGTACCCTATAACCACGGTCTCTGAAAGGGTAGCTTTTCAGCGGAGTCACAAACAACAACAGCCGTAGCCAAAGCCACCAGTTTTATTAGTCAACAAAGTGTACCCTAACCACTGTCTCTGAAAGGGTAGCTCTTCAGCCTAGTCACAAACAACAACAGCAGTAGCCCAGGCCACCAGTTTTATTAGTTGGCTATGTGTACCCTATAACCACTGTCTCTGAAAGAGTAGATCATCAGCCTAGTCACAAACAACAACAGCCGTAGGCCAGGCCACCAGTTTTATTAGTCAACAAAGTGTACCCTAACCACTGTCTCTGAAAGAGTAGATCATCAGCCTAGTCACAAACAACAACAGCCGTAGGCCAGGCCACCAGTTTTATTAGTCAGCTGTGTGTACCCTATAACCACTGTCTCCGGAAGGGTAGCTCTCAGCCTAGTCACAAACAACAACAGCAGTAGCCCAGGCCACCAGTTTTATTAGTTGGCTATGTGTACCCTATAACCACGGTCTCTGAAAGGGTAGCTTTTCAGCGGAGTCACAAACAACAACAGCCGTAGCCAAAGCCACCAGTTTTATTAGTCAACAAAGTGTACCCTAACCACTGTCTCTGAAAGGGTAGCTCTTCAGCCTAGTCACAAACAACAACAGCCGTAGCCCTTGCCACCAGTTTTATTAGTCAAGTCAACAATGTGTAGTCTAACCACTGTCTCTGAAAAGGTAGCTCTGCAGCCTAGTCACAAACAATAACAGCAGTAGCCCAGGCCACCAGCTCAGTTGGCAGAGCTTCAGACTGTTGATCAAAAGATTGTGAGTTTGAATTCCAGCAATCACTTTCTGTGATTTCCTTCGGTAAAAACACCCATCTCCTGCCCCTCTTGCACCCACGTAACAGGACCTGTGAGGAACTGTGAGTACAATGGCTGTATTAGCTGCTGCCACATACTCTCCGGAATGTCGGAGTGCGTACCAGTTCCTATGAACAGGGTAATACCTGTAAAGCGATTTGAGCACTACCGCTGGAATGCCATATATAAGCACCTAGATATTATATTTCTAGGTTGGTTCCTTCACATTGGTCACCAGGTTGAGAATAGGTACTGCCACCAAGCAGGATTTATTCTGTGATAGAAACATTTTCATCTCTGATCCTTCTTCTGACATCTTGAGATGCCTAGTCTCTAATCACCTGGATTGTTAGAAAGGTGAATGTGCAGAACACAAATTGTGTGTGTGTGTGTGTGTGCACACAGACACATGTGCGTCTACAAATGTTCCATGGAAGGTGCTTTAAATCGAAGGAACTTCCCTCCCCTCTTGTTAACTCCCTCTGGAGGATAAGTTGTAGGTCAGTAATATGTCATAGGGTGTGTTCTAGCAGCCAACAATGGATACTAATGGCTCAGGTCAAATGCTAAAACAGCAAGATTCTATGTGCAGTGTCTATGCTGCTACTACTGTCGTGGGCCTGAGGGCTGCAGTGGTCGTGCCCTTCTCGGTTGTCGAAGAGTCCTTCGTTGAGGTGAGAACCTCTGTTGTTGTGATAACCTTCTCGGTTGTCGAAGAGTCCTTCGTTGAGGTGAGAACCTTGATGTTTTGATCCCTTCGGTGTAGAAGAGTCTTCGTTTGAGGTGAGAACCCTCTGTGATACTTGATATGCGGGCGTTGTGAGGGTGAGGAAGTGGTTGTGTCACTTCTAGTTGTAGTCCCATGGTCGGTGGTAGAGGCACTCTTGTGGTAGTGATTGCCTGAGTTGTAGTAGGGGCCTTGTGGTGCTGAGTTGGTCCGTCGTAGTCTGGGCTCTGGTGGTGGTTGGGACTACAGTGGTGGTGATTCCATCTGTGGTTGAAGGTCTAGTGAGGTTGATGGGACATCACTGGTGGAGATGCGGTCAGTCGTGGTTGGGTGTTGCGATGTCGTTACAGCTTCGCTAGTACTGATCTGCTCAGTATCTAAGGATTCATCGAGGTTGACACAGCTTCACTCGTACTTGACCTGTTCCCGTGGTGGTCAATGCCTCAGAGGTCGATGACAGACCACTCGTACTCATCTGAGCAGTGTTGTAGGTTCCTCCGAGGTTGTACCAGCTTGGGTTGTGGTAGCCCCTGCTGTCGTGGTGATTGATTCCGTCGTCGTCGGAGCCTCCGAGGATGAATGGGAATGTGTGGTCGTTGGAGAGTCGGATGTTGTATGAGAATCTGTAGTTGATGGAGATTTGGTAGTCGTGGGAGAATCTGTGGTTGTTGCTGACTTGGTAGTTGTTGGAGAATCTGTGGTTGTTGCTGACTTGGTAGTTGTAGGAGAATCTGTGGTTGTTGGAGAGTCTGTAGTGGTCAATGCTTCAGGGTGTACGTTGCTACTGATGTTGACATCATATCTACATAACAGATGATAGCATAATGAGAAATATTTATATATTTGTATTCTGAAGCTCAAGAATTAGGGTGGGTGCTTATGGTAGGTATACATACTTTTATAATAAAATAAACATAACCTTCAGAAAAAGAGTTATTTACAGAATGATACACAAGACACAAATGGAGAAAAGCACAAATATATATAGATTCCATGTGTACCACAATGATTGTATATAGAAAGAATTAATTCCGTGGACTGGACATAGTTGACCATATGTAGTATCAAATCATTGAAAATTGTAATTGTCAGTCCCTGGGGGACCTTCTTCAGCAATATTTACAACTTCCAAAACAGGAACACAATAGCTCAACTATTTCTGAGGCACATTATCTTCAGTGTGATTAAGCCCAACTGTTTCTGAGGCACATTATCTTCAGTGTGACTGCACTCAACTGTTTCTGAGGCACATATCTTCAGTGTGACTGTGCTCAACTGTTTCTGAGGCACATATCTTCAGTGTGATTGCACTCAACTGTTTCTGAGGCACATTATCTTGAGAGTGACTGTGCTCAACTGTTTCTGAGGCACATTATCTTCAGTGTGATTAAGCCCAACTGTTTCTGAGGCACATTATCTTCTTTCAGTGTGACTAAACTCAAGTGATTTTGAGGCACATTATCTTCAGTGTGACTGTGCTCAACTGTTTCTGAGGCACATTATCTTCTGTGTGACTGAGCTTGACTGTTTCTGAAGCACATTATCTTCAGTGTGATTGCACTCAACTGTTTCTGAGGCACATTATCTTGAGAGTGATTGAGCTCAACTATTTCTGAGGCACATTATCTTCAGTGTGACTGCACTCAACTGTTTCTGAGGCACATTATCTTGAGAGTGACTGTGCTCAACTGTTTCTGATGCACATTATCTTCAGTGTGACTGCGCTCAGCTGTTTCTGAGGTACATTATCTTCAGTGTGACTACGCTCAACCGTACTGTTTCTGAGGCACATTATCTTCAGTGTGATTAAGCCCAACTGTTTCTGAGGCACATTATCTTCAGTGTGACTAAGCTCAAGTGCTTTTGATGCACATTATCTTCAGTGTGACTACGCTCAACCGTACTGTTTCTGAGGCACATTATCTTCAGTGTGATTAAGCCCAACTGTTTCTGAGGCACATTATCTTCAGTGTGACTGAGCTTGACTGTTTCTGAAGCACATTATCTTCAGTGTGACTGCACTCAACTGTTTCTGAGGCACATTATCTTCAGTGTGATTAAGCCCAACTGTTTCTGAGGCACATTATCTTCAGTGTGATTAAGCCCAACTGTTTCTGAGGCACATTTTCTACAGTGTGATTAAGCCCAACTGTTTCTGAGGCACATTATCTTCAGTGTGATTGCACTCAACTGTTTCTGAGGCACATTATCTTCAGTGTGATTAAGCCCAACTGTTCCTGAGGCACATTTTCTACAGTGTGATTAAGCCCAACTGTTTCTGAGGCACATTTTCTCCAGTGTGACTGCACTCAACTGTTTCTGAAGCACATTATCTTCAGTGTGATTAAGCCCAACTGTTTCTGAGGCACATTATCTTCAGTGTGACTACGCTCAACCGTACTGTTTCTGAGGCACATTATCTTCTTTCAGTGTGACTAAACTCAAGTGATTTTGAGGCACATTATCTTCAGTGTGACTACGCTCAACCGTACTGTTTCTGAGGCACATTATCTTCAGTGTCATTGGCTCAACAGTCTCATCATTTTGCAGAGCATTCTTCAGCACCTGTTCTTGAGTTAGTGCAGCAATAGGCATTTCATCTTGCCTTCAAATGACTCATCAGAGCTAGGACGATAGCTGTGGGATCGGTAGTAGAGACTACTATGCAGTAGGGCACTCATGGTGCGTCCGGTCTCCGCCATACGCCAATGCAATATGAAGATCGATTATTTCGTTCTAACCTCACCATGTTTGACCAAGGAGAACTCTCCAATGCTTATAACTTCTGGTTTTTCCTGGTTTGCCTACCTGATTGGTGTGACTTCACTATTCACAAACTTGGACAAACTTTATCAAGTTGTGTTGTCATGCAGACGTGTTGCCTTGTTTTGGGTATACCGTATTCATTCTAATAGAAGCTCTTCCCCTAACATAGGAGCACACACAGAAATTTTGCAAGATTTCTTTCTGATTTTGTAACCCTAACAGAAGGGACCTTTCAAAACTATCGAGCACTCATTGTACTTGAACAAAATACTTTCAGTAATATTAAATGCAAGGTGTGATGTTGGAAGGGGGCAAAGGGTCAGCCAGCTTTGGGGGTTGCTGAAGCATCAACACCCAGTAGTTTTTCCAGCTTCCCAATGTCAGAATCTGCTCAGTGGAACGTATTCCTAGCCGTTGTTTTTCTCTTTTCCCGCATACAACAACATTTATGCAGCCCCCCGCCCCCCTCTTAACAAAAAAAAATTGCAAAATGGCACTCAATAATCAATAACGATCTATAGGCTAGTTTCAGAATCGCTCACAAAATTGTGATAGTATTTGTAAACAGTTCATCACTTTTTGACTGAATTAGCAACACATGGATTCCATAGATGATCGAAAGGTAAATTCAGCACTCCAAGCTAGACGTTTGTGGTATCTGTAGTACTGTAGCATCACTTAACACCCTGTACCAGTTCTGCGAGCCACCATGGAGCTACTAATTACCTGGAGAGGACATCAGAGCGCATATTGGTGTTGCCCGTTCAAATTTCGTCGAGAAACACAAACTCGATTGAGGAGGGAAGGCGCCCTATTGGGTACATTGTAAAACACATTCAGTTTGTGTACGCTCTAATCCGCAAATTCTGCGACCAAGACCCCCGAACATAACGTCGTTGTTCATGTAAAGATATTATACATAGTGTCAAGATTCTGCCACATCTTTTAGTGAGTGTTACCCTGTTTCGGAAAATGCGGGAAAGTCAACGATCTATTACGGAAGCACAGAAACAACATGATTATTTGGGAATCGCGTCTGGCAGAAACACCATCTAGGCGTAAGGTATAACATCACGGGTGAACTAGATCTTATAATGTGAAGCTCGAATCAAAGGAGGCTGTCAAAGGGAACATATTATAATCTTACGACGAAATGTGAATCTTGTCGCCTGAATTCCATGTCACTATGACCCACTGTCAATGAGAGCGCTGTTTTGACATAGCAACAGGTCCACACTGACTCTGTTGTATAGGAGCTTCAGTACAGCATGTCCGAGCTTGGAGACGAATCCTAATAAACACCCGTGTTGAGATTGCCATCGCCAGTGGCGTCTAGTAGAATGAGACGGTGATTCAATACCTTAATAATGCTTGATAATAAGAATAATGCTGTGGGTGTAACTATGGTAGTGAGCTCGAGAGAAATGATATGACATGATCTGAGGATATGAGGGGGAGGCTGGTCAGATGGTTGTGGGTGATTCGTGTCCGAAAGGAACAGACTTAGATGGTTCTGGTTTTCATGTTGAAAGGACGGAGAATGCTAACTGGGTTAAGATGTCTAGAGAGATCATGGTTACTGGTAGTCCTAGGAGAGGTAGGCTTCCGAGGACTTGGGACAAGTGCGTCATAGTGACCTTCGCCGTCAAAAGTATAGACCATGCCCTAGCCCAGGATAGATTGGAGTGGAAAGAAGTTTGCCCATTCGAGTGCACCCCTCTAACCCATGCAGGCATGGATTATGACGTAAAACTGTTATATGATGATGATGATTCAATGCTAGGTTCCTGGGGAAGTTTCTGACTGCAAGACCTATCAGCTAGACCATTACTGAGCAGAATACAAAGTGGATAACCACTGTCCTCTGGATAGAGTTTCCTGGTAGTCGTTGAATGTTGACTACTCTCCTCAGTACAGTTATAGCTGCAACAACATTGCGATTCACTCTTTACTGCTAGCAATTCATCTGCTGATGAATGTACAGCACATGGGAGTTTGGTCCTGAATACAGCGTGTATCGAATGTATGGCGGGAACAAAGGTTGTGGAATGGGCAAGGGGGTTGGCTTCAGGGCTGAGGGTTGCATGTGGAGGAGATAGGTGCAGAGACATTCTGGTTTGTCATCTCTAGAATATAACGTAAAGGCAATGGTATGTAACAGATTGGCTTTAAACTACCACAGGTGGGAAGAGGACCACTTCACCCCAATGTTGGTGGTTCTCAGCATGTTGCTTGTTGAGATAGATATTTTTATTTACTTTTGGAAATTAAAGGAATCCATATGGAATCACTGGGGAAGATGCCATCCCAATTATAATTTGTTGTAGTACAATATATTCAAAGTTACATGTTTTTACAATTGACTTTGTATTATAGGGGATATTGCGGTTGCCCCACGTGAGTACAGGCAAAAAAAAAAAAAATTTTTTTTAATTGCAATAGCTGATGGTGCCGTATCGGATTCCATCGGCTTGAAATTCGGTATGGAGTTAGGAGGCCATTGTTAACAAAAACAAATAGAAGCGCCAAAAGTGTAGCTCAGCTTACATGCCATTGGCTCTTTTTAACACGTTATCGACAGGATTACTGCGCTAAATGAGCCAAACTTCAGGCATCCTACTGTTGTTAGATAAAATACACTTAACCTGTTGTGGTGCTGGAATAGTTGTGGGGCTCCAGCACTGTTGTAGAAGACTAGATGAAAAAAAAAAACACAATAGAAAACATCCCACGTAAATGTGAGGTGATTCCCTCCATTTAACTGCTGCTGTCACTGATCTCTGAAGCATTTACATTACTTTGTTATTGGCAGGAGCCTTTCACGTATACTAGGGGTTTGGGGAAATTGCTAAGAACAAAGGGGGCACCATTACTTGAACTAAAGCAATATATTATAAGATACTAGTTATGCCTCCTCTATGGAAGACAGAAACTCATCAGAACAACCAGAAAGGCAAAAGCCTATAGCCAGAAACAAGGACAAATGGGAGATTTACCAGCTAATTACGAGCGAACAGTAGATGACAGCCAACCAGTAGGGGTTCCTTGTACCTGATAAGGAAGGCACACACTAAATTTCAGGGTTTTGCAGATTGCCTCTGGTGCACCTCAGATGATCCTCGACCTGACCCCAACACAAAACACAGCCAGGTGGGGGGGTCGAGGTTATCGGTTTACAGCCCCAAAAAATTTTCTATTTTGCTCAATGCACCCCTACGACTAAACATCAAAAGGGTTACTTCCTCACCATAAGGAGAAGCTCTATACACCAAATTTAAACTGATCAGACCAAACCATTGGACTTATCGTGGTACAAGATTTCAGGACTATGACCTTGGTGACCTCTGACCTGACCCCAAAACAATAGAATCATGTACTCATCATGGGGAACAAAATACAAGGATGAAGCTGCAAGCCATCAAGGTGGGTCTAGAAGGTAACGTGTTGTACAGGCCAAAATTGGCCACAATCTCACCTTCACAACGTTTATGATTTTCGACCCAAAAATTCACCCCGGACCAAACTAAAAACAATAGGGATTCCTGTATCCCGATTAAGAAGCTATACACCAAATGTAAACTTGATCAGACCAACCATTCTGGGATAATAGTGGTTACAAGATTTTCATGACTATAACTCTGGTGACCTCTGACCTTAACCCCCAAACAATAGGATTCATGTACTCATCATGAGGACACACACAACAAGTATGAGCCTGATCGACTCACACCTGATTCAACTAAACAACATGTTCACAAGCTGGGCGTCACACACACAACGCAAACACTATGACATACGACGCATGGATTCCTCAAGGAATCGGAAAACAGAACAAATCCTCATGAATGCCAACCCAGCAGTAGTTCAAACAATGACAATAGGCCCCCATAACCAATTAAGTATGGTAATTCACAGGGAGGATATCTGTGTATTATATGCATTTGATGTTTTCCATCTCGGTCGCTCACCGCCCTATAGTATATGCACCCGGAATGACCTAAGACCTAATCCGTGGTTTGCCCAAAAAAGTGTCGAGTGAGTGACTTGTCGCGGAGGGACGAGGGGAGGGGGGCGCGCGCGCCGGGGTTATACAGAGCCTAACATTCCACATGATGTAGGCAGACTGGCACAGTCTCACGAAAAAGTAGGGTTCTATGTCTTATGCCACTCGACACTGTCAGTGCGTACTCACAGTTATGCACTGCTCACCCATGACCCCACCCTACGTTCCCCTTACCACTCGAGGAGGAATCCCAGATTTCTTAGAATGACACGCTCAATACCCCGGGAACCCATGTAGACTATGTGAGTATAACAGTAGGTGGGGGTATGTACCAAAGAGGAATAGCCCCCTCTCATATTTCGACGATTGGCATCTTCCCCTTTATCTGCTTTAGCAGGCTTACCGGGCCCAAGCTAGTTTCATCAACTCGAACCTGGGGGTCAGTTATAATTCCGCAGATGCAATGGCAATGAAAAAGGGAATGCCCATGCACGCACTTGTAGCATTATACAGTCTTATACATTTACTAGATCAGTATCTGTAAAGATGGAGAGGAGCACTGCGGACCATAGAGACAATACCCTTGTCATCAGCATCTAGTATAATGCACAGTACAGGTAGACAAAGAAGAGTTGACTGGTAAGTAGGTGCTCTCGGACGTAGATGTAGAAAGAAGTTTTCGTTCCTCTTCGGACCTCATGTCGACAGATGGTACGGGGGATGGAACAGTCACGTTGCGAGGTGGATAGCATCCCGGCAGTGATATCCCCCAGCTCCAGTTGCTAGTCAACTTGATCGAACCCGGGTTCCTCTCAGCCGCCCCATCCCCAAGAAAAAAATTACGGGAGCACGAGCAGAGAGAAGCAGACCTGCAGTTCAGAGAGACATTTGCCAGTTTTATGATGCAAACAGTTGATTGTCCTGAAGTATACAGGTCAGTGATAGCATTCACGAATATGCAAGATGGGGAGGCAGTGGGGGAAGGTGGCGTGTATAATCATGGATCCGATAATCCATTGGACCCGTATATGTCTAGCACACCGAGGATTCACTCTTTACCTGATAAGTTGACGATCCCCAATGGAACTACTTGTTCAATTTTGTTTGAATTTTTAACTGTCAGATCTCATTTTCTTTTCTCCAGTTTGAGAACATCTGTCGAACACGTGCCCTATCACCACACAATAATGATGACCGGTGCCTATTCACCAGTCACTACTAGTTATCACCTCACGGTTTCCATGAACACTTCTCTTAACATCTTCAAGATTTTTCTCACTGGACTTTCCCCGCCCCTCCCCAAAAAAAAAAACGAAGCTAATGCAACAACAACAACTTCATAACTTTCAGAAATCTCCCTGACTTTTCATACTCAAAACTTTTCATTGAATTTAAAATCTTATCCAGGCCTGGATTTTTATATATGAAATTCCATGACTCGTCCAGGTTTTCCATGACCGAGGAACCTGTGATATATATTGTTACTTCGAGTGTGACCCAGTCAATAACGGTTATTCTATCATCAACTCCTCGTCCGTAACATCTTAACCCGATTACCAAACAACCTGGTAAATTTCAAGCTGCAACATTTGAATCAGGTAATGGTAAGCTCATTAAACATTCAATATGAGACATAATAATAAATATGACAATAATAATCTGGAGTTTCGTCATCATTGTAAATTCTGACTAAACAGTCAGTTGCATAAGAGTTTATGATCGATTAACTGGAGGCCTAATCTGGGCTGGTGAAGCACTTGAATGATAGGGCATCCAGTTCTACTTATTTTAACTGCCAAATTTTTGGCCCACAACAAAAGATCATTTTTTCAAATCCAACTTATCAGCTTGTTAGGGTTGGTACAAGTGAAACCCTTTACAAAACAATTTGACAAAAATTTGGAAACTTCGTGTAGGCATTGAAAATTTATTTTGAAATTTAATAATTTTTACTGGCAACCCTGCCTATAACTTCTGGCATGGGTTTCACATAGGAGGGCAAATGCAGGTATAGATTTAGAATTTTGCGGAGTTCTACCAGGCAGGTGGGTGCGAGTGCAGAGGATGCCAGAAAAAATGGATGCAACATCTTTTTCCATGGAGGGCAGTTCCCATGCGTGGACGTGGGCTTACAGCTGCAAGCACAAGGTATGCAAATTAAATATTACGACTCATCCCACCCCCTGTCAGTCGGGCAAAGGTATTTCTTCATTATTTTCTGAGAATTCCATCATCAGAATGCATTCTGACTAACCTTCATCAAGTACAACAAAGTTGTGAGACTATAGAAAATACAACTAACAGCTGTGCTTGCTAGTTTGTACAGCAGACTTGTATAGGCCCCCTAGATCTTTAAGTAATGGTTGTCTATGGGATGAGATGATTATATAGGGATCATAAATGCAGAGACCATCGGCAAAAACCATACGTGTAGGATGTGGCGGACCTGATCACCATGCTGACGCAACAAAGAATTGCCATACTTGGTTTGCAAACAACCAAAATAGGAAGAGGATGAAGGAATGACAATTAGAGCTGATGAGATCCTCCCGCGCCTTAGCAAAAGCTCCCCCGTGGTGAATACTCACCCAGCACCCATGCCGCCAACCTGCGTCAAATCCCTATCCCAGTCGGGTCATACCAGGACTTTTGAGAGAGCCTTCACAGCTGGGCGCTCACGTCCATTAGGGGTTGGAGCAGGGACAACAAGGGTAGACAATTTGTGCATTTGCCGTCTTTGTTGGTTTCACAGCTGACAAATGAAGTTAAAAGTATCTAGGTCGGCACCCTTGCTGGCCCTTGAATAGGATCGATCCACTGCTTGGCACTCAGATAAAACAAGGCGATCGCCAAAAAGTGTCTCGCCTGGTTTCGCGACCGGTGGTTTGATTTTCCACTACACAACAATGAATCGTTTCAAGCAGACCATCATCATGTCAATGAACATCACATATCGTCACAAATAACACATAAAAATTCAAAGAAGCTCCTAAAAAAACCTACCCAAAAGTTTTACTCTTAATACAAAGTACCTCCTTTATCCTCATCCCCCCCCCCCCTCTCTCTCCTAAATACCCCCCACATTTGAAAAAGTTTTTTTTGCATCTAGCACATATCAGGGGGTGGGGGGGGTGGGGGGGGGGTTGTGGCACACGGTACCAGGTAAGGAGAGAGGAAAGAAAAAATGTTAACGACGGTATTTTTGTAGGTCTGATCAACCTAATCAAATTGGTTGGGTAGAAGAGGGTTTGCTTGTGGGCACTTATACAGCATTAAGTGTTACAGGAAGCTATGGTTTCCTTGTGCTGTCTTCCTGACGGAGCTATTAAATATGATGCAATTCATCAAATCCATGAACATCACACATATCGATCCAGAAAATTTCTACAAACCATACCTACTGAGTTTGGCCACAAAGTCTTTAAAGTTGGGAAATTGTAATAATTAATTCAAATTAGGCACAATACAATGACCTCTACTGACCCCATCTGTACATTTAAAATGTCAGGATCAAAGGTGGTCACATTAACCAAGTTTTTGTGGCATCCAAGAAACTTTTTCTATTGCATCCATTATTCAAAATTAGACCTATTAAATGACGCTCCAGTGAACCTCGACTTAACTTTCAAATTTCTTCTTCTTTCTCGGCGGGACATGGTGACCACCATCCACCAGTTTCGTGGAATCCAACAAACTTGAGTAATTTGCATAATTATACAAATTAGACCACTATCTGCATATTTTAGGCTAAAAATCTAATCAGTCATCTAACTTCATCAAGTCTTAAACCAAACCAACATGCACTGCCATATTGTTCTGGTGTAATTTTGCTAACTAGCTTAAACAATGATTTACATAAAGTGGCAATTACCTTCCCAACTATCAATGACTTTGCGGCAAAATCTAATCAGATCTTGTACACCCACCCTGTCTACACCCAAAATTCGTCATAATGGCCTCAAGGTTCGTGAGAAATCCTGCCAACAGAAAGTGTGACACACAAACACACACACACACAAACCTCGCCAAGTAACCATAAGTCTCTTCCCTGAACTTCATTCAGGCCGAGACAAAAAAGATTAAAAAATAATTAGACCCTCCTTCCTCCCAGAGTCTAGCTTTGTGCCCATCAACTAACAGTCTAACATATGTCTTACTAATTGATACTACTGCTTCAACAGGAGGTCCTGCGGTTTTTTGCCAACTTTAACCTCAACAAACGCTAATCCTCTTCACAAGTGTATACAGTTGGCGTCACACATGACAGCTCGCTGAAACAAAAGATCATCATGGGGTGAACTGTATCTGTTAATAAATTACCTGTTCTCAGAATTACCAGAATATAAATCAAACAGCCAGTAATATCCTATTGCATGATACATTCCATGATTTTTCTCATGTTATCACCCCCAGCTCACTACCAGTGCGGCAATTCCCTGGGCGAAGAGCTTTTACAAAGTTAAAGTTGTGAATGAGTGATAATACCAGTCAAGCCATAAAGTACACTAGGATGTTTTACGATTTACGATGACATGGCCAAGCCCTTGCTCCCTTGAGAAACTATAAATGTGTAGGCGGGTAACCTCCCACGTGTATATCCCCCCTTTTGAGCATTCATTGGGAAGAGTATCTAACACCCCATAAAGATTCCCATTTTGGTCAGAAACGCAGACAAACTTCATCCCCTAAGTTTCGTTCAAATCTGACAAGTTTTGGAAATCGCATAAATTTTTGCAAAAGTGTGACCTCCGATGACCATTGAAATGCCTCCACATTTTTCAGATTCACTATAGTTCGTTCCCCCCGGACCATTTTCGTTTCAACTCTGACAAAGCTTTGGAAAATCGCCATAAATTTCACAATTTGACCTTTGATGACGCTTGAAATGACCCTCCACATTTTGCGGGATCAACTATAGTCCCTACCCACCAAGTTTTCGTTCAAATCCGACCGACTGAAAATTTCGGCAAAAATTAATGCAATTAGCGCCCAAGCATTGCAGCGGCAGCATGCCCACTTCCGAACTCCATATCGCGATTCATCACAGGGCGTACAAGTGTACCAAGTTTCGAGATCAATCGGAAAAGCGTTAAAGAGTTTAATTGCGCTAACGAATGCGGCGGCGGACGCGGTCGCGGACGCGGATAATGCGGCGGACTCGTCGGACGCGGACGCGGCGGACGCGTCGGACGCGGACCGGCGGACGCGGCGGACGCTTGACGCGGCGGAGACGCGGACGCGGCGATGCGGACGAGGAAGCGGACGCGGCCGGAGACGCGAAGCCACACCATAATAGCCCTCACCCCGAAGTGGGATATAATTCACATCCTACTAGGACAAAACTTCACAGATTTCCTCATATTTAATCAATATGACATATGAAAGGGATCAACTGTTTATAGTTTCACAAAGTGGTTGGCATTTTGAAATAGGCCCTTCTTATAAAGCTATGGGGCAAATTCGTCCATCACACCCCCCCCCCCCTCCCCTCCACATACCACACAGTCAGACAAACTTCTACAAAATTGTCTGCCACTTAAACAGCTTCATGTTTGCAGGATTTCAACCGGAAGGCAGAACAGGCTAGTGAGGATAAATTAATAATACAAAATGAAATAAAAAACTGTTTTCCATTCATAATGTTTTGCAGAGTGGAATGTTTAGAGTCCCATTCCGTGAACATTCTCAGAAGAAAAAGCCTCCTGCGGCGAACTGCCGATAGCTCAAATTAGTCTACGGAATAACCAATTTCCTAAACTCTTCATACCAGCTACTGGTCAAGTTTCAATGTTTATAATCGGACTATAGCACTATGAACATATCATGTCGAAGGATTGTCATCTTATTTGCATGACCTCACATAGTTGGGTGGAAGGCTGTTTGGTCGAGTTCAGAATTAATGAGTAAAGTTTCTTTCTATAATAATGCTATTCCATAGTGTAAAGAGTACTGTTAGCACCAGTTCTTGGCAGTCATAAGAATTGTGCAGGCATCAGGCCCCACCTCTCCAACCTTTGACCTTTCATTTTGTTGGACTCAACACAGATATATCTGGGAATGATAAATTAAACACGGAAAACATAAAGACCAAGTATCGAGTTTGAGCTGCTCGGACAATGTCTAACTAATGTTTTCTAAAAAACATTTCGGCAGTATGTGGTTTGGGGCACTTAACCGTTTACAAGTTGAATTAGTGCTTTTGAAGACTGTTACAATACTCATTATTTTTGTCTGTGCCGTACAATTAAATTTTGAAGAACATTTTTCCTGGAAATCTCAGTTCAAACCAGAAAGGCCAAAAGGATGGATTTTACTAGGGCGGGATGATCGTTGACCTCAAAAACACTGAGTGCAATACATCACTGTATCATCCTGTAGCAATGTCTCACGTACATTACCATAGTAACTGGTTGCTAAATGACGGCTTTTATCTTTGGATTGATATAGGCAGAGACAACGTTCCGCACTTCTCCTCCACACAATTGCAGAGGCATTGCCCCTTACCAACCCTCCACTGGAAATTCCTTATATCCTGTATGTCCCATTGGTTCGAAACAAGACAAACTTCATCAACGCAAGGTTCGTTCATAATTCTGACAACAGTTTGGCAAAATCGCCCATAAATTGCAAGTTTGACCTCGATGACCCTGAATGACCTCCACATTTTTCAGATGCAACGTATAGTTCGTCCACAATGGTAGTTCAAAATCTGACAACGTTTGGAAATCGCATAAATTTCACAATTTGACCTTGATGGCCTTGACAATGACCTACAATTTTTCGGGGATCAACTATAGTCACTACCACAAGTTCGTTCAAATCCGACTGACTTGAAATTTCGCCCAAAAATTATGCAAAATAGCGCCCCCAGCATTGCAGCGCTGCTCCACTCCGGAACATCAACGAGATTGTCACTAGGGGAAAAGTGTTTTATACCAAGTTTCAGATCAATCGGAAAAAGCGTAAAAGAGTTATTGCGCGAACGGTGAAATACGTCCAAATTGTGGAAATTATGCAAAATTAGCGGACCACGTTCATGTGCGACGCCCACTTTCGAAATCATCGAGATTCACTAAGGCGGACATGTGTGCCAAGTTTAGGCTCAAACGGACAAGTGTTGGAGAGTATGGCGCTAACAAAAAGGACGGCGGCGGACGCGACGCGTCGGACGACGGACGCGCGGACGCGGACGCGTCGCGGATGCGGACGCGGAAGCGACGCGGCGAGACGGCGAAGCCAAAACCATAATTCCACGAAGTGGGGATATAATACCATCCTACTAGGACAAAACTTCACAGATGTCCTCATATTATCAATAATGACAGTAAGGATCAAACTGTTTAGTTTCCCAAAAGTGGGTGGCAGTTCGGAAATAGGCCCTTATTATAAAGCTATGGGGAGAATTCCGTCCACACACCCCCCCCCCCCTCACCTCCACATACCACACAGTCAGACAAACTTATACAAAAATGGGTCTGGCCCAATAACAGCTTCAGGTTTGCAGATGCAACCCTGGGAAGCAATTGGGAAAAACCCAGGCTAGTGATGATAAATCCATATGAAAAAATGAAAGAAAAAAATAAACTGTTGTCCATTTCTAATGATTTTGCAGAGGTGGGAAGTGTTGTACATTCGTTGAACATGTCATCGAAGAAAAAGCCTTTCGCGGCGGCGGAACTGCAGATAGCTCAAATTAGTCTACGGAATAACCAAGTTCCTAAACTATTCATACCAGCTACTGGTCAAGTTCAATGTTTATAATCGGACTATAAGCACTATGAAACATATAATGGTAGAAGGATTGTCATCTTAGTTTGCATGAAACCTCCATAGTTGGGTTGGAAGCGTTGTGTGCAGGATTCAGATATTAATGAGTAAAGTGTCGTTTTCTATAAATGCTATTATAGTGTAAAGAGTAATGTTACACAGTTCTGCAGTATAAGACTGTGCTGGCATCACCTCTCCAACCTTTGACCTTTCATTTTGTTGGACTCAACACAGATCTATCTGGGAATGATAATAAACACGGAATAACATAAAGACCAATACGAGTTTGAGACTGCTGGACAATGTCTAACTAATGTTTTCTAAAAACATTTCGGCCAGTGTGGGTTTGCACCAAACCGTTTCAAGTGAATCGTGATTTTGGAGACTGTTACAATACCATTATTGTTGTTCTGCCGTAAACATAATTTTGAAGAAAGTTTTCCTGGAAAATCCAATGCAAACCAGAAAGGCAAAAAGGATGGATTTTACTAGCGGATGATCGTTGACCTCAAAAACAAGGTTGGCCAATAGCAATGTAGATAATCTGTACAATTCTCACTACATTACCATAGTAAATGGTTGCTAAATGACTTTATCTTTGGATTGAAATATAGGCCAGAGACAAACTTTCCACTTCTCCACACAATTGCAGACAGCCCCTTTAACAACCTCCAATGGAAATTCCTTAATATCCTGTATGTACCATGGTCGATGATAACAATGATCACCTTGACAAATTATCAAAGTAAATTTGTGGGAGATGACAATTTTTGCCCTTTGTCCCAATTTTGACACAGTTTAATGTACTGACTCTTCAGAGAACTCTAAATCGAAATCGTTACTATTGGACACTGATGAAACTGACAAGTTATGATTTACAAGTTACTTTCCCACAAAACTACACAATAGGACTTTCCTCTCAATAAACTATGGACCTGAAATCCACCATATAGGTACTACGGTGAATAAAATACGGACAAACTTCCATGTTCATTCAGTCTGTCTGCCAGAGAAGCTTGAACATTCAAAACTGACCATAAATGACTCTAGCCTCAAAATACTGAAACCCCTATGGATCACTGTCCAGCATTATCAGAACCCATCATCACGATCAGGGTATTCTATAGAATAGGCACTAGGCCTCAAAACATGGGCCCCAAAATTCCGGGGCACCACAATGGCCCTCTACCTATGGACCATTACACTACATGTGCAACTTTTGGGAAAATCAATTAAAGCACAGGGAGTGAGCATTTCAAGCACGATTTTGTGTGGAATTTATGAATAGGATCCGGGAAGCTCAAGGTGGCACCTCAAACCAACAATACTGAACACTCTGAAGGTTAAGTATGGCTGTGTGAGCATCAAGCATGACTGGACATCACGCGCAAGGGGCACGGAATTTGTAGACACATTCTGCATGATTTCAAAAGATGGACCTTGGCCAACCTGTGGCAATGGGTCTGAGAATTCAAGAACACCCTGAAGTAACAATCATCCAAGATATATGACCTACCATCAACACTGTGCAACAAAATTCGGGGAAGAGAACATTTTGCGTTATGCTATCTGGGTTCATAGACCAATATTTCAAAACCACCCAACGTGGAGCGATTTTTACAGTTGTTTAGGCCATCCAATCACCATGACCTCAGAGGGTCATTTTGGGAATACATACGTGGGTCATCTTCATCAATGATCATAACGACGGCCACTGTCTGTGGGAAAACGTCATCGGGCGTAAAGTCGATAAAAACGTCTCTGTGTTCTCCAGCCTACTGTCATCATGGTCATCTACAGTCAGTGTTCCTGGGGAGAAAAGGGCGAGGCTACAGGAACGGTGGTGAAACGGTCGGTAGTGGATCGGGTAGTGGCAAAGGCTGTTAGGGAATGTTGACAACAGCGGCAGAGGAAACTTATGGCCCTGAAGGGGGAGATAGGTGAATCGAGCAAGGGGCACAAAAAGTGAAGATAACCTTCTTGAGAGGGAATTGCCTTAGTTTTGAACATTTCGTGCACAAACAGGAAGTCATGATTTAGAAATTTTGTTCTGTGAGATCCCTGTAAATCACTGTCACATGAATATTGTGCAGGATCATACTTCAGCAAATAATTGTGCTGACACGGTCAATATTTGTACTGTACGTTTGTTGAGCTGAGTCATCAGGGCGCCCACCCAAAAAAACCGCACCCCCCAAATGGGCGGTAGGGGACCAAATTTCCCATAGCCCCAGGCCAATTCGGGAATATTATTCAAGCCCATTAGGTTGTGAGCCCACTTGTGAAGGCACCCGCCACTCACAGTTCACTGTTGGTAACATCTTTGGCTGTGGGTGCTAATGTAGCTTCCAGGGTATGTAAAATGGCGATCCCAGGAGAAGGTTGATTCATCCGGGATAGGAACATCAGAGCAAAGAAATGAACTTTATTCATCCGGGGTAGGGAACATAATACAAAAGCATGAGCTTCATTCACCGGGATAGGGAACACACATACCAAGCATGAGCTTCAGTCATCCGCGGATAGGGAACACACTTACCAATAATGAGCTTCATTCATTCCGGTAAGGGAAAATACATCCCAAGCCTGAGCTCATTCATCCGGATAGGGAACATACCTACCAAGCAAGCATGAGATTCATTCAAATGGAAGGGGAACATACATAACAAAGCAAGAGCTTCATTCACCGGGATAGGGAACATACATACCAAGCAAGCACTGAGGCGTTCATTCATCCGGGATAGGGAACATTACTACCAGCATGAACGTCGTCATCAGGATGGGAACATTTACATACCAAGCCTGAACTTCATTAGCGGGATAGGGAACATAACATTCAAGAATGAGCTTCATTATCCAGGATAGGGAACATACATACCAAGCATGAGCTTATATCCGGTATAGGAAACATTACATACAAAGATTGAGCTTCATTCCTCAAGGATAGGGAACATACATACCAGCTATGAGCTTCATTCATCAGGATAGGGAACATAATACAAGCATGCGCTTAATTCATCCAGGATAGGGAACATACCTACCAAGCATGATCATCTATTTTCCCGGGATAGGGAACATACATACAAAGCATGAGCTTTCATGCACTGGGATAACAAGATGAGCTTCATTCATCTGGATAGGGGAACATACATACCAAGCATGAGCTTCATTCATCCAGGAGGGAACTACAAACACAGGCATGAGATTCACTTACCCGGAATAAGAAAATACATACTAAGCATGAGCTTCATTCATCCGAGATAGGGAACATACCTACCAAGGCATGTATGAAGTTGTAATACACTGACAAAATATTCATTTACCCATTTGTTGCACCAGAAACATTGTTGGTGAAATCTTTTCCCCACAGTCATGCACTGATCGTTTAAGCAGTACTGATACTGTATATAAAAATTGATACTGATCAATACTTAGTAATACACCTGCGAAATTATTAATTACAATGGTTCATGGCACAGCAAAATTGTTTAGAAAGACTATGCCCACAGTCGTACCTGATCCTTGTATCATCGCAAAGCGTTATTAGCAGACATAACAGTACTGAAGAACAGGTGTCGGCAATTCAAACAAGAGTTAATAGTCACTAAGTGTTGAGCTGATAACATAGTATCGGATTTAGATGATAACGCTTTGTCGAATAGAGCTGAACCAATGTATCTTTAAACAGTGAATTAAAACTAGTGCGTATACTGCCCGAATCCCCCTCGTCTTATGCTTCATTTGTGCGAATATGATAGATATCTGTTCTCAATGCTGTCGATAAAGCATATAATGTACGTACAGGTTTTCAAATTTGTCACAAGCCAGCATTATACGATTAAGCAGCCTACCTGACTTCATTCAGCAGTATACTTTCTTTCTGACCCGGCAGTAATCACCAGCCTACGATAACTAAAACAACATTTCTGGGTAGATCTACTAGCAGCTTGATGAGTGAAAGGGAATTGTGAACGGAAGAGTCAAGAGTGGCCATTACTGGGCGCCACCCAAAGCAAGTTATTCGAGGTTGCATTCAGGTGAAAACATAGTAGCATCAACCATGTTGATCCAAGCCCCCCCTCTCTACACCCCCTCACCCCCCCACCCGCCTCAGGTAAGTGGTGACAGTACCTCAGGTAAGTGTTAAATAACTCGACAAGGGAGCATGCTAGAATCTCCAAATTTTGGGCATTGTATATTATATGCCCCCCCCCCTTTATCTGGTTGGTTGAAGGAATTTTTACAACAAGACCGCTGGCCCTCCAATGTCACTTCTTGAAGCCCAAAAATTGAGGTCTACATGGATGTGTTGTACATCTCTTTGATCTTTGGGATCAGAGACCCAACCCTCAACGGAGAGTGCCAAGGGCGCAGTAGCCCCTATCAAACTCTGGTATTCAAACCTGTTGTGAAGGTAACCTCGTTCAAACATCAGGTTTCTTGAACTTTGGGCCAACCTTTGCTTAGCAATTAGTCAAAGTTGCATTGAGTTTCGCAAAAATTTGATCATTTGTTCAGTTCATGTCAAGGCATGATGTACCCAAAATTGATCATACTGACCAACTTTCATGATCACCCATTGTGTGGAGTAGCAGCGTGGGCTGTTTAACGAACAAACAGCGGAAAGACACCCTATTAACTACATTTGCCATTAAATTCAGGAACATCCCAATGTACATGACTTGGCCAGGCTCTCGTGTATGTCTCGCAGGTAGTGATAATGCTAATTAGTTGCGCGCCCTCTATTTATTTGCTTTCTGATCTGTCCGCATGGAGAGACTCGGGAATTCTGGTTTTGTGACGTGTGGTGGTGACGTCATAATTTCTAAGTTAATACCTCAAAATATTCATCCCCAAACTCGGGCTAATTGGGGATGAGAATACGATGTAGAAAATGAAACGATCATGCTGTCCAAGAGCAAGAGCATATAAGTGTATCTCATGAATAATTAATACCATTCAAAATCAAACTTGCGCCAAACACTGGTAAAGCTTTCAGAGAGAGTAACGCATACCGACCCTCCAGTTGAACGTAGCATTGGTACCATCACTCTGTTGTGTCACAACAGGATACGAATAGAAGCACCCAATTGTATAAAGCTCTTTGCCCACGTGAGACTTTTTCCACCGTTTCACTCAATTCAATACCACCACACGTACAGAGTTGCATACTGTACTGGCTCGTCGGTTATAAAGTAGTCTCAGTGAGGGGCCCAAAGAAACGTTAAGTTATGGAGATGAACGTCTTTTTCTCCCTCTGGATTGCAGTGGTACATTATGGATATAATGGCTGATTCATAGTTAGATTCGACAGTTGGTGTTTTGAATTATTTGAACATATTACTCCGCGAAATGTGGTAGTAAACCGGAAGACATCTAGGCCGAATGTGGTCAATTACTCAGTACAATGTTGTCGTAACGCTAGGCTTTAGCCGTTATTGTCCGACAATGACTTAAATAGACGTGACAGACATGAAAGCCTGGGTGTGACAGATTTTTTGCTGTCAGGATTGTAACGTGAACTTCCCACAAAACTGTTTCAGAAAAGCAGGGGGCGAGTTCAGGCAATACATGGTTTCAATTTGCCCAAAGGTTAAAGAAGGGTGCAGATATTTTTTACTCCAGAATACAAAGTGTAGCCTAGAAAAATGCTTTATTTTAAAATGAATGCAGAAATATAAATTCTCGGGGATGCGAGTAACTACCTGTCGCGCTTACAAAAAGTAACAGTAGGCATAATCTTTCCGCTATGGTCTGAGTAACACACATACAGTCTCGAGTGTCTGCAGTGTTGCTAATTACACAATAGATGAGACCATAATGTTATTTATCGGGGCCGTTTACTCCTAACAAGCATATGGTGGACAGCTCATATTTCTTTGACGTGGGTAAATTATTCTGGGATGAGTTCAATGCTTATTCTTGTTGTTCAATGTGTTTCCAACATCATACATTCATCCAGTAGTAAATAACAGGCTTTAGGTTTGTTTTCATCCCATGTTATGGTTGTTCGATTGTTATTTACTAAAGAAAATATTACTGAATGAAAGTATCCCCTTCTGAAAGACGAGAGTTGAAAAGTTGTAACGGTGAGGATCTTGTAAGCTTTACCAACATTTGTTTTATATGAGTTGACCAGAGAGCGTCCCATCAGAGCAAGACATGTAGGAGTGAAAGTCGTTTGACGGTGAACAAAATCGCTGAAATTTGCATTAGAAGAATTCGATGTGAAGGATATCATGGGGTACGTCAAGATAATACGACCAAACTTTCACTGCAAACAAGGATGGCCCAATTTTACCCTCAGGTGACCTGGACTATAAAATTCCTGCACAACTTATATCTGCCAATGGTCAATGCCCTATGACTAACATATATCGTAATCACGGTGGAAACATTCTGTTCATTTGACCCTGGAAATAGCTAAAGTAGCCCCTGGATTTACCTTTTATCTCAATCCCGATAATAGAATGACCAACTTTCATGGACCTTCTTTCCATTCAAACTGTAGGACCAGCATTTTGCGGTTTTGCGAAATTGACTTCAAGGTGACCTTTTACATGCAATTCTGAACACCTTATGTAACCATCGGTCAATGGTAACACTAATCTAACTAAGGAACTAAACATGTATAGCAACCAGTGGAAAAGAAGCAAATTACTGTTCCTTGGGACCCTCAAAATTATCTTTTCGCAAAAGACAACTAGAGTCCTTTAACCTCCATTGAGCACCCCAGGGATGACTTCACATTATCATCAATGTGATTGAGTGTCATCATGATCCATCAAAGGATGTAGGAGTAGCAACTTGAATCAATGGCAAACAGATAGATGGAAAGATAAATAGATGAAAAGACGCATGGCCGAGGTGGAATAAAAATAACTCTTGTGGCTAGCTTTCCTGTCCGTGGAAAAGGCTATTTCCTACTCTGTCAATGGCGCAGCAGCTTTGCTGAAAGCTTTTTGCAAGTTCATGTATGAAGAGAAAACTGATTCCATTGGTCAAACCCATGTCTTGATAAAACATTCCGTGACAAAGTATTGTATTTCCCCAGGTTGGGGAATACCATGGTATTGCCAGATATATTTTATAACGAACGTGCCAAACAACCCAAATTATCCTAACAATTCTATTGTTTCTTTTATGTTGAAAAACTTGAATGCGCTCGCACCCTCAACTTATTTTTGTTTCTCTCATTCATAGTGTCCTTTTCGGACACCATGATCTTCAAGAGAATGTTAACATTCAGCTTTTAAAGTGAAACTAACCCCCGCTAATGTTTAGCGGGGTATTTACGAAGAAGCGTACCTACTTCTGGGAATCATAACTAATGCGTTTTGGCATCAATTGCCCAAATATCGGAACCCACATACCACCAAACAAACTTTTGGATTCGGCGCTTCCGTAACCAGAACTACACGTAGGCGGGGTCAGCACACCCAATGCAAAATTAAACTCATAATCACACCGAAAATCCCCAAGCGCGGGTGGGCCTTGTGGGTGGCGGGCCGAGGGGTCCCAGAAGTAGGTACGCTTCCTTTTTTCGAAATGCCCGCGAACACATGGGGGTTTAATTTAATCAGAGAATGACTACCTTCTGGGAATCATAACTAATGCGACATACCACGTCCGGCGCGGGGCGCACGAAGGGAATACTAAGGAGTACTCACCACTGGAGAATGAGCTGCTCTTTTACTCTCGTTCAGCGACGACGAGAGGCGACGAGACGGGTATCGACCGTTTACCCAGATTAACACTGTCCCACGCCCGTGGCTGCAGCGGCCCGAACGAGCAGGACATTTCAGACTCTGCTAGTAACCGTCACGAAGGTAAACAGAAATGAACGTATTGGAAGAAGTTGGCCAACCTGCTGCCTTTTGACTTCTACTCTAAGAACGGCCCTGGAAAATTGGGCCCAAGAAGAAACAATGGCCCGGACATTCATGTTCTCTGGGACGTTATCCGGAAAGGCCATGGGGTAAGCTCTAATGATGACCTGGACGATCCATGTGAAATGGTATCCTTTTGAGCTCGTCTGTGTGGACGCCTTGATGTCACAAAAATGGAAGTACACTCAAGCGCAGAGGGCGATACGGTATAAAAAACCGTCTCAGCACTCGTACTGGGCACCAGAGTCGATCCTCTTCCACTGTAGACACAGAGTTTATAGAAGCCACGAAGATGGGTGAGGGATGACTCTGTTTGTCTGGACCTTTGATAAAAAGGAAGGGTCTGGAATCATCCTGACTCCGTGCGGCTCAAACCTCAGGTGGTCCTGGCCTCGATACGCATGGATTAGCGTCCGCCTGCGGCAGAAGCTGCCGCTAGAAGGAAGGCGGGTCTTAACAGAAAGGTCCATGAGCGAACAAGACGCTATGGTTCAAAAGGGGGCCGGCTAGGGAGTAAGGAAACCTAAGGAGGGCAAGATGGGCCGAGAGAGGATACGGGGCCGCCTCCTGCGGCCCTAGCCCGAACCAACGCGTTAAGAGAAGGAGAGAAGAGATAGAATCACTATCTGGCAATGACCATCGTCGGGATTGTATGAAATAGCGGCAATAAGCCTGACACTGAAAACCACTCACAGTATGACTGACAGACTGCGTCAGAAAGAAATACTAAAAAGTCCGCTATGGCAGGGATAGGGGACGTAGCCGGAGAAAACGCTCTATCTGCACACCATTCTCGGAACACTCCGAGACTCGCAGAATACATGTGTCTCGTGGAAGCTCCTCCGATTTGGGCCGCCACGCGTGGCAGCTTTCTCGAAAAGCCTCCTTTCGGAAGCCGTGCGGAGAGACCCAAACAGTCGAACGAGTACTTCCGGATGGGCGTGCCGGAGTCTTCGCCGGACGGAGTGGGTGAGGAGGTTCCTCGACACC